>JAWNNP010002893.1:340000-682500 GCA_035044805.1 Leucophenga maculata | reverse complement strand
GCAGCAGTGATATATCATAAAAATGCACACATTTTTGTATGATAATAAATTACAAAATAAATTTTAACTACAGCCGCTACAGCGATACGTATCTGACGCTAATGCAGCATAATTTAGCAATAATCGACCGCCACAACATCTTCATTTTACGCATCAAAACTTGAGAGAAAAATATCGAATCAATCGCCAAAAATGCCAGAGAAAATAAAACCACTGACATCGTTGCGGCAATATTTCATGTAACACATTTTCAAAGCTGTCTACTTAGGCAATCTGCCAATCAATCTATCGAACAGCACAGAACAGACCAGGTCAGTTGATAAAATTTGCTGAAAAAATAAATTCTATATTTGTAGACGTACACTTCACACGTACGTCGATCCGCAATGATTACGTTGAAACAAGGTCAAGCCACAAAAATGAAACAAATGAAAAAAAAAAAAGAAAATTGGAAAAGCGTATACTGCCAATGAGTTTGTGAGTTACCCTACACACAGTGGTTTTATTTATATTTGAACTTTAAATTCGTTGAATGCTTTATATAACTAAACTAAGACCATACATTGTTCGTACAGAAACTCAATTCATTCAGCAAGCAGAATGAGATTTCCATTTATCTGAAGAGTATATAGAGAAATCTCTTATATTAAGCTCTTTCTAAAATTTGTCGCCCTTTACATATAATTTAAGTTAACTGAATAAACCTGCTTCTACCTGTTACATATATTTGCACAAACCTAATACAACCACTTACATTCTCTAGTGCAGAGCATAGATATTATATAGCTAAGTGATACATAATGACGTAAATGTTTTTTTGGTTGACAAATATGTACAACATTTTCCACATTTCCACAAATTTCCCGTACTTTTCTTTCGCTTTTCACACTAGCACATATGAAAAACTGGAAGCCATAATTTAGTAACTAATTAGTGGCTACCGTACTCAGCTGCCGCTGCTGTTGTATTGGTTTATGTTAAGTTTCCGGTCAAACGGGAAACACGTAACATACCACAGCCATGTCGTCGCAAAGTTGTCGTCGCACATTTGTGCTGTGATGCGCGCCAACAGAAAACAGGCCACAGGACAGTATAACAATTTAATGAGCAATTTCGCATCAAACTGACAACCAAAGCCGTCGTCGCCGCCGCTGCTGCTGTCGCCATTTTATGTGTTTTACAACATTGTTTGCAATTTATTTTAAACGTTCAATTTTCAATGTTATTTATGGGCTTTATATATATACATATGTATGTATATTATATAGTATATATATATAACAAAGTAGACTACAATCATTGTCAACGCCAATTGGTTTCGGCATGTTCTGATTTGGGCAATGGGACGCCATGAGGCAATAGCATCTTCTTGTTATCACTTTAGTCTTCTGTTGTGCGTTGAATTTTGCGCCAAATTTCTCTACTTGAAGTGCTTAAGATATCTTAAGTCGATATTGAGTGTGCAGCGCTTAAATAAGTTTAGAAAATGTTGGAGAAAGTTTGATTAAAGCTGATTTATATAAATTTCTTTAAAATAAATAAAAGAAGAGAGAAAACATCAATCGTTATGCTCTGCCTAGGCTAATGGACTCTAACTTCGCTGGAATTTAACGAGTTTATTTTAAAACTTTGATCCCTCCCCAGCACCTTCGGTACAAAAAAAAGCATGCCAGTTTAGAGATAACGTCTCGCTTAGCCAAAATCCCAAAACTTCATCAAAATCTGATAATAAATAACGATTTTATAAGCAATTGAATTTGAACGACCTATGATACTTACGTCCTCCATTTTCTTTGCATACATAAAAAAATGTTTTATAAGGCACTTCTTCGTGGAGTGAGCAATGGGAGAAGCAAAATACGTTTAGGCTAGGCAAACATTTGTGTTTGTTAGACGATCTGTACTGCTACAGGGCCTCGTAACAGTCGGTTATGCCCGACTGTAATTTTCTTACTCATTTTAAATCCTAATTTTGTGATTGTCTTACACTTTTCAAGGTTTTCTCCGGCAAGTTATTATCCGACAAACACACATTGGCCTTCTTTGATGTACGTCCATCCAGAGATACTCACTGTCTTGATTGTTTCTTGGTCTTTGGTATGATGTCAAGGATCCATGTAATGAAACGGCATAAAAACTCGTTCGGTTTGCGGCTGAACATCACCAAACTTTACTTTAAAGTGGGCAAAGAGTTGCTCTAATAGTCGATTGTGAGCGCGTATAGCTTTTTTATGTCCAAAAAATCGTGTCAAGTGTTATGTTTCTACAACCTAAGCCACCTTCATTCTCCGATTGTGCAATATCATTCCATACCTCACGATGCTTAAGGTCAAGACCCAGACTTCCACTTGCGCTAGAGATACCATGGCTGATCATGAAAAGACTAAGAAGACAATACTGTTGCACCCGGGATCACAATGGGGATAGAGTCTATCCCAGAATAGCTAATAAGCTGAAAATAACATCAGGCAATACATAAACAATGCAAATAACCGGTTCTTGGCGAATGTCTGCCCAGATGACTAGATAAAAAGAACTCTATGGAAGCTGACGCGGAGTTACAAACAGCAGGCGGCACCTTAATACCCAACTAGGATGGCTGACGAGGAGATACAAACAACAGGAGGCACCTTAATACCCAACTAGGATGGCTGGCGAGGAGATAAAAACAGCAGGCGGCACATAGCTTCCCAATTAGTATGGCTGACGGATCCTAGGCAAGATCTCCAAGCGAACAAGCTGACGACTTACAAAATCGCTTTCATGCGGCCAAAGCACTTGAAGTCCAGTCGTTGCTTGACAGACCTGGCCAACTTTGCCTTCCAGTCGTTCCCATAATAATAGAGAAGTCTCGGCTTACATTAAAGTTCTCAAACCCAAAAAAGCTTCTGAAGAAGATGAACTAAATAGCTTTAGTTTAAAATTCGCTTTTTGTTGCTCATCTTTAATGCTTTGCTAAGGCTGGGACACATTCCTAAGCAATGGAAGAAAGCAAAGATCTGCATGATACATAAAGCTGGTAAATGCCCCTCTAACTTGAACTCTGCTGCCTACGATTTCTAAACTATTTGAGCGCTGTCTATTGACATGAATCCTTGCCGTGAGTAGTGTCAGGAGAAGTATAACTCCCTATCAATTTGGATTCTGTAAGTTCCATGAAATGCTTGAACAGCTTAATATGGCTGTAACTATAATTCTTGAAGGATTCGAGGCCAAGAGGCCAGACATGATAGGCTGGTAAGCTCAATAGACTGCTGCCACCTCAGCTATGGTTGTTAATGTACAGTTATTTTCATAACATGGCTTTTTCTTTGGTATTGAATGGCGTGCAGTCTAGACTTAAGGCTAAACATGCGGGAGTTTAACAGGGCAGGGCAGCATGCTTTCAACAAACAGCCAGATTTAGCTTTAAGAAACCGAAATAAAGCTAAACTTAGCTTTATTTCCAACTATTTATGCTATAAAGTTTTATTGTTTATAAGTGAAGTGTTTATATAAATTTAAATAAACACGTTAAAATATTTAAAAAAAAAAAAAAAAAACAATCCCTTAGCTCTTTGGCTTCTGTCAATAAATTTTTACGTTGCAATTTGCTAAAAGCTTTTTGTGTATCTACACTTTTGAGAACGTCGAAAAAAAAACAATATGCTATACGCGTACAGCTGAGTGCAAGTTGAAAAGCACAAACACTTGTATCTCAGTGCAGTGCATTAATTCAGTACATTGCAAGCTGAAAAAACACACAGCTACTTCAGTTCTATTTGTACAATCAACGTAGATACATTCGTTCGGGTCATGATGTTGCTGCTACCCACGACGCTGCTGTTCGTAATCATTGGCCTGCTATACGTGCGACTGCGTCAACATTATGCATATTGGGCGTTACATGGTGTGCCGCACGAGAAACCGGTTTATTTTCTGGGCAACATGCGCGGACTGGGACGCCAGTATCACTGGAAGGACATCAATGCACGCATCTACAGCAAGTACATAGGTAAAGCGCGTTTTGTAGGCGTTTACACGTTCCTGGCAAAGGCGGCACTCATTATGGATCTGGAGCTCATCAAGCGAATTATGATCAAGGACTTTACAAGCTTTGCAGATCGTGGACTCTTTCATAATGTACGCGATGATCCACTAACAGGAAATCTACTCTTTCTGGACGGTGAACCCTGGCGTCTGTTGCGTCAAAAACTCTCACCGGTCTTTACCAGCGGACGCATGAAGTACATGTTTCCCACAATGGTTGCCGTGAGCGATAGACTGGTAAATGTCTGCAATCGCATAATAGACACGCAAAGCGGACGCATTGAGGCAAAGGATCTGTGTGCTTTGTATACAACCGATGTTATAGGCAACTGCGCCTTCGGCATTGAATGCAATAGTTTGGAAAATCCACAGGCAGAATTTCGCTGTATGGGACGTTCCATTTTTGAACGGCCGCTGCACAGTACACTGGTGCAGGGTTTTATGTTCACCAATCCGGAGTTGGCGCGTAAGTTGAGGCTACGCAATTTTCGCACGGAAGTGAGTGAATTCTTTATGAATGCAGTGCATGAAACTGTTGCTTTTAGAGAACGTGAAGGCGTTAAACGCAACGATTTCATGGATATACTCATTGAGTTAAAGCAACAGCGTGAGGTTAAGCCAATACAAACCAGCGATGTGCATGATCTTACACAGGGTTTGACGCTCGAACAGATTGCGGCACAGGCTATGATGTTCTTTTTGGCAGGTTTTGATACCTCCTCGACGACCATGTCCTTCTGCATGTATGAACTGGCGCTGAATGACAATATACAGGAACGTCTACGCACGGAAATACACGAAGTGTTGGCACGTCATAATAATGTGCTGAACTATGAGTGCATCAAGGAGATGCATTATTTGGAACGTGTCATTTCGGAAACACTGCGCAAATATCCTGTACTGCCACATCTGGTACGACGTGCTACCACTGATTATGAGGTACCCGATTCGGGTGGTGTTATCTTTGAGCGTGGGTTGCGCATTTTGATACCCATACATGCTATACATCATGATGCACAGTACTTTCCAAATCCGGAGCAATTCGAGCCGGATCGTTTTTGTGTCGAGAGTGTTGCAGCACGGCATCCGTATGCCTATTTACCATTTGGTGATGGTCCACGTAATTGTATAGGTCTCAGATTTGGACGTATGCAGGCACAGATTGGCATTATTACTTTATTACGGCATTTTCGTTTCCGGCGTTGTGCAGGTACACAGATTCCGCTGCGTTTCTCGAAGCAGAACTTCTTAATTGCAGCAGAGAGTGGCATACATCTGGCAGTGGAGCGTCTAGAAATGTAATTAGTTGTAAGTTTGCACCATAAATGCTTCTCATTTTTATACTGCTTACATATTGTTTGTGTGAAAAAAAATAGCGAAAAAAATATTAATTTTTATCAAAATTTTTACTTAAATTTGTTAGAAAGGCTCAACTGAAAATCGCTTGGCGCTCTTCGAAGTGCAAATTTTTATTTGTTTAATTTTATTTGTTTACAATCAATGCGAATATGTATATTTTTTTCTATTTTTTTGTATCTAGAAGTAGTACATAAATAAATAATACACTCAGAACTATTCCTAGCTGCAAACACGATACTCTCTGGTTTGCATTTCAGTTTATCATCAGCTGTTTTTACTGATCTCCTATAAAACAGTGGAAAATTTTATGCTTTTAAGCATATTGAAGGAATATTATATTAGAGATAATCTTCGTGGTGTCAGAGACCTTATAAAGTATATTCATTTTTAGCTGAATTGATCTAGTCACATCTTATTATTTGAAACTTAAGAAATAGCTCGAGGAATAAGGATTTTTTTCCAGCGAAGGTCATCATTCAAAACCAAATAGAGAAATCAATTTTCTATTGTTTCAAAAGGATATTCCATCGTTTGTTTTCCGTTTTAATATAACTTTTATACTTTCTTCCCATTAAAAAGTTTTGACTCATTTGAGTACTTAGTTGAAAAACCTGTTTTAACGATTAAAACTGTTTAAACTGCTCAAAACTGTTCGAGTGACCCACTTGTATGTTTATTAAAGCATTGAAGAGAATAAAAGTTACCACACTCTTTGCTCATCATGCTCTGCAAATTATTCTCTCGTAAAAGCTTTAACCCACGCTCATCGCTTCAATATTTTCTTATATGTGCGTTGAAGATCTTTTAAGCTTTTCACACATTTTTAAGCTGTTCTCTTCAAGCGCTTCAATCTGATTCCACATCACATTTGTTTATACGTTTCGCTTTATTGCTTGTTTGTTTACTTCGCCGGCTTTATTCGCTCGTTTTCAGGTTCAAGGTAAAATAACAAAAAAAAAAAGCTTTTATCAGCTTCACTGTCGGCGTTGATCTTGCTGCTGTTCTTTATTTTCTTTACACCTGTTTTTATTTTGCTTTGGCGGTCGCGCTCTCTGCTTTATTATACACTGCACGCATAGAAAAAAAATAACGGTACTAAGAGTTTTTCGAAAAGTTTGTAATCCAGTTAAGAAGAGTTTTTTTTTTTTTAAGTAAAATTATCATCATTAAAAAAAACAACATTGTATATAATTTTTAGAATTTCACCATAGTATGGTGAATTATAATCTTCGCACAGTTTTCTCTCTTTGATTTCAAATACTCTTCTATTTTCTTAACAGAAAACTGAACAAGTTTTCAATGAGCAGTGCTGACGTCAGTCAAGTTGACACTTTCAATGTTACTTTACCCAGTTCACTCTATAATCACATATATTTACTAATTACTTGTTTCACTGCCTACATATGTAGTCGGGTTTGATGAAACTATTTATTATTTCTTGACTTACTCTCAAGTCCAATTAAACTAGCCTATAGCCTTGTTTCCCAACATATCATACTATGTATAATAATTACACCCTGGACTTTAATGCACTTAATACGAAAATAAAAATAATACAAGCAAGTATGCTGCAGTAAAGTATGCTCGACTTTGAGATACGCTGTAGCCCCATTGTACCTTAAATTTTTATGAGTATAATAAGATGAAGATAAGATCAGTGTGGAATAATTTATTTTGATTAGAATAAAATACACCAAATTTTTCAGTTTAAACTAAACTATTATATATTAAGTTGTTTTTCATACAAAAAGTCTGTAGAGTGGACAAATTTTTAATGCGACTATACCTTCCTTTGGTTCTATATAAACATTTATGAACTACTTTATTACCATTGAAGTACGATACCCCAAATTTAAGTTAAAATAAAAAGAAACCATAAATTTTCAAACAAAGTTTTTTATTGTTACTACCCCTTAGAGAGGCGCTTATAGCGGGGCACCAATATCCCAGTTGGACCCTAATGAAATATTTTATTATAATTGATACAAAATTTACCAAATTCGGCATTTCTAGCTGCACTAGGTGGACAGATTTGTATGAGGACTATCCGATCCAATCAGAAATCTAAATGGATCATTTTATAGGAATTTGGTGCTTAATACTATTAAAACTTTTTCGTAAAAAAACTCAAAATGACATGGTGCGTACCAAACCCACTTAGGAATGGGTTTAGTGTGTTCTTTGTATGCAAATGATCTGAGAAATGAATGAGAAGAATCTAAATATTAAAATTTTAAGTCTCTATTTCTTATAGACTCCAAGCGTCTACAGGCCCGAACATGTCATAACTTCGTTTGACACCCAAGAAATCTACCGCTCAAATGCCGGACGATTTTAAATCAATGTCAGGTACAACATACAGCGTCATCTGCTACAACAAACCTAACTTTTGAAACTACTCCTCTATCTTCTTTAATGGAATCGCAGTTATACTCGACGTCTGCAAATACGCTATCTGAAAACCTGGAAACTTCGCAATATGTTCAAACTCTCTTTCTCTTTCTTTACTTAAACTCAGTAAGATAATAAAATTCTTTTCATATGATAATCCGTTCATGGCAATATCTTTGAGAATAAAAAAAAGCAAACCAAGCAGCTAAAGAAGCCCACCTTTCCTTAGAAAGCACTGCTGGATGACATATCCGTAACACACAGAAACTTATCCTTGCAAAGAGTCAATCTCCAACCTTGTAACAAATCGTTTTGGAATGCCTCAACAAGCTATCATAAAGAATTTACCACCTCTTCGCCTACGCACTTACAATACCACTTCCACTCACAAATGATCTCAAGCCTCAAAGCAATAAAGCTTTACCACAATATTTAGGGAAAATAAAAATAAAAACAAGTAAGAAAATCACAGTCGGGCGTAACCGACTGTAAGAGGCCCTGTACCAGTACAGGACGCCGCTCGAATTAGCTGCAAAACAAAAAGTTAAGAAATCAATAGCCAAAATAGTATGTACTGACGAAAATTATTTTGCTCAGTGAGGACTTCCACTGTATGAAAAGAAAAATGGAGAATGGAAGCATCATAGGTCGTTCAAATTCAAGTGCTTACAAAATCGTCATTTATTATCCGATTTTGATGAAAGAAGGGGGGAGTTGTTGTGGGGAAAATTTTAAAAACAAATTCGTAAAATTCCGGCATAGTCCTAATCAAATGCCAAAAGAAAGAAGTCTCTATCTATTACCGTTTACTAGGTTCTTTCGTTCATACGGACGCTCAGACGGACATGGCTAAATCGACTCCTATATCGCTCCATACCATAATGGGGATAACTTTAGACGGTGTCCGACCATTATTTCTACCTGTTACATATATTTACACAAAACCAATAGGCTCTTGTTCCTTCGGTACAGGGCAAAAAAAAAAAACAACAAAATAACTCAGCTACAAATAAATACAACAACAACACTAATCTAATTATATCCAACGCGTAACATGCCTAATATAAGCTAGAACTTGACAACTGGAACATATTAACATTAGCCTAAGGCCTTAGTCGCTACGGCTAACCCATTGGTTATAACTGTGATCCAATACTTTCTATTAATAATAATAATAAACAAATAATTGCTTAAGCAATAACTAAATGCGAATTATAACAGGGCCATAAATGAAAATGAAACCTTAAATTGATATAGATCCTTAATGGTCATTCAAAATGAAAAATGATAAGAGAAACCTAAAAATTATTTTCTAATACCTATCCAATGACATCCAACTTAATATAGTTATATGGAATCTGGTTGTCACCATATTGAATCTTTGGTGATGAACGCAAGATTAAAACAAATCAATTGACGTTAAAGTCATCAAAATCGGTCCACACGATAAGTCTATAGAGTGGTACAAATAAAACAAGCAAAGCCTTTACAAACAATTTTTCCAGTTGGATGCAAATATGAATTCATCAAACACAGTGGAACAGACTTTTTTCGTAAAAAACCTTCGATTCGATATGTTGACTTATTTGGATGAACTGCTCTCCGCAATCTGTTAGATTTTGCAGACCTCATAAAATTGAAAGAAAGGTTAAAAAAGAAAGCTAGCTTGGACAGCTAGAAAAGCATTCTTCAAAACATTTGCGTCTACACTTGGGTTTGATCTGGAGGTTCTAAAGAAGATTGATATCGTAAAAATTCAAAATTTTGTTCAAAAAGTTGCCTCTTTATAAATGGAAAGATATTCGAGGTACACAATGTCAACTACGGTACATAAGATATTACGGAATGGGACCCCATATCATAGACGCAACTTCCCTTTTAGTTGGCTGCTTTGATAATAACGCATTGGAGGCCCGGGAACAAGTTTTATAAACTAATATGTCTGATGTTTTTTGTAGAAACAAAAAATCTTGTTACATTCTCAAGCTGAATATATGTTACAATGACCATGATGTGGCCACAAGAAAGTACTGTTTCCCATACAAAACTATTTTGAGAAACTAAATGTTTTTTTTGTTTTTTTTTTTAAATAATAATAATTGTTATATAGGCCTACAAAAGTGCATCCAATTCAATATAAAAAGTTGATATTGTTCAAAAAAATATTCTTAATAATGAAGTTAGTATGGAGGAATTCAGATATCGCAAACATGCGACATTTCTTGTTGAGTTCATCCAGTATATATATACCTAATAGGGTCTAAAATATGTCTTCTTAAAAGCGTTACAAACTCTCTGACAATATTATAAAAAGCCAAACTGAACGATGAAGGGTATATTGCACAGTTGCACTTTCGTTTGGAATAGAAATAAATTAAAATTAAGAGTTTAACAGATTTCTTAAACTTCTCTAACTTATATGAAGCGCCAAAACCAACGGCTTATTGCACAGCTACAACAAAAACAAAATTAGAAACAGGTCTGGCAGATACTGTTACCGCAATTTTAACTGTTTACGGTTAACCTAGCAGGAATACTTTTAAGGAAATCAGAGATTTCAAACTTTAGTAAAATCAGTTGCATACGAAACACACCATAAAGCAGTCAAGTAGCAGTGAAAAAATAGTCGCAAAAGAACGAATTGAACGTTTTTTTTTGCGAATTGTTGTAATATTTTTAAAGAATATTAACAAACCAATTCAAGATGTTGGACACTTTAGCACTGCTTTTTATTGGCTGCACTGTAGCCATCTGGTTTGTGCGCAGAAGACTGAATTATTGGGGTTCCAGAGGCATTGGATGCGAACCAGCAACATTTCCGTGGGGCAACATGAAAGGATATCGCACGACAAAACACTTTATAGACATTGTAACACCTATCTATCGAAAATATAAGCATAGTGCACCCTTTGCGGGACTCTACTACTATTTGAGTCCAGTTGCTGTAATACTGGACATGCGCACGGTGCAACATATACTAATGAGAGATTTTGAAAATTTCGAGGATCGTGGCTTGTACTATAATATACGCAATGATCCACTCAGCGGTAATATTTTCCGTGTTAATGCTGAACGTTGGCGTAAATTGCGTGTAAAAATGGCGCCACATTTTACGCTGGAACGCATGAAGCCAATATTTGAGAAGGTATGTGCAGTGGCTTTGGAAATGTCCAAGGTCATCGGCGATGTGACGGATCAGTCTATTGCACACACTGTAGACATCAGCGATCTGATGATACGTTATACGACGGATGTCATTGGAAATTGCGCCTTTGGCATAGAATGCAACGGCCTGCGTAATCCAAATGCTGAATTTCATCGCATGAGTAGACGTGCATTAACGGACCGACGTCACGGTAAGCTGATCGATGCCTTTATCGAAACCTATCCGTGGCTGGCACGCAAGTTACGCATGTGTCAGATACATTCGGATATTACGAATTTCTATATGCGCATTGTACGTGAAACTGTGGCGGAACGTGAACGTTTGAATGTTGAGCAAAATGATTTTATGCAGCTACTCATTGAGATGAAGCGTATATGGTTGTTGACCCTTGAAGAGCTTGCTGCACAGGCGTACATCTTCTTTGTAGCTGGTGTTGACACATCGGCATCCACATTGACCTTCTTGCTGTACGAACTGGCCAAACAGCCGCAAATACAGAGTCGCTTGCGTCGGGAAATTGAAGACGCCATGCAACCGCATGATGGCAGCATAGCCTTCGATGTATTAATGAATTTACCGTATATGACGATGGTTATTTCAGGTGCGTATGCTATACTTTTTTTTTAACTTCAAATATTTAACTTTCATATTCACTTTAGAAACACTACGCAAATATCCTGTAGTACCGCACCTTACGCGTGTTGCACGACACACTTATGCACCGAATGGTGATCCCAAATACATGATAGCACCTGGTCAAAAGATACTTATACCAACCTATGCTATACATCACGATCCACATTATTATCCTCAACCGGAGCAATTTAAACCGGAGCGTTTTCTCGAGGATGAAGCAGACACTAGACCCAACTGCTCCTGGCTGCCATTCGGTGACGGTCCGCGTAATTGTATTGGCTTGCATTTCGGCAAATTGAAAATTCGCATTGGATTGGTTTTTCTGCTTTCGAATTATATCTTCAGCGTCTGCCCGCGTACTGAACCAAAACTGGACTATGTTAAATCGAGTTTTTTACTCTGTCCAGATACTCCCGTTTATTTAAAGGTTGAGAGACTACGCAATTGGAATGCAACTCACTAAAAATGTTCGTCCGTGGGTCCGCAGTCTGTCTAAAGGTTGTTGGTTGGTTCATTTAGTTCAGTGTTTCATATATTCAACTGAAACTCAACGCAATAAATTATGTTTATTGCTTGAGTATTCAAATGTATGTAACATGTCTACTATTAGAGATAGTAGCAGAATAGAACCGTACCCTTCTTTTAAATTATTAAACTCGGAGCTTAAACATTTCTAATGACTTGAATTATTAGAAATGTTTTTTCTCAAACTCAGTCCTTATATACATTCAACCTACATAGATTTATATTTAATTCTTTCTACATACTATGTGCTGGTAGAGTGTAAATTTTCGGTTCCACCGAAATTAACATATTTAATGATATATATAAAATATATCAAATATACGTCGATATACATATATATCTAAAATTCTGATTTGAGCTACAAATTAATATTTCTTGTAATTTATTTACATTTTGACATACGTCTTCGATTAAAGCTTAAAATTAATATTTCTCGTAATTAATTTACATATTGACTCGCGTCCTTTAGTTAAGCTAAAAATCAATACTTCTCGTAATTAATTTACATTTTGACTTATGTCCTTTATTTAAGCTAAAAATTAATGTTTCTCGTGTTTAATTTACATATTGACTCGCGTCCTTTAAATAAGCTAAAAATCAATACTTCTCGTAATTAATTTACATTTGGACAAACGACTTCGATTTCAGCTAAAAATTAATGTTATTCGTAATTAATTTTAAAAAAAAAATTGTATTTCTTGTAATTTATTTACATTTTGACATACGTCTTCGATTCAAACTAAAAATTAATGTTTCTCGTATTAATTTACTTCTTCGCATATATTTTAAAATCAATTTGTAATAATCATAATTTTATATATACATGTATGCTCCCGTGTTTAGTTACTTTTGCGTTACGCGATTTCTTATCATATTATCTTCTAATCATGCGTCAAACCTATACAAATTTGCACTGAAAATGACAGCAAACACAAAGAAATCACCAAACGTAAAAATAAATGAAAATGGGAGCACGACTCATAAACCATTTTTATATACAAACAAAAATTTATTCAAAAAAAAAATAAAGAAACAAATAAATATTCATTTATTTCGAGGCCAATATAACAATTATTCAATATTCTTTAAAGCTAACTGATAGCATTGAGGTCCTTATAAAGAATAGAATTCGAAACTTTCCACTCTCGAAACTAATTTCAAACTTTTTTGGAAAATTAAAAAACTAATTAATATTAGAAAATATTGCATTCCAAAATTCAGATGGAAGAACCAAGTATTTATCTTCAGTGACTGGGAAACCAATTTTTGTAGCGTAATATTCGAACCATTAAAGAGCATCACTATCTGATGCAAACACTGCACCCGGTATGCTTTGCTAAGCCCAGTTAAACTTTTATTTATTACACAACATATTTTCCTCATACTTGACTCCAAGCACTTATCTTCTTCGTCCAGAAATATTCAAAACAGAAAATACAAATAATTTTCTTACTTCTAAACTCTGAAACTTTATTCTATTTTCTTAACTTGATTACTTCATCCGATCTCATTAACATATATGTATACCAAATTTCATCCCTATACCTCAAATGGATGCAAAGAAATGTTGGATTTTTTGTATTGCTTATATGGGAGGTGGAACATAGTCCCCTCCGATTGAATGAATTGAAGTTCGTCCGTGATTTTAGCTCAATCGGTTTGGGGGGGGTTGGCAGTTGCAGTTAGATTATTCGTTGAATTCAAGTTATTTAAAGAATGAATGAGAGAATCGAAATATGCAAATTTGAAGGCTATAACTTTATTTTATTTTTTAGATCTCGATTTTCATAGTCAGCAAGCGAGATAGACGGACGGACGGACATGTTTATATTGACTCGCTGATCAAGACTTGCTGATCAAGAATATATACATTTTCTGAAGTCTGACACGCCTCCTTCTGCCTATAATATACATTTGCACAAACCTATTATTTATTATTAGAATCAGGGTATAAAAAAGTACTGGACCGGTATATGCCCCAGTTTTTTTTTTTCACGCTGAATCCGAATCCAAATATAACCTCAAAAATACTAATTTTGAGTGTTTTTTTTTTTTTCCAGATTATCTGAAAAACTTAAGCCAATTTGATATATCTTACTACGGATACTGCGCGAAAAAATTATATAGGGCTATTGGACCCGTATCTCGGCAATGAAATTGATTTTTTCTTTTTTTTGCTGTGCCATTGGTTGAAAATGGACAAACAAATCCATATATTATTATTGAATATGATATATTATTAAACTAATATATTATTAAACTAAGTCTTTAGAAAAAACATTAATTAATAGTTTAATTAACGCCGGGTCACCTCGACATAGATCTATTGCTCCTTAGTGATGCAGATCATGCTGTCTTAAAGGTAGTGTAACTGGTTGCCTTTTCTAATGACGCGAGATAGAATGTGGCACGATATTTTGTGAGGTAATTGCAACTGCAGAAAAGGTATTACAGAATTTGCTACAGTCTATTCTCCGAAGATGCAACATTGCTCTGGTTCCAACCTGCAGTTGGTTGTGTTTGCCCACGTCTTGCCATTGATTTGGCTTTGATTTAGCCGACCAACTGATGTTTTTTATAAAACTTTTGTAGGCAGATTAATAGATCTTTCATTTTGTTTTGAGGTAGTCTCAGACCTTCTTTTGCTAGATTATTTCAAAACCGTCTACAAACCTAAAGATGGTTATTCAGAATATGCTAAGAGCATCATGTGTATTCGTACTTGCTAGGAGTTTCTTCTGTTATTACACGTTTTGCAAAAACTTCATCCACATATTTGAATCAACACACTATACAAGTGCTTCAATATGTGATCTGTTGTGGATATATCTGTCATCCCTGCCTTGGCATTAGTCTGTTTGTCTCAAGTGTTTGTGCAAAGTTGGTTTTGGAAGTTATTTGGTCCATGCTGCTATTGAACTCTCTGCCACATGAACTATGCCCGCAGCTTGTACAGAATATAAACTTTTAGCAATGTTTCCAATGCATCATCTCCATAAGCTATAGATCTTTTTACTATATTAAATATTACTCTAGCAAATCTTGATGCGAAAAGAAATCTCACAATTTTCGAATAGAGAAATATAAATAATAGTAGTAGAGCCAAATGATCCAAAAGTGCTGTTCATTTTTATTCTAATCAAATTATATGATGAACCCTGTCATGGCTTCTCTTACAAAAGAGAGTTACTACTGTAACTGAGAATTGATCCATAACAAATAAGATTTAAATTGATGACAGCTGCTAGATATTCTACTTTTCTTCACCTTTAATCACCTATAATTTTTGTGTTTCATCATATTGTACAACTAATTTCGTCATATCAAAAAATTAAGGTTCAATAATATTTCTTGTCACGCTGATCTACTTAGATTGGAAGAAGTAAATAAGCTTTCGAACTAATATGCCCTCAGTGACGACTATAGGAAGTATAGCGATAAGCAGAGAGAACATATAAATAAAAGACAGTGGCGTATTCTCAAGCCGTAGACTGTACAGTTTTATAGAAGCCCTACACGCATGTAGAAAAAAGTTTCCAAAGATTAATTCAGGTATACAAGCAAACAAACTTCCACCCTCTTTATAATAGTAATACTACATGTGCTGATGTGCCCCCGTTTCGACTTTTGTATAAAATTTTATATTCCCCAAGTCCTTTACATATTTTTTCTTCTATAAAGGCGTGGCATCAAACATTCACCTTTCAGTCTGTATTTCGTCAACCCGTTTCGCATATACCAAAGGAAATTTTATTTCTTTCCGGTGCCCTTTACATATATATATATATATATATATATACCAAATAATTTCAAATGTAGCTTCTCAGTATAATCTTTTAATAATATATATTTAATAGATCCCATAGCATAAAGAACGACGCCACTGTTCCAAACGCGATTTGTGTTTATCAAAAAATTTATATCAAAAGAGACAAAACAGCTTTTGGAAGAGAAAAAGCTGCTGCGTTCAAATTCGCCCATTTAAAAGGCAGTTTGCGCTTCTGCTTGAAGTTCAGTTATATACGAATCGGTAAAGCGAAACGTTCAACATGATATTTCTCGGTCTACTCGCGCTCATAGTCGGTTTGCTTGCCTACGCCGCACACGTCGGGCACTCGTATTGGAAACGTCGTGGCATACCACATGATACGCCTAAATTTCCACAAGGAAATTTTCACGAGTGGCCCAAAACAAAGCAATTTTCGCACATCTTCAAAGACTACTATACCAAATACAAGAAGAGCGGTAGTCCCTTTGCTGGTTTCTATTTCTTCTTTCAAAAAACGGCCATCATTACCGATTTGGAATTGGTAAAGAATATACTAATCAAGGATTTCAATAACTTCGATAGTCGTGGCATATTTCACAATGAAATCGACGATCCGCTCTCGGCAACACTCTTCTCCATCGAGGGACAAAAATGGCGACAGTTGCGTCAAAAACTATCGCCCACATTTACTTCGGGCAAAATGAAGCATATGTTTCCCACAGTCGTATCCATAGGTAACCAATTCGCGGATGTATTTGCGCAAAAGGTAGTTGAAGCGAATAAAAATGCGCTGGAGATCACCGATCTTGTGTCGCGTTTTACAGCTGATGTCATTGGCACTTGTGCCTTCGGCTTGGAGTGCAATAGTTTGACCAACCCAGAGGCAGATTTTGTGGTTAAAGGACGTCGCGCCATTGTAGAGCGCGCATACGGTGGCAAGTTGGACTTACTGTTATTCGGATTTCCAAAACTCGCCAGAACGTTGCGTTTGCGTTCTACACTGCCTGAGATTGAGGACTTTTACATGGGCATTATACGCGATACTATTGACTATCGTCAAAAGAATAATATTAAACGCAAAGATTTTATGGATATGCTAATCGAAATGAAACAGAAATATGATGAAGGCAATCTGGAAGAGGGTATAAGTCTTAATGAAATTGCTGGACAAGCATTCATTTTCTTTCTGGCGGGCTTTGAAACCTCTTCTACGACCATGGGTTTTGCTTTGTACGAACTTGCCAGACATCAGGATATACAGGATAAATTGCGAGTGGAAATTAGAAAAGTGCAGGCACAGCACAATAATGAATTCACCTATGAATGCATGAAGGAAATGCAATATCTTGAGCAGGTTATTGATGGTGAGTAGCATGAAAATAATAATTAAAAAAATAAACAAATTAACTTCAATCTTACAGAAACTCTACGCATGTATCCGGTACTCGGACATGTAAACCGTGTTGCACAAAAATACTATGACACTGGCGATCCTAAGCATTATATAGATGCCGGTACTGTTGTGATTATCTCTGCACTGGGCATACATTATGATCCGGATATTTATCCAGAGCCAGAAAAGTTCAAACCGGAACGTTTTACCAATGAAGAAATCAATGCACGTCCTGCATGCACTTGGCTGCCATTTGGTGATGGTCCAAGAAATTGTATTGGTTTGAGATTTGGCAAAATGCAAACATGCATTGGTCTGGCCTATTTGATAAGGAACTTCAAATTCGAAATAGCACCCGAGACTGAAATTCCAATTAAGTTGGACAATAAAAATATATTATTGAATGCCATTAATGGTATACATTTGAGAGTTACGAAAGTTGATTAATAAAATGTAAAATATTAAAAGATATTTAAGAAATTATGTTGGTTTTATTTTATTGTTGGAGTGTGTAGATATATTATATATATTAGTCAGCAGTAGATACAAAGCAGAATAATTGAAGCTATTAGATCTTACAATCTTTATTTTATGTGTCGTCAAGCTGATCAAGAGTATATAATTTTATATATATTTATATGTGGATATTCTAATCAAAATCGTTCAAATTTTATTCGTTCCAATTTTATTCGAGTCACAACCACGAATTTATTTATATTATTCTGAGGTCTTCTATGATTTGATACAAAATTTTCTATAAATTAATTATAAATTTTCGTCACCATATCTACGGTCTTTCTCTCTCTACTCAGAGAGAAAGAGAGAGATATAGATATTAGGCGTGTACTATCTTCTTATAAGTCACCAATTTTTTGTATAAATAGTTTAAAAACAACTCTAATCAGTTTTGTATTTCAGCATAGAAAAATTCAAACAGGTCTGACAAAAAAAACACAAATTTTTTAACTGAAATAAAGATTCACACTGTGCCGCATATCTAGCAAGAATTGGCCTTTTTTTAAACAAATTTTCGTTGAGTTTGCTGTGAATTGTAATTGAAATTTTATAGATATTTTAATCATGCTTAGACGAATTTAAAAAATAACAAATATGAAAATTAAAATCGGGCATAACCGACTGTAAGAGGCCCTCTACCAGTATATTCCTAGCTTATGACCAAGCAGTGCAAAACAAAAAGTTAGAAAATTAATAAGAAAAAATGGTACTAATGAAAAGTATTTTGCTCCTCCCACAACTCACTCCACAAATAAGTGCCTTATACAAAATTTTTTTTATGTATGCAAAGAAATGGGAGCACGAAAGTATCTTACGTCGTTCAAATTCAATTGCTGATCAAATTGTCATTTATTATCCTATTTTGAATAAGATTTTGGCTAAGAGAGACTTTATCTCTATACTGGCATACTTAATTTTAATGGGGATTTTATGGGGAAGGGGGAGGGTTCATAATTTTAAAATAAACTCTTAAAATTCCGGCGAAGTTATAGTCGAATGCCAAAAGTGTGAAGTCTATATCTATTACCGTTTTTGAGATCGTTTCGTTCATACGAATCGACAGACGGACATGGCTATACTAGTAATACTTACTAGTAATACTTCGCCCTATCCATTCTTCATATATAAAACATTTATTCACTGAACCGCATATGGGTGCAAAGTAATAAGCAATTTTGTTTATTGCTTATATGGTGTATCACCTTTTTTATTTTAACCACAAGCACTTTATGATCTTTTCCAACGTTCCATCTATTTGTATACCAAAATTTAAACAAATTAGTTTAGCCGTTTAGGCGTGATGCTAGCACAAACAAAAAAAGTTTCCATAATTCTCGCTGCATCTCTCAACTATTTTCAATAATGTTTCTCTCCAGTTAAACAATTGTGGTTGAAACATAATAAATTATTAATTATTTTTATGTAGAATTATAAAGAATTGAACATTTTATCTGCTAAAATATGCATTTTATATAGAAAATATTTAGTTCAATCGATGACTAATTTTCCAGCGAATGGCAAATCAGTAGGAAATGATCTCCGTAGCTTGATGAAGTAACATTGAAGAGAAATTCGAACGTAAGCGCATTGCATTGATTGCATTTTCTTTAACTACTTTTGTAAGATAAACAATTAATTCGTAATTACAGTAAAGTTCCCATGCGATTCTAAGTATTTCTTTGAGTAATAGTCGTAACCCAGCATATTTTACATCAAATAAATACTTCTGCTCGTCAAAGTGTTCATTCAGTCAAGAAACACAAATCGTATCGCAATGTTTGCATTAATCGCGTTAATACTAAGCCTGCTGACGCTCGCCTACTATTGGAAGGAACAACGTTTTAACTATTGGAGACGTCGTGGCATACCATATGAAGAACCACGTCTGCCCTTGGGCAACCTGAACGATGTGCGCATATCGCAACAGATTGCATGTTTCTTTCAAACGATTTACGAAAAGTACAAGGGAAGTGCACCCTATGCAGGACTCTTTTTTCTCTTTACGAAAGCAGTCGTCGTAACGGATATCAATCTTATAAAGAATATCATAATAAAAGATTTCAATCACTTTGATTCGCGTGGTGCATATTATAATAAACGCGATGATCCACTATCGGCGCATTTGGTTTTTTTGGAAGGTGAATCTTGGCGCAAGTTGCGTCAAAAAATGACGCCCACTTTTACCTCAGGCAAAATGAAGTACATGTTTCCCACGGTGCTGCAGGTGGGTCAAGAATTGGTTAAAGTGGTCACAGCGAAAGCTGATGAATCCAAGACACAAATTTTGGAGATAACCAATTTGGTGGGACGCTACACTGCTGATGTGATTGGAACCTGCGCATTTGGCATCGAATGTAATAGTCTGCATAATGAAGATGCAGAATTCGTACGCATTGGACATGATGCAACCAATGAGCAACGTTCTGGCAGACTATTATATATGTTCTCATTTACCTATCCGAATCTTGCACGTGCCATGCATATGAAGCTTACGCCGCAGTATGTGGAAGATTTCTATATGCGTATTGTACGCGAAACACTCGATTATCGTGTAAAAAATAAAATCAAACGCAATGACTTCATGGATCTACTCATTGAAATGAAACAAAAGCATGATGAGGGAAATGAGGCGGAAGGTTTAACTTTCGACGAACTGGCCGCGCAAGCATTTATTTTCTTAATCGCCGGTTTTGAGACTAGTTCGACAACCATAGGATTTGCTTTATATGAGCTGGCAATGAATCAAGATGTACAGCAAAAGCTACGCACTGAGATTAATGAAGTATTGGCCAAACACAATGGCGACTTTACGTATGAATGCATGAAGGAAATGCAATATTTGGATATGGTTATCGATGGTAAGTAGCACATCGCGTTAACAATATTCGTTCATACTAATTTTGGGTGTAAACTATTTCAGAAACGTTACGCAAATATCCAGTAATTGGGTATCTCATACGCAAAGCCAATGCGCACTATGTACCTGAAACGCATCCAAATTACTATATAGAAGCTGGCACTTCGGTTATTATACCGGCACTTGGCATACAACACGATCCCGAGTTTTATCCGGAACCTGAGAAATTCATACCGGAGCGTTTTACCGCAGAAGCTATTAAATCACGTCCTGCGTGTACTTATCTACCATTCGGTGAAGGACCTAGAAATTGTATAGGTCTAAGATTTGGCAAAATGCAAACATACATTGGGCTGGCTTACTTGATACAGAATCTGAAGTTTGAAGTTAGTGCAGAGACACAAGTTCCTATGAAATTTGATGTATACAGCATGGTACTGCATGCTCATGACGGTATAAAGTTGAAGGTGACTAAGTTGTAAGAGTATTATTCTGTAGATTCCTCTATTTATTGCATTTATTAAAATAAAAATTGCGTTATTTATAAACAAAAACATAAAATTCGGGTATTTAATGTTTGGGAAATTCTGGCAATGTATTGATACCACATATCTTTGCTATCAATTTTATTCAATTATGTGCAAAAATAGTATTCTCACGAAACTTAAAATTCAAGTTTGATGCCTCTATCTTTTATATTAACAGTAGAGCAATGAAAGGCATGATTTACATCTCCGGTTTAAATCCATCGAGCTTTCAGTAAACAACTTCTAGTCTTACATTTTTCTTAAGTATACACCATTCAGATGATTGCTGGCTCGATCCAGCATGTCTGCAACTACCCGCTCTCGATACCTTTTTTTAAGCAAATTCAGGTCTATAGGAACAAGTTCCAATTTATCGTGCATAATTGTTTGACATCTCCAATACATGACTGATCTCTGTCAAGCACACTCTGTAACTTTCTGCAACGATTTCCTACACTTTATTGAAATATTATCGTCGGTCACACTCGTTGAAGGCTGTCAAGAACAGAACCTGCCTCCGACGGACTCCCGACTATTCATGAACGCTTTATACCACACATAAGTACACGTTTTTGAGCAAGAAGATGCACCAAAAGCTTCTTGCAACATTTTCAATGTATCGGCACACGAAATTTCGTGCGCAACACAACATTTTACACAAATACGTTGATCAATATTTTCATTTATTATAAAAATTCGCCAAACACTACTGAGATCGAATGTGCGGAAGCTCTAAACACACAGTTTGACAGATCAGTGAGGTATCGCTTGAGAGTTGTAACGTTGAGTGAAATGGAAGAGTAGGGAAAATGCTTCCGTAACAAGTCTAACATCTTTTAGAGAGTAGGGAGTGCACATGTTTGCGTATATAATACATTTTCAACTTCAATAGTGTGCAATGTGAAACGATATTCAAGTGTGGAAAAGCATTGACTTGTGAGTCTAAAGCTTAGACAATGAGTGCTTGAGAGAGATGAGAAAGAAAGGTATATAGTAAATAGATAATTTGCTGTACCGTTCTTTCGTTTATTTTGTGCTACTGAAATAACAATGGTGAAACGGAATTCAAGAGTGAAAAAGCATTGACTTGTGATTCTGAAGCATAGAGAATAAGTTCGAATGCTTGAGGAAGACAAAAAAGAGATATGCTATTTTTGTTGTTGCTGCTGTTTAGTTTTGTGTATGGTGTGAATAACAATGGTGAAATAAGCATGGTGAAATAATTACAATCCATGAAAATTTTCTCTCTCTTGTAACCGATGAGAGCGTTAGATCATGAGAGCGATGAGAAAGAAAGGTATATAGTAAACAGATAATTTTCTGTAACAATAGTGAAACGGAATTCAAAAGGGGAATATCATTGACTTAAGAGTCTGAAGCATAGAGAATGGGATCGAATGCATGAGGAAGAGAGAGAGAGAGAGAGAGAGAGAGAGGTTTTATTTATGTTGTTACTGGTAAAATAACATTGGTCAAATAAACATGGTGAAATAATTACAATCCATGTAAATCTTCTCTTATGTAAGCAATGTGAGCGTTAGATCGCTAGAGCGTTAGAAGAAAAGGTTTATAGTAAATAGATAATTTTGAACAATAGATATCAGCACTTCTCAACTAGTTTGAGAATTTTCGAAGCATCAAATGCGATCATATTGCGTGTAAGAAATGAGCTTCATCGTTGAAGATGATGTTGTTTGAAAAATCAACATTTACAAGCTTTTGCTTCAGTCTCCATTAAACGTATATTCAGCAGGCTTTAATTTTTACGTGCACACCCAGTTCTTAGTATAGATGAAAATAGGTATAAAATAGGCAGTAGTTAGCCGTAATTGTTGAGTATAGCTCGTCGTAGAATTGACAAAACTCGGATCTTCAACCAAGTGAAGGCACTTACATAAGCGATGATCTCCATAGTGCGTACATTACAATGGCTTACAGCTCACCATCACCAAGCTGCTAGTTTCTTCTTGCATGGTAGAACGATGTTGAAAATGATGTATGCCAAATTTTCTCCTTAAAGCAACGATTCGAACGTATTGTATGAAGCTAAAGATGCCAAATTTCATTCGCAGAAGACATATTAATACTCTGCTACGACTTGAAAGCACTGTTAAATGAACTTTTTTGAACTGCCTTAGTACAGTTGTAGTTGTATACTAGTAAAATCCGTAACTCACAAACTTTCATCATAAATTTGTTAACTTTTACCTTTTACCAAAACTCACCTGACGCTGTTGTTGGAAGAATGATTATGTGTTTGTATAATTTTTACTTATTGATACTATATATAGATGAATCAACAATACATATTACGAAATAGTTTCTAATCAGCTGTGAATTTCAGCATTTAACAATAAACTTGCGTAAATACAAATATATTAGGAGAGCTTTTCGAAAAGTCTGATAAAATTATTAATATGTAGTAGGAGTGCGTAAAGTAAGCACTATATAATATGGAAAAAAATTGTGTTGAAGGTCTGCATATATAAAGGGCAACTGAGAAAATAATTTTGACTGTAAAAATGGACATATTTACAATAGGTAATAGCAGCCCCGGTTTGCACAAAAGTACTTCAAAAAAATAAAGTTAAAAATAAATTAAAGACAATTTCATTTTGGTCGTGCTTATTGCAAACGAATATATCAACAAACAACAACAGTATCTATACCCCTACGTATATAATATATTCGAGCGTTTATAGCAAACTGCTTAGATTGATTGTATAAATGCTTACGCACGGCTCAGCGTTAACTCAGTTTCGCTCCAAACTGCAAGAACAACAACAATCGTATCGCAATGTTCGCATTAATCGCGTTCATAGTCGGCGTACTGACGCTCGCCTACTACTGGAAGGAAAAGCGTTTTAGCTATTGGAAACGTCGTGGCGTGCCACATGATAAACCGCATCTGCCCATGGGCAACTTGAACGAGGCACGTAGAACGAAGCAGTTGGCGCACGTATTTAAAGATTTCTACGCAAAGTATAAGGGAAATGGACTCTATGCCGGTTTCTATTTTCTCTTCTCGAAAGCAGTCATCATAACAGACATCACACTCATAAAAAATATTTTGATCAAAGATTTCAATACATTTGATTCGCGTGGTGCATATTATAATGAACGCGATGATCCACTTACCGGCCATTTGGTACTGCTCGAAGGTGAACGCTGGCGCAAATTGCGTCAAAAACTGACGCCCACTTTTACCTCAGGTAAAATGAAATACATGTTTCCCACGGTACTGCAGGTGGGTCAAGAATTGGTTAAAGTGGTCACAGCGAAAGCTCTTGAATCCAAGACACAAACATTGGAGTTAACCAATTTGGTGGGACGCTACACTGCAGATGTGATTGGAACCTGCGCATTTGGCATCGAGTGCAATAGTCTGCACAATGCAGATGCAGACTTCGTACGTATTGGACACAAGGCACTCAATGAGCAGCGTCATGGCAGACTATTAAGTTTGATCTCGTTCACCTTTCCGGAATTTGCACGTGCCATGCGTATGAAGGTCACGGTGCAAGAAGTGGAAGATTTCTATATGCGTATTGTACGTGAAACACTCGATTTTCGTGTAAAAAATAAAATCAAACGCAATGATTTCATGGATTTACTCATTGAGATGAAGCAAAAACACGATGAGGGTAATGAGGCGGAAGGACTAAATCTCAACGAAATAACAGCGCAAGCATTCATTTTCTTCCTTGGCGGTTTTGAGACCTCTTCAACAACTATGGGTTTTGCTTTATATGAGCTGGCAATGAATCAAGATGTACAGCAAAAGCTGCGCACTGAGATTAATGAAGTATTGGCCAAACACAATGGCGACTTTACGTATGAATGCATGAAGGAAATGCATTATATGCAGATGGTCATCAGTGGTAAGTAAAATTTTTCACTAACAAAGAGGTTTTTAAATTAATAAGGTTTACTTAAATTTCAGAAACTTTACGCAAGTATCCAGTACTCGCACATCTCATACGCAAGACCAATGCGCACTATGTACCCGAAATGGATTCAAATTACTATATAGAAGCTGGCACTAACGTCATTATACCCGCACTTGGCATACACTATGATCCCGAGTTTTATCCGGAACCTGAGAAATTCATACCGGAGCGTTTTACCGAAGAGGCTATCAAATCACGGCCTGCATGCACTTGGCTACCATTCGGTGAAGGACCTAGAAATTGTATAGGTTTGAGATTTGGTAAAATGCAAACATGCATTGGGCTAGCATACTTGATAAAGAATCTAAAGTTTGAAGTTAGTGCAGAGACACAAGTTCCAATTAAATTTAATGTGGCCAGTATTATACTCAATGCTGAAGGTGGTATCAAGTTGAAAGTGACTAAGTTGTAGAATAGTTTTGTGTATACTGATTATTCCATGACATTTGCATATAAAAGTAACTGTAAAATTGTTTTATGAAAATCATCTATAAATGGTTTAGAAAGCATTTCTGTAAATTTAAGTAATTTAATGCATTTAAAAATGTATCTAGATACAATTAATGAGTCATGAATATATTTATAAAGAAAATACGTTTTAATTCATGAAATAACATTTAAGCAAATAAAAACAAACAAAACAAAATATAAACAAAGCAGCTTTTTTTTTGCATTTTCTACACATATATTATATATCCATTAATTTAATCATATAGAAGCACATCTGGAACCGGTTGACTACGCTTGAAACTTGCTACATCATTCTTACTTTGCTATAAAAAAAATTCAAATACAAAACAATAAAATATGAGCGATGCAGTGATGTCAGTTCTCTGAAAGAGAATATAATAAAATATTCAACTACATATTTTTTAAGAAGAGAAAAAGCTTCATAGATTTTTGTTATACTTCTATAAACAATTGTTATACCCTACGCACATGGGGTAAAGTTGTACATAAAGCTTGTGTATACAAATACAAAACAGACTAATGAATTGCGTGCAGTTTGAGTAGCACACTGAAAGCGCTAGCAATGACAAACAGTTTGAATAGCGTTAGTGATATACAATTTACATTTGAACATTAATATCTTTTGACTCTGCAGGTCGATTTTGATGAAACAAACGCTAAATGTTATACACAATAAAGCTGCTTATCATGCCGAATTTGAATTTGAATTAAATGAGTGAACTTTAAGTAATGCGTGCACAAACAAACAAACAAAGCCGTGAGCTTAGTTGCTCTAAGTTCATATATACATTTAGACATTTCAATAAACCAAGTATACCGCCTACATTTTTTTTTTAACAGCTTATAAATAAAATTTAGTTGTAAAGAGAACATTTTCTCATAAAATATATGTATTTGTATTCTCATTTATTACTGATTGCGGTCGATTGACTCGACCTTTGGCTATACTAAATATTAATGTTATTCTATGTAGTAACAAATAGAAATAATTGATTTATCAAGAGTTACATAAAATGTTGGCGTTTCATTGAAATAAATATATGTCGCGTAATCTTATCAAAATATATAAAAGCTGCTAATAACTAATCAAATTAAATATACAAGAGTTCGCCCACTAGTTGTATTTTAATTATTATGGCGATAATACATTTTTTTTTTCAAATTATAGTTTTGTATATATAAGAGCGGTGAAAGCTGATGTCCCAAAGACAAATTGTTATTAGTTTTGATTTTTTGATTTGGATTTTGACTGCCTTAGACCCAAAATTTTTAAAAAATATGTAGTGTACACTAGTTTTCTTTGAAAACCTTAAAAGGATGAAAAAGTTATTTAAATATTAATGATTGCTCAGCTAAGAATAATACATTAGCCAAAAAATCTCAAAAGTCTGCTTGTTGATTTCCTTCAGAAATAGAATCTTTTATAACAAACTTCAATCAATTAATAACTGAAATATCGATTTGCAGAACCATCAAAATTGCGCTACACCAGTTAAATAGTTCAATTATATTGGCAGACATATCCTCA
Organism: Leucophenga maculata; assembly: GCA_035044805.1. Lineage (NCBI taxonomy): Eukaryota > Metazoa > Arthropoda > Insecta > Diptera > Drosophilidae > Leucophenga > Leucophenga maculata. The sequence goes on along the minus strand of JAWNNP010002893.1, from coordinate 655,383 downwards.
TATAAATTTTTATTATCCATTGAAGTAATTTTTCCATCCTTAGTTTGAGCTACTAGAGAACTAGTGTAATATTATAAAAATCTATTCTTCAACACTGTTGATGTCAATATTACTAACTAATTCCGAATATAACTAATGAGATACCCGTGATGGCAATTGGTGAGGTTTCCTTGGGTAAGGAAACTATAGTTTCAACCCTTAAGAAGAAACATCTATGACATTTATTGACAATACCAGCAAAGTGATCAAAATAGCACTCTTGGAAGTGACACTGACTGCTGACAAATGACACATACAGATAACTTGCATGAGAAGACAGTGATGCTAACTGTTTGCGCATAAAATGAACTGCTCTCGAAGAAATTTACTATATATTGGGAGTATATAATAGTCACACCTATCATGGCACCATCAAGAACATCATTTTCATGGTAATTCATGATGATGTAACGAAACGATTCATAGCACTGGATTAATCAAAGAAGACTCTCTGATATTAATCCGATAAAGAGAAATTGTACACGGATGCAGTAAAAGCGTCAAAAGACTCTCTAAAAAAAATATTTCTCGAATCTTAGATGGAAAAGAAACTTTTCCTCGTAGCAACAGAACTAAAGACGCTGAATCAAGGTTCGAATGGAGCAATATGCTCTTGTAGTACAAGGAACGAATCAGAATTAACACCAATCACCATACGCCATAACACGCCTCTTCAATTGTCCGTCCAATTCGGCACAATGTGTCCGAATGGCTTACTACTTTGTATTATTATTTATTCTCGGGCATGTGTTGGATCTTAATTATACTCGCTTTCGATTCAATCTTCATGAGCTGAGATCCTGTTTTTTAAAATTTAATGTTTATTCAAAAATTTTGATCGAAGAATTAAGACAATAAAGGAGATCAAATTTCATGCAAAAAAAAATCAAGAAAGCAATATATAGCATACAATTATACAATATTCGAAAACTGCCTTGAAGACCTATAACAGAAATCATATACATCTGTTTTGTGATGTAGATTTCTGTGCATCCTCAACTCCATAAAATAAATTTTTGATCAATTCAACAAGACGATACAAACTAACCATATGTTCGTCTTTCGTCTAAATGTATATATTAGGTTGGAACAAAAAGTCGTTTGTATTTTATTATAACCGAGAATACGAGATCGCAGCTTTAATGCAGTCCTACTAAAACTCGGTAAAGGTTTTTTTGCGGTCAATATTAAATTTTAATTTTTATGAACATTTATTTGACATTTGTATAAATATGTGTGACACATTCACTGAACTGGAAGGCCCCAGTGGCCGTTTCTAAGCTTTCTGAACTGACCGCTTATAACAGAAGTATTTGGAAAAATTGTCGGTAAATTTTGTAAAGTGCGTATATGCTTGATCAGTATAATGCGAAGATTTTACTATGACTGTCTGTCTGTGTTTTGCTGCGCAATTTAAGAATGACAACAATGAGCTACAAAAGCCTTTTTGAGTTCATTGTCTTATATCTACAACCTACTCATAGTTGACCAAAACAAAATAGTTGGAAAGAATGCACGATTCGAATTACCACGACCTGCTATTCGCTTATATGAAAACCTGAATACATTGACAGATTGTTCAGTGCTCCATTATATCTAATATTTAAAATTATTGCGAATCTAGTATAAATACGGCATAAAAATCTCTGATGAATCCAATTTAAATTTTATTTTTTAATATCTTTAAAAGTCCTTTCAAAAATCAATAAAATTCGGAACGGTTAGATCACTGGTATTACTAATACAAAAACTATTAAGCAAGACCGATAAAACTTATACAAAACTAAGTGATATTTTTTTTAGTATATATTTATTTATCGGCATTGTTATCTCAAAATACGGAGCCATTAAATGCGTCTGACACTCATATAAATACTGCCTTTGGAACTAATTAATTATTTCGCTTTATCAGACTTCATTGAAATAACCCAAAATTGTGCTGATTTGCATGGAACTAACCCTTCTACTGGTTTGATCTAGAGCTATTTGGAATATTTTACAATGCTGAACGCTAACAATTTCAAACATTAACATTCAAACATTTTACAAATTTAAGATATTAAGCTAAAAGTATTAATTTTCTATGTAAAAAAGCATACATATGTACCTACATATATCTCACTATTGCATAGTATGAGACGACCTTTGAACATACAAGTAATGAATATTATTTAATAAAAAAAATTTTATATTATTGTAGGTAGCTACTTACATATATAATATAGAATATAGAACTACCTACAATAGCATTCTACATAAACTGGGTGCATCTTATTTAATATATTTCAGTGAGCATTAATAAATACATCACGTAAAAGCATCTAAAAGCAGATTCCAAATATATAAACGAGTATATATCGTATTTGAATATAAATATATATATATACGATTATAGTGCATGTTCGAGGAAAATAATGAATTATTTTATCTGCATATATTTAAATTTAATTAATTTTTTATGCGATTCTTAACTATTTTCGGTATTAAATGAAGCCAATATAAGTTTTCAATGCAAACCAAATTACATCTAAAATTGTTCCAGTGCGCCTCGAAAAGGTCCACCAAAATCTTCGATCGATTCAGATATACTTACTTAAATGGCCGTCAACCGTCTTCCGGTCATGGCTGCATTTAGAAAAGCGCGTTAGCCTCAATAGTCCTGTGCGCGCTGGCGCCAGTCGTTTTGAATGCCAAGTACGCAGAGATCTCTCCATATCTGGTCATTTCAACGCATGCCCGGTCGTCAATCAAGTTTGGGCACCCATACATTCGAATGAGGTGCCCAGCCCTGTGCAGCCGTTGGACTTTTATCGAATAGCTCGTACAGCTCACGGTTTATACAGGACCTAAACTCGTCGCCGACTTTAATAGGACCGAAAATCCTGCGAAGAATCTTCCTCTCGAAGACTACCAACGCCGTTTCTTCTGACTCAATCACAGTCCATGCCACTACCGGGAGTATCAGCGTCTTATAGATCTTGATTTTTGTCTTTCGAGAGAGGGATTTATGTCTTATTTGCTTGCTCAGCCCAAAAAGCATCTGTTTGTAAGCGTGATTTTTCGCCTGATCTCCAGGCTGACGTTGTTGTTGCTGGTTATCTCGGATCCAAGATAGACAAAGTTTTCTACAACACTGAAGTTGAAATTCTCCATCGTCACTGATCATCCAAGACGCGATGACGGAGTGCGAGAAGATACCAAGTACTTCGTCTTGTCTTCATTCACTGCTCATCAGACTTCAGACTGTTGCGATGTCATCGGCGTAAGCGAACAGAATCACTTCCTTTTGGAAGATCGAGGCCAACATACTCTGTATGTAAGGGCACTGGCGTAGGATGTATTCCATCAGAAGTTTGAAAAAATCGCATGACGGAGCAACGTCCTGCATGAAACCTGTCTTGATATCAAAGGTGTCGGTTTTGTTTTTCTCCACCCTGACAACGCATTGTGTGTTAGAAAGCGTCGTCATGCAAAGACGGACAATCTTTCCCGGCATACCTAGTGCAGACAGTTCGTCGAAAAACTTCGATTGTATCGGCGTGTCGAAAGCGGCTTTATAGTCGATAAATAGGTGTTATGTGTCTTTGCTAAACTCACTGGTCTTCTCCAAGATTTGGCGAAATGTGAATATTTGTTGACTGGTCGACCTTTTTGGTGTGAAGCCACACTGATACAGTTCTATCAGTGAATCCATAATCTACATAATCTTATATCCAATGGAAAGAAGACATATTCCTTAAAGATAGGACAGAGAACACTGAAATTCCAATCATTGGGTATGCGTTCATCGGACTATATGTTGCATAAAAATTGATCTTAAATAACTCAGCTGGCAGCCCATCAGAGCCTGCCGCTTTGTTATTTTTCAGCTTTTTAATAACTGAATCGACCTCGTTATAGTCCGGTGGCTCTACAATATTGATTGAGATCTACACATTTTAATACACCCAACTATCCTCGGTCCTAAGACCAAATTGAATTTCCGCAATGATATTGCGCCCATTAAGCACTGGCAACAATCTGCGCAGAAATATTCTCTCAAATATTTTGGAGACTATTGGTAAGAGGCTTATCGACGATATTGTTTTCCCGTTTATTTGGTTTCGGAATTAATATAATCTCTGCAAATTTTCACTGTGTTGGGCAGTGATTGAACCATAACATCGAACTATAAATTCAAGTAAGAAATATAATTGATTTCTTAGGAGATTTTGAGTTTTGTAGATCTTTGATTTCACTAATCGTTTTTGCAACTGTTACATATTTTAGTGGTAAATCCATTTGACAAGCGCTATCAAGAAATTGCAATATTTCGCTTTTATTCTGCATTGAAGTAAAATCAAATGGTTCAAATGTTGATTTCCTTAGGCCTTAGCTTTACTATCATTACTTCTGCACCACACACAATTAATGTCTTTAATTAGAACATATCTCTTTACAATACTTTGATGTAACGAGTTGCCTTCCATAGATTGTGCTCTTCATATTTTTGAAGATCTAGGTTTTCTAAATATTTTGCAATGGCTTCATTTTTTAGTTCGTACAGTTTGGTCTTCAATTCCTTTTCCGCTCTGTTGAAATTTCTCTTGTCTGCTGAATAACTGGAGCGTTGCCAGATTTTTCTAAGTTTCCGCTTTCTTGAAATAAGTTGGAGCAATATAACAGGAATATGAGTAATTTGTGTTTGATTATAGTTGATAAGTAAGCTGCTTCGTGAATTAAATAAAATTAAAAAATAATTAATTAATTTTATTTCATTTTTTTTTTTTTGTATGAGTATAAAGAAAGAAATGTGACAGGATATATTTTGAAGTCTTGAACTCACAACTGCATCATTCTTCATTTTTCTTGTTTTATAATAATTTACAACATCGAAAAAATTTGCTCAACAAATTAGAAATTGAGACAGTTAGAGTAAATTCCAATAAAATGAAATTATTTAAGAAAGAAGAAAATATTTAAGAGCTATAGTCGAGATACTTGAATATTTTATACCCTGCCTGGATTTTTAAAACATGACAAATGTTAGTAACAGATGGTCTAATTCTGACTGGCTAAAACGATTTTACTATTATTTAATAATACAAAATTTTGTGGCAAATATGAGTAAACAAAAACAAATAAATATGAACAATAAAATAGCAGGTGTTTATAAATTATCTTATCACAAAAAAAAAATACAACATCGTTAAATGCGCGTGACTCTCAAATAAATGCCGCTTTTCGAACATATTAAAAAGTTCGTCTTATCATACTCCATTGGAATCATTGTTTCTTTGCAGACAGAAAACTTAAAATTCTTCAGCAAAAAAGCCAAACCAATGCGTGCCTGCATTTGGCCAAAACGCATGCCAATACAATTGCGTGGACCATCACCGAATGGTAGCCACTCCACCGAATCACGTTGCTTGACACGTTCCGGCGTAAAATTATCCGGATTGAATTTATTTGGCTCAGCATACAGTGACTCATCGCGATGCATAGCAGCAGCAGGTATAACAACAACCATGCCCTTCTTGATGATATATTCAGGATGCCCGGCTACAGTGACATCTTCCAGACAAACGCGATTTAGAAACGGCAAAACCGTATAAAGACGCAAGGTTTCTAAATAAAAAAACATAACATTATTATAATTAATCCTCATCTATGACAAACACAAACTCACCGGATATAATTTGATCCAAATATTGCAATTCTTTCATGCTTTCATAGCTTAACTCGTTGTTATTATGCGCGAAGACTGCATTTATTTCAGCGCGTACGCGATTCTGCACCGCTTCATTCTGCGCCAGCTCATACAGTGCAAAACCCATAGTCGTCGAAGAGGTCTCGAAACCCGCATTGAAGAAGACAAAAGCCTGTGCAGTAATCTGCTCCATTGTCAGATTTGTATCATCGCCATCGTCTAACTTTATAAGTTTATTATTTTTCAAATCGATTAATTGATCCATGAAGTCATTGCGCTTTATATTATTTTGCTCTCTAAACGTGACAGTCTCACGTACAATGCGCAAAAAGAAGTTTTTAATATGATCCGGTGTTATTGTCATACGAAGTTTGCGTGCCAAATCGGGAAAACAGTTTATGAAAATCATGCCCAAAGGTCCATAGCGAAATTCTACGAGCGCCTTGCGACTTACTTCACGAAACTCTGCATTAGGATCTTTTAAACTGCTGCATTCAATGCCAAAGGCACAGGTGCCTATAACATCTGTGGTGAAACGCGCCAAAAATTCTTTTACTTCAACAATATCACCTTTCAGCAAATTATCACTGAAAACATCAACGAATTCGTGTGCCTTTTTTACAATAGTTGGAAACATGTACTTCATCTTGCCGGAGGTAAAGGTAGGCGTTAGCTTATTACGCATAGCACGCCATTTGTGACCATCGAGTAAAAATAATTGTCCACTAATTGGATCATCCTTCTCATTCGAATAGAAGCCACGATCGGTGAATTTGTTAAAGTCTTTGATCAATACTTGCTTCACAAGTGTTGGTTCAAGTACAAAGACACCCAGACGTTCGAACCAGTAGAAGCCGGCAAAGGGCCCAGTGCCTTTGAATTTCTTATAGAAGTTTGCACCAATTTCAAAAAAAGAGAATTTAAAACCGGCACCAAATAAATTGCCGAAGATTGGTACTGCTTTGTCATGTGGTAGACCCTGGCGTTTCCAGTATTGTAAACGATGTCGCTCATAGAAAACAATGAAAGTGACTAATGCCAATAGTATGTATAGAAGAAAAGCAAAGACGCTCATGCTGCAGCTAATGTGACCGGCACGGAACGAAAGCAAAATCAAACTGAAGAGAAGTTTTCCGTTGAAGCCAAAAATAATATAATTCGGCATGCTTCACATGTAAAATCGATTTACTATTATTTTTTTAAGTAGCTAAAAATTCTCTTTTTTAATTTTGTTTTTTAGTCTAAGAGAGTTCTTATATACAATAATCTTGTATATATGTACAATATATATAGTAAATATACATACTCGTATAAATATAAACAAACGAAATATTTTTTATTTCAGTTGAACCGAAGTGGCTATACCATTCACACAATATTTCGAATATAATACACGATGGTTTTTTTATAGCTTATAGAGAGATGTTTCACAGATGTTTTAATATACATACTTGACCCGCACACTTTTAACAACCAAAATAAGTTTCTTTGTATTTAAAAATATTATTATTTCATTTTTGAAGTTTTTATTTTGTGTGAAGGGCCATTTTTTTTATGTTATATTCCAGCTTACAATAAAGTTTAGTGGTGATAATATTTTTAACAGGCAGAAGGTGACACACAATGGAGCCTCAGTCTAATGAAAGCTGTGAACAAAATGAACGCTGTTTTGCAAATAAACTATATTTGGAGTAGTTCATCAACTTTCGTAGCGTGTATCTAGAAAGTTTTCAATTTATTTTCAGTTCTTAAAAACTAAAAACAGTTTATTTTTAAGTATTTTAAGTATTTAAACAAGATTTGGCTGCCTAAACTTGCCTAACCGCATGCTAGAACAATTAAACTGGAACAACCGTGCAAAAAAAAAATATGGTTGAAGAATATGGTACAGTCTTGACTGTAATAGTAGAGAATGCTCGTAAAATAATAGTGAATTGTTTGCAGGTGCTACAGGTAACAGGCCCGCAACGGTTGAATGTAAGAATTACGAAGATGTATCGAGATGTATCGAGCTCAGCTTGAAACTAGCTTATTCACTTTAGGGAGATGGAATTAGGAACAACATGTATTACATAAACTTTCTAGAAACTGTGATAGAGAATAGACTTCCCAAAGTATGGCTACAGTGCAAAGATTTAAAAAAAAAAGAATGGACCATCCACAATTTGTTTGCACAAATGTTTGGAAATGAAAAGAAAACATTCGGTGATAAATCAGGGCTGACCCATCATTTTCGATATTTTGAGTGCTCAAAAGCTCTCTTGTGTGAGCCAATGTGTGATAGCTTGCATTGTCATGGTGGAGGGTGTTTCGTCTTCGGTAGTTGGTTTCGTGAATTTCACCGAAGACTAAAAACAAACAAATGGTCGCGTGTCATACAGAATTAACCTACTCCGTTGCTTCTCAGTGCTTTTACCTATTGACATAAGCGTGTTGCCACCTTCTGAAATGTAAATAGTGCATCTCGTAAAAAATTTTTTGTTTTATTTTATTGACTGGATCGTCTATTTTATTCATGTTGCTGAAGTCTGTATGACTTATAATAAAGTTTTTAAATCATATGCAGAGCATTAAATATTCAACTTCACCGCATTTAACATTCTCACTGAATTAATTTGTTTGTCAAATATTGACGTATTTCCCGAGTATTTCTAAGCGTTGATAACTTCTTCGATTATTGTTTTTTCAGCGTCATCATGGAGAACCGGCACAACTGCAAACACGTTCATTGTTACAACAAACTGATTATAGTTTGAATGAATCAACTTGCCTCCAACAGTTGTTTATCAACTGACCTATGCCAAGAGCTGCTTACGTAAATATTAAAATAAAACATGAGAAAGCGATTATATAAAAAAGAAGTAAGAAAATAACAGTCGGACGTAACCGACTTAAGCTTATGACCACTTCTCACTGCTCGAATAAGTGCCTTATAAAACATTTTATTATGTATGAAAAGAAAACGGGAGGACGGAAGTATCGTTCAAATTGATTGACATTTTGGATTTTGGTTTAGAGCGACGTTATCTCTATACTGGCATACTTAATTTTTTTGTACCGAAGAAATTTTTGGCCTTGGGGGTGATTTTATGGGGAAAGGGGTGAGAGGCAAAATTTTAAAATAAACTTTTAAAATTCCGGAGAAGTCCTAATCGAATGCAAAAAAAAAAGAGGTCTCTATCTATTACCGTTTCCGAGATGCTTTCGTTAATACAGACGGACAGACGGACATGGCTATATCGACTTCTCTATCACTCCCGACCATAATGGGGATAACTTTGGGTGGTCTCCGACCATTATTTCTACCTGTTACATACATTTGCCGATATATTCGGTTTGCAATTTTGCGGATGAACGGAATTTTATGGGTTTCTGATGGAAGAAACAATAATGGAACAAAACCCAATATACACGAATTTTTTATGCAGGATTAAGAAACTTGAGATATGTTATATGAATCACCCACTCAACCATAGTTACAGTTAGTATTAAATTGAGAGCCCATTCACTACTCATTTTGAGTACAGTGTACAAAAATATAGTATGAGCACCTCGATCATACTTGTAGTTCTCAATGGTTTAAAAATAAACCCTTCTCTGCCACCATTTTTCTAAATAATCGATCAATTAAAGCATAGAAACTGTGGTACAAATCTGTTTAATTCTGATGCTTTAAAAGTCAATGCCAATAAAATATTATTATAAAGCATTTATATGTAAGTGAAATAATATTAGCAACTAAATACGTTCGACCTGTAGATGAATACCGTCAGCCGCGCGCACCAGAAAACTTTTTTTATCATACACCATGGGAATGGTTGTTTGTTCACAGACCGAAAACTTGAAATTTTTCAGCAATAAAGCCAAACCAATGCGTGCCTGCATTTGGCCAAAACGCATGCCAATACAATTGCGTGGACCATCGCCGAAGGGTAACCACTCTACCGAATCACGTTGCTTGACACGCTCCGGCGTAAAATTATCCGGATTGAATTTGTTTGGTTCAGCATAGAATAATGCATCGCGATGCATATCAGCAGCAGGTATAATAACAGTCATGCCCTTCTTTATAATGTACCGAGGATGTCCGGGTACAGGAAAATCTTCCAGACACTCCCGATTCAGTACTGGCACTATAGTGTAGAGGCGTAGCGTTTCTAAAATAATATATTAAGTGTTATTCCTTGCACATGTTAAAGTATTAATTCAAATGCTTACCAGATATTATCTGATCCAAATATTGCATTTCCTTCATACACTCATATGTTACTTCGCCTTTATGACTCTCAAGCACTGCATTTATCTCAGTACGCGCGCGATTTTGTATCGCTTCATTTTGTGCCAGTTCATACAATGCGAAGCCCATGGTTGTCGAAGAAGTTTCAAAGCCTGCATTGAAGAAGACAAAAGCCTGCGCAGCAATCTGCTCTATTGTCAGATTTGTATCATCGCCATCCGCTGACTTTAAACGTTTATTATTTTTCAAGTCAATCAATTGATCCATGAAGTCATTACGCTTTATATTATTTTGCTCTCTAAACGTCACAGTCTCACGTACAATACGCATGAAGAAGTTTTCGATAAAGTCAGGTGTTGACTTCAAGTGTAGTCTGCGTGCCAAATTTGGAAAACTACTCATTATAAGTCTGCCTATTGGTCCTTGGCGATTAGCAGAAGTCGATTTGCGACCCATAACTCGGAACTCAGCGTCGGGATCTTTTAGACTGCTGCATTCAATGCCAAAGGCACAAGTACCAATCACATCTGTGGTAAAGCGTGCCAGCAATTCTTTTACCTCAACGATATTATTTTTGGACACAAAGTCACCAAAAACATCAGCAAATTCATTTGCTACTTTAAGAATCGTAGGAAACATATATTTCATTTTACCAGATGTAAAGGTAGATGAGAGCTTATGGCGTAAAGAACGCCATTTATGACCATCAAGCAGAAATAGATGTCCTGTTAATGGATCATCCTTTTCGTTTGAGTAGAAACCACGATCGGTAAACTTGTTAAACTCTTTAATCAGTATATGCTTGACGAGTGACGGTTCAAGCACAAATACCGCTGTACGTTGGAACCAATAGAAACCGGCAAATGGGCCAGTGCCTTTGAATTTGTTGTAGTAATTCGTCCAAATATCCAGAAAAGAACGTGTCTTACTTGCACCTGCCAAATTGCCGTTAATCAGATGCGGCTGCTCATGTGGTATGCCTAAGCGTTGCCAATATTGTAAGCGATATCGTAAATGCAGGAAAATATAGCTGACTAGTGCCAGTACAATATAAAATAGCATAGCAAAGACACTCATCGTGACTTCAAAATTTTATTTAGAGAACCGCACAGCAGGCAAAGTAAATTAGAACTGAACTGCAAATATTATTTAGCGCCTTATAAATACTCCCACCCAGTAGATATGGAAACACTTTACGACACACTGCTAGCAATTTGAATTCTCATTCGAATATGTACAATCTTAACTTCTTATCGCCGCCTTCATATTTATAATTTCTAACCGACTTGTCTGGATGACAGTGTTAAAAAAGTTGCTTGTTTGGTTTGGCTATAAGTTCATTTATTAGTATAACACAAAGAAGCTTATCATACATTCTTATTATGGAACTTTAGCTAGGTCAGTGAAGAACCATTTTGCAAGATTTAAATATATTTTGAAATGGTTTTACTATTGTGTCTGAATGTTAGCATGAAACTTGATATTGTTAACTCGGTGAGATCGTGGTTAAAGGCATGTCCGTCTGCCCTTGGTACATTTTATATTTAAAGGGTCATCTATTTGAGGTACACATCATAAGATTGTTCAAAATCGGAGGTAGCGCAGCTAAACATGCTGGGTACAACTAGCTTACAAATAAAAAATCGAGCTGCATATGAATAAGTCAAACTTGATGACTCTATCTCTTATAGTCTACGAAATATGGACAAACAGCTGGGCGGAGCTATATCGTCTCGTACTTTGTGCTAATCATATTCTACCTGCTTGTTACATACATTTGCACAAAATTAATATAAACTTAGCTCTCTAGGATAGGGTATAGAAAAATAAAAACACTGTTTTATATGGCGTTAATGCTTATAGTGCTGTCGGCAGTATCATTCAATGCAGCCTATCTACTTCCGGCTATTTTATATACTTTAAACTCCTTGTTCAAATAGTCTTACAAGCAAATGGACAGGCGGAGCTGCCTCTATCGAATAGAGTTATGATATTGATAGAGATTATACACTCTATACTTTATATAAAAACTCATTTAGAACCTTAATAATCAATCAAATGAAGCGTATAAATTGTGCTACAAAGTATATAGTTGATGTATTTATTTGTGATACTGTAAAAGCAAATGCTTTGATATCTAAACCAATTTTTTACAATAAAATAAAATTATATATTAACAACAACAACAACTAACAATTACGACATAATTATATGCAATAATATTAGCCACTAAATACGTTCGACCCGTAGATAAATGCCACTCGCCGAACTAACCAGAAAGCTTTCGTTGTTATACTTCATTGGAATTTGTGTTTGTTCACAGACCGTGAATTTGAAATTCTTTAGCAGCAAAGCCAAACCCAGACGTGTCTGCATTTGACCAAAACGCATGCCAATACAATTGCGTGGACCATCACCGAATGGTAGCCACTCCACCGAATCACGTTGCTTGACACGCTCTGGCGTAAAATTATCCGGATTGAATTTATTTGGCTCGGCATAAAGTTTCTCATCGCGATGCATAGCAGCAGCCGGTATAATAATTGGCATACCCTTCTTTATGATGTATTTGGGATTTTCGGGTACAGTGAAGTCTTCAAGACACTCACGATTTAGAATTGGTACAATGGTGTACAGACGCAGAGTTTCTAGTATAAGAAGCAAACAACAGAAAAAAAAAAAAAAAATTATTAAACAATTTTTATTTAACAAACCTTAACTCACCAGAAATTATTTGATCCGTATAAAGCATTTCCTTCATGCTTTCGTACGTAAACTCGCCATTGTGGTTCTGCAGCACCGAAATTATTTCCGCGCGTGCACGTTGCTGCACCTCCTCATTCTGCGCCAGCTCATAGAGCGCAAAGCCCATTGTTGTTGAGGACGTTTCAAAGCCCGCATTGAAGAAAACAAATGCTTGTGCCGCAATCTCTTCCAGCGTAAGATTCTTGTCATCACCATGCTCCGACTTCATTAGCTTATTATTTTTCAAATCAATTAATTGATCCATGAAGTCATTGCGCCTGATATTATTTTGCTCTCTATAAGTGACCGTCTCACGTACAATGCGCATAAAGAATTGCTCAATATACTCCGGTGTCGATTTCATGTGCAGTCTGCGTGCCAAATTTGGAAAACTATTCAGAAAAAGTAAACCCAAAGTGCCGTGCCTTGTATCCGTAAGTGATTTACGTCCCATAATACGAAATTCCGCTTCCGGATCTTTCAGACTGCTGCATTCAATGCCAAAGGCGCAAGTACCAATCACATCTGTGGTGAAACGTGCCAGCAATTCTTTTACCTCAACAATATTACTTTTCGATACATAATCGTTGAAAACATCCACGAATTCATGGCCCACTTTAACCACCGTTGGAAACATATATTTCATTTTGCCAGAGGTAAATGTGGATGAGAGCTTATTGCGTAGTATACGCCATTTCTGTCCATCGAGCAGAAATAGTTGACCGGTGAGCGGATCATCCTTTTCATTTGAGTAAAAACCACGATCAGTGAACTTGTTGAAATCCTTAATCATTATATGCTTGACAAGCGATGGTTCAAGTACTAAGATGCCGGGACGTTGAAACCAATAGAAACCGGCAAAGGGCCCAGTGCCTTTAAATTTATTATAATACTGCATACTAATATCCATAAAAGAGCGCTTGAAACGCACGCCTGATAGGCTGCCAAAGAAAAATTGTGGTTCCTCATGTGGTATGCCCTCGCGTTGCCAGTAATTCAAAAGATTACGTATATAGAGATATATGAAACTGAGTAGCGCCAGCAGCACGTATAGTAGAAAAGCGAAGACACTCATGATGATCTCAGCACGAACCGCACCGAAACGAAACTAAAATAGACTGAAGCTCGATAACTACCTCAGCATGAAACACAATTTTTTCTATTTTTTAGTGAATAGTCAATTTACTCATTTGAAATTAGATAACTAAGCGAGCAAAGAGCTTTTATAATAGTAAGTTCGGTGAGAACGAAGCATTTATACACTTCGCAAGTATTATAAGCGTTCTGTTGAATATTTTATTGAAGATCAAAATTAGTAATATTTGCATTCCGTATTAATAATTTTTAGCTAGATCATAGATTTGCATGGTGACTATTGGAACAGATGTGAAATTTTATTGAAATTTTTGTATTATTTTTAATTAATTAATATACTTGGAAGTCAGACCAAACAGACGAACCCTATGACATCACAAGATTTGTATATTTTATTATTTTTTTTCTATATGTTTCAAACTGTATATCAAACTAGTTATACCGTTTCCATACTATAAGTATATGGAGGGTAAAAAGCTTGAAGCGCGTACAAAGTAGTATTTAATCAGTACAAGGGTGTAGATGAAAGGCGATTCGGATGATCATACAACACCCCTGAGCAATAACAGAAAAAAAATATTGATAGATAGATAGATAGACAGATGGATAGATAGATAGATAGATAGATAGATAGATAGATAAATAGATAGATAGATAGATAGATAGTAGATAGATAGATAGATAGATATATAGTTAGATAGATAGATAGATAGATAGATAGATAGATAGATAGATAGATGGATAGATAGATAGATAAATAGATAGATAGATAGATAGATAGTAGATAGATAGATAGATAGATAGATAGATACATAGATAGTAGATAGATAGATAGATAGATAGATAGATAGATATATAGTTAGATAGATAGATATATAGATAGATAGATAGATAGATAGATAGATAGATAGATAGATAGATAGATTGATAGATAGATAGATAGATAGATAGATAGATGGATAGGAAGATAGATAGATATATATAGATAGATAGATAGATAGATAGATAGATAGATAGATGAATAGATAAATATATACAACATTAATTCAGACTAAGATGAATTATTTAAACATTTTTAGGCCCTATACCGAAGGTACAAGAGCCTATTGGGTTTGTGCAAATGTATGTAACAGGTAGAAATAATGGTCGGAGACCCCCCAAAGTTACCCCCATTATGGTCAGGAGTGATAGAGGAGTCGATATAGTCCGTATGAACGAAAGGATCTCGGAAACGGTTATAGATAGAGACTTCGTGTTTTTTGCATTCGACTAGGACTTCTCCGGAATTTTACAAGTTTATTTTAAAATTTTGCCCCTCCCCCCTCTTCCCCATAAAATCACTCCCAAGGAAAAATATTTCTTCGGCACAAAAAAAATGGAGTATGCTAGTATAAAGATAATGTTGCTCTAAGTCAAAATCCAAAAAGTTCATCAAAATCGGATAATAATTGACGATTTTAAAAGCAATTGAATTTGAACGACCCCCCTTTTATTTTCATTCATATTCGCGCAGTGAGAAGTGGTCATGTGTTTGGTCATAAGCTCGGGAAACATTTAATGTGTTTGTTAGGCGACTTGAACTGGTACAGGGCCTCTTACAGTCGGTTACGACCGACTGAAACTTCCTTACTTGTTAACATTAATTTCAAATAATATTAATCAATCAATTGTTTTTCTTTATTTTATGTCATAAAAACTTATCACCCCTCTTGGCATAAACCTGTCTACGTCAATGTATCTGCATTATTGAAAACAAACTATCATCGTGAAATTAATTACACATAATAACAATCGCTACGCCACAATATAACAACGAAAACATTTGTCATATCGATTTAAAAAAAAAACGTTCTCTTATCATATTTCCATTTAAGAATTTGTGTTCATACACATGTAAATCTGTGTATATACATATATACAGTAGCATTGCTTGTAATTCTTGAAAAACGACGTTCGGGGTAGCCCATCTTGAAATAAGAAGATTTTAGTGTACGTCAGTTAAAGAAAACGTTTAATTAAATAAGCAAATTCGTTGACACCTACCATTCAAATAGACTTTATACGCCATATCTCGATTTATATATGTATATAAAACTGTTTATACACAAGTATCTTGTACTTAAAATGTTGTTGGTGCAAACATTATCGATGAGATTAAAATTCTTTGAGTCATTTTGTGTTAGCAAACAGCTAAAATGAAAAACATTTCTTTTTTAAGAATTTCAGGCAAGTAGTTTATTAAATTTAAAAATTTAAAGAGACTCACATGAAAAAAGTTGTTCTGCATTCAAACTTAAAAAAAAATCTTCAAAACTAACAATTAATGCTTTTTTTAAGCAATGCTTCAGCTGTGGATTGATGAGTTAATGAATCGGTCGGTTCAAAGATTTATATATATATATATATATATATATATAGTAAATATTTCGTATGAGGCTATTACAGCTTAGACATCATAAAGTCTTGTTGATTCAATTATTCAAACATAACACAACAACACAAACATAACACAATCTCGTATAACCAGATTTTAATTTCTAATTTTGTCTTTGTCAATTAAAAGAACTCGTTTGTAATGCTTTTTCTTCATTTATTAAATATTACAAAAATATTATTTCTAAGCACCTGCAACTTAAACTAAACTCGCGCCACACATAAATGAATACCGCCCACTGTACCCATAACAAACGATTTTGGATCAAAATTTAATGGTATGTCAGTCTTCTCACAGACGGAGAATTTAAAATTTTTAATAAGCTGTGCCAAGCCCACACGTGTTTGCATTTGTCCAAAACGCATGCCAATACAATTGCGTGGACCATCACCAAAGCTTAGAAACTCAACAGAATCACGTGCTGCAATCATATCAGCTGAAAAGCGTTCGGGATTAAATTTATCTGGTTCAGGATAGAGCTCGGGATCACGATGATAAGCACAAGCAGGTATAACAACTGAAGTGCCAGCTTCAATAGTAAGTTCAGGATGATCAGGTACTACGTAGTCCTTAAGTGCTTTGCGATCCAAGTGTGGTACGAGTGTATAAAGACGTAAAGTTTCTGTATTACAAAAAAACAAATTGTTTTAAAAGTTTTAAAATTTCTACAAAATTTTTTACCCGAAATAACTTGATCCACATAATGCATATCCTTCATACATTCATAGCTCAGTACTTGTTCATGTTTGTCTAAAACCTTATTAATCTCAGCACGCATTTTACTCTGTATATTCTGATGCTGTGCTAATTCATAAAGCGCATAACTCATGGTCGACGAGGAGGTCTCAAAACCAGCCAAGAAGAAGACAAATGCCTGTGCAGCTATCTCATTTAAAGTTAGTCCAGTCAGTTCCTCACCATTTTCCGCTTTTACAACTTTATTATTTTTTAAATCAATTAGCATATCCATGAAATCATTGCGACGCACTTTTTCCTGTTCGCGGAGCTTCACCGTCTGTTCGACTAGATTCATAAAAAAGTTATGCACATCTTCATGTATGATACGCATGCGTAAGCGACGCGCCATTTTGGGAAAAGCAATTATCAGTGCCACAATAAACAAATTATGTCTCATCTCCGTAAAAGCCTTACGTCCAATAATGCCAAATTGTGCCTTTGCATCGCGTAGTGTGTTACATTCTATGCCAAAGGCACATGTACCGATGACATCTGTGGTAAAGCGTGCATTCAAGTCTTTCATCTCCAGTTCGACGCTGCAATCAAGCGGCACTTGCTCCTCAATGACTTTGATAAACTCTTTCGAGATTCTGGTAACAGTCGGCAACATATGTTTCATTTTTCCCGAAGTGAAGGTGGGTGATAATTTGTGGCGCAACTGTTTCCACATAATGCCATCCAAACTGAACAGATGCGCGGAGAGTGGATCATCACGTTCATTATAAAACTGATCACGATCAGCAAAATTCGAAAAATCTTTTATAAGTATATTCTTGGCCAACTTTGTATCCATTATAAAAGCAGCACGTTTTGTCATAAAGTAGAAACCAACAAATGGTAGCCTTAAATTTCGAAATTTATTGTAGTGCTCAGTGACAGCTTGGTGCACGGTGCGATCCTTACGAAAGCCACGTATATTACCAAAGATTGGATGCGGTGGATCGTAGGGAATGCCGCGATCTTTCCAATAATTAAGATTCCGATGCAGCCAATAGAGTATCAGCGAGATTAAAATTATTATAATGGACAAGAGCACATATGTAACCGCCATAATTGATGGCTATCAAGAATTTTAATTAATTAATATAAATAATGTGTAGCACGCAATTAGCTTTTTCTTCTTTTTTTCCGATAGACACAACCTATTCGATGCAACGTTGTACAAACACTACACATTTTTACGTCTCTCATGCTTATTTAAGTTATTTTTTATATAAATTTAAGCTTTCAATGCATTTGCAAAATATTGCATCCAATATAATATACGAAGAGCGTATGGGTTAGACTTTATATTTGCTAATAAGAAGATAATTATTTTTGCTACATATTTTCTCTTAAATCAGTTGCGAGGCAAGAGCATCGCAATATATTCATTTACAACTTGTCACATTAGTATGTCAACGACTTTGGGATACCCTGTAGCTTAAGATGAAAAATATCACTGATATATGTCAGTGGTAGTGTAGCTGAAGATCAAATAGCTCTGTCACGCACTTTGATTGCATCCTTATAAATTCTAGTTCACGCAACAGTTGAAGCCTGCTGAACATTCACAATGCTGGAGATGCATTCAATGGACTCTGAAACAAGAAGCTTTGAACAATGATTTATCAATGAAGAGATCGTTGGTCGTATGATAAGAACCTTTTTTTTTTGGAACACTATTGAAGATTTTGACTTAGACGATTGTGGTTTCAAGCAACGCAACGCAACCAATTTTGACTTTATTGCGTGAGAAGTTTGAGATTGAGCAATTATTTCACTTCAGCGAAACTTAGTAACAGATATCTTCATGTTATATATGAAACGCCATTCGAACTCTGCAGCAAGTGGTCGGCAATACGTCAAAAGGAACGACTATTGCAATAGATCTTCAGCACAGTAATTTTATAATATAATGTCAAGCTCTAAGCTTTAAAATATATTAAATTTCATTAATAATATTAATTTTTTTATATGCCATTTATTAACTTTTACTCTCACTTAATAGAACGCACCATACCAAACACGTTCCACGCGCAGATGAATGCCGCCCACTGTGCCCAAAACGAACGATTTTGGATCATAATTCAGTGGTATATCAGTCTTTTCGCATACAGAAAATTTGAAATTTTTAATTAGTTGCGTTAAGCCCACACGTGTCTGCATCTGACCAAACCGCATGCCAATACAATTTCTGGGACCATCACCAAAACCAAGAAACTCAACAGAATCACGTGCAGCAATCATATCAGCTGAAAAACGATCAGGATTGAATTTATCTGGTTCAGGATAAAGCTCGGGATCTCGATGATAAGCGCAAGCAGGTATTATAACTGAAGTACCAGCTTCGATAATTAATTCGGGATGTCCGGGTACTACGTAATCATTGAGCGCTTTGCGATCCAATTGTGGTATGATTGTATAAAGACGTAGAGTCTCTGCAGAAGAAAAATAATTTAATTTTTTGTCAATAAATATTAAAGCTACACACTCTTACCCGTTATAACTTGATCCACATATTGCATATCCTTTATACAATCATAGCTCAGTACTTGTTCATGCTTCGCTAAAACCTTATTAATTTCAGCACGCATTTTACTCTGTATATCCTGATGCTGTGCTAATTCATAAAGCGCATAACTCATAGTCGACGAGGAGGTCTCAAAACCAGCCAAGAAGAAAACAAAAGCCTGTGCTGCTAACTCATTCAAAGTTAGTCCAGTCAATTCCTCACCACTTTCCGTCTTCACAACCTTATTGTTCTTTAAATCGATAAGCATATCCATAAAATCATTACGGCGCTGCGGTTGCTTCTCGCGTAGTTCCACTGTCTGTTGCACCAAATCCATATAGAAGTTCTGCACATCATCTGGTGTCAAGCGCATACGCAGACGTCTCGCTAATTTTGGAAATGCAAATATAAATCCAACAATGAGCATATTATGTCTTAGCTCGGTAAAAGCTTTACGTCCCATTATGCCGAATTGTGCATTTTCATTGCGTAGTGTATTACATTCGATGCCAAAGGCACATGTACCAATGACATCTGTGGTAAAGCGTCCATTCAAGTCCTTCATCTCCAGATTAACACCACGATCAAGCGGCAGCTTTTCTTCAATGACTTTAATAAACTCTTCCGATATTTTGACAACAGTTGGAAACATGTATTTCATTTTTCCCGAAGTAAACGTGGGTGATAATTTGTGACGCAACTGTTTCCACATGTTGCCATCCAAATTAAAAAGATGCGCAGAGAGCGGATCATCACGTTCATTGTAAAATTGACCACGATCGGAGAAATTCGAAAAGTCTTTAATGAGTATATGCTTGGCCAGTTTTATGTCAGTAATAAAAACTGTCGGCTTGCTCATGAAATAAAAACCAACAAATGGTAGTTTGAGTTCTCGAAATTTATTATAATGATCTATTATGGCTTGATGTATTGTACGATTCGTACGCATGCCTTGCACATTGCCGTATATGGGATGCGGCGTTTCGTATGGTATGCCACGATATTTCCAATAATTAAGATTTCGATGCATCAAATAGAGAAGCACTGACACCAAAGTGATTACTATGTAGAGTAGTATATAGGTAAGCTCCATAATTGTTTGAACTTAGTGTGCTCTATAACTGGAACTTCGGATTTAAATTAAATTATAATATTTCGGTTTAATTTAACACAACCTGTCGACGCAAACTTTGAGAAAACACTAAAATTTTACGCATACAGTGCACTCTTTTTTGTGGTTTGTTGATTTCAAGATAGGCGCCTTAAAACACTCTCATATCGATAAGAAATATATACAATTTTTTGGCACTGTTGCTATTCTGCAGAATGGAGATATTTCTTATGTTACACATTCTCTTTTCCACGCTCTTAAACAAGTTCACTAAATAAGAGAAATTAAAAATTGAAACATTTATTATTGCATCTTAAAACTGGTTTATTACTTTATTTTTTAATTATAGGGGAGTTCTCTCAAATGACAATAAACATTCAACAGTTGTGTAATTGCTTTATAAATGGAATCGTTCTATAATTAGACGAATTGGTTAGAATTCTGTCTATACTTGTAATTTTGAAGATATTATTTATTTAAAAAAGTTAGTTCAACACTAAACCTTCTTTACTTCAAAATAAATACCACCTTTCGTTGCCAAGGTAAATGACTTAGCATCATAATCTAGTGGAATTTTAGTATCCTTGCACACATAGAACTTAAAATTTTTTATCAAATATGCTAAGCCAATACGAGTTAGCATCTGTACAAAACGCATGCCAATACAGTTTCTCGGACCTTTAAAAAATGGCAGCCACTCAACTGAATCACGTGCTGCAACCATATCGCGCAAAAAACGCTCCGGTTCAAATTTTTCGGGATCAGGATAGAAATCAGGATCACAATGATAGCCACAAACAGGTATAACAATCGAAGTACCAGCCTCGATAATAAGATCGTACCACTTAAGGGGTTACCCCCATATAAATATGTCCCAACATTCTGGGAAAACTCGTAAAATATATGCCCCTCTGTCTCGCTATGAATAACACGAACTTAGAGACTATAAATGATAGAACCTTAAATTTTAGATGTTTAAGGTCTCTTAAGGTCTCTCCATATCTTGATCCGTTTGGAATATTTTATTAGGATTAGTAGAAGATACACCAGAATTTGTCGTATGGGTTTGGCATATTCTAGTGATCTTATATAAAATTTTTAGTAATACTCGGTAAATAGCATCAAAGGAATCCATAATATACTATGATAAAAATTTATGCTTATCTATTCCACTCCGCTCCACATTCTTCTCTCTCTCTCTCTCTCTCATTCTATTACTTAACAAGAAAGAATCTTGAACACATATAAAAACCCATTATATGTACATAATTTTTTTAATATAGGAACCATACAAATATAGTTTTGTACAATAAGAGACCTACATCAGTTATATAAACTTCAATAAATCTATAACATTATTGTATCTATATACTTTATATAGTTTTCTTACAAAATCTTTTCAGCATGTAAATAAATACCGCCCTCTGGGGTCAGTACAAACGGCTGAACATCATACTTAAGCGGAATTTCAGTATCCTTGCAAACGGACAACTTAAAGTTTCTGATCAATTGAGCTAGACCAATACGGCTCTGCATCAGTCCAAAACGCATGCCAATACAATTTCTGGGACCATCACCAAATGCCAACCACTCAACTGAATCACGTGCAGCAACCATTTCACGTGAGAAACGTTCTGGTTTAAATTTTTCCGGTTCAGGATAGAGCTCTGGATCACGATGATAGCCACAAGCAGGTATAACAATCGAAGTACCAGCCTCAATAATAAGCTTCGGATGTCCTGGTACTACATAATCATTACGAGTTTTCCGATCTAAATGTGGAACCAACGGATGAAGACGCAAAGTTTCTGTATTTGAAGTAATATTTAGTTAATTATTTGTCAATGTATTAGTTTTAATAACAACTCACCCGAAATAACTTGATGCAAATAGTGCATATCCAATATACATTCATAGCTAAATTCTCCATTATGCTTCTCCAGCGTTTCCTCAATGTGTTCTCTCAACTGATCCTGTATCTGCTGTTGCTGTGCCAGCTCATATAAAGCATTACTTATTGTCGACGAAGATGTTTCAAAGCCAGCAATAAAAAATATGAATGACTGTGCAGCTACGTCATCCATGGTCAATCCTTTTAGCACTTCACCATTATCCATGGTGATGGATTTCTTCTGCTTCAGCTCAAGTAGTACATCCAAGAAATCATTTCGTTTTATCTTTCCCGCTTCACGTAGTTCTACCGTCTCGCGCACCAAACCCATAAAGTAATCCGAAATATCATCGGCAAAGAATTTCATGCGCAATTGACGCGCCAACCTCGGAAAACTGAACATGAAAGCAAAAATTGCATTATTATGCCGTGTTTCGGCCAGAGCTCTACGACCCATAATTCTGAATTGCGCCTTAGGATCGCGCAGACTATTACACTCTATGCCAAAGACGGTAGTACCGATGACATCTGTTGTGAAGCGAGCCATCAAATCTTTTATCTCCAAGGTAACACCGCCTTCACGCGGCACAAGTTCATGCAAAACTGTGGTGAATTCATCTGCAACCTTTACAACCATTGGGAACATATACTTCATCTTGCCCGAGGTAAAAGTTGGTGATAGTTTGCTACGCATGTGTTTCCATATTGTGCCGTCAACACTGAAGAGATGTGCTGACAGTGGATCATCGCGTTCATTGTAAAAAGTACCACGATCAGCAAAATTCGAGAAATCCTTAATTAAGATTTGTTTGGCTAATTTGGTATCAATAATGAATGCGGACGGCTTATTCAGAAAGTAGAATCCAACAAATGGCAAACCACTTTTACGATATTTATTGTAGTACTGCATAATAAAATGGTGCAAGTTATATTTGGAACGCAATCCGAACATATTTCCATAGATCCAATGTGGAGTATCATGTGGAACGCCGCGTCGTTTCCAGTAAGTCAAATTGCGATGCATCAGAAATGCGAGCACTGTGCCCAGCGCTATGATAAAATAGAGCAAAACCACGGTCAGCGCCATCTTACTACTTCAACTTATCTTATATGCGACTCAAACTGCTTGACACTCAAAAATTTACTATTGGGAAAACCAGAATCTGCGCCTTTTATATGAATCGTAGTGATTTTGGCGTGACTGAGCATATTTATACCCTACAGCTTTAGGTTTAGCACGGTTTATTAGTTTTGTGTAAATTGAGTATCCAAATACGAGCGGTTGTAGATATATACGTCTGCATAACTTTCTTTCGGTGTGTACAGCAGATACTTGACGATACAAATAATAGAAACTTCCAGTTGGAATATTTAATCTTTTCTTTTTTAGAAGCTTATAAAGTGTATAATTTGTAGGTACTAGGCACGCTATAAGTGTTAGCATCCCTAAAAAACTGCTTTTGGTTTTCCTTTTATTCCAGTTGGCGATGCAACAACATGTAAATCTATGCTGCAAGTGCTTACAGGGTACCACATAGTCCAGTTCAATTTTCAGCTCGCTATATTTTGTTTTTTGTAATAACAGATAACACTTTTGGCCGAACAGCATGACAAGCTATTTATTTATTTAATACATTCGGCGTATAATGCTTTCGGTAACAAATTTCGAGCGCACCCTAAGAGGTCTTCGTAGCTTTGGCTGATGAAAATTAAGAGAACTTACGGTCAATGATTTGTGACACAGCAATTCTATGGCTATTTGGGAGTTAAAATATTAACTAGTTGTAAGAGCATGTATCTCTTTGAAAATTTAAACAATATCAGCTGAGATGGTCATTTTATAATTGTCTCAACATATATACATAATAATACCATATAATATGAGACTGTGAGATTTATTTTAAATGGGGAATGTATACGTATCTGGATCCATGTGGCACATTTCATTTTCTGCTTTTAAGCTAATAAAATCCAGAACAAATGTTTATTAAACGAAATCTCAGAAAAAGTAACAGATTTGTAGTTCTTCTAGTGGCTCGTTATGAGCCTATATGATATATTTTAATACTAAAGAAAAATATACAAAATTTTACGTTTATAGATGACAATAATATGTAATAATTAAAAGCTAAAACGCTCAACGATTTCTAATATTTTAAATTATTATTTATATGGCTAAGTGTTAACTTTTTACAGCATCCCACTTAAGTACGTTCGACGCGCAAATAAATGCCATCCTTAGCAGTTAATACAAAACTTTTTGGATTAAATTCCAAAGGAATTTGTGTTTTCTCACAAATTGAAAATCTAAAGTTCTTAATCAATAAAGCCAAACCAATGCGTGTTTGCATTTGACCAAAACGCATGCCAATACAAGCTCTTGGACCCTCACCAAATGGCAGCCAAGCAACCGCTTCACGTTTGGCCAGCTCCTTTGGTTCAAAACGTTCCGGCCGGAATTCATCAGGTGCATCATATATTTCTGGATCACGATGTATAGCCACAGAGGGTATAATCACAGACATACCTTTCTCAATCACAAAGTTCGGATGTCCCGGTACAACATAACGTGCTAATGCCTTGCGGTCCAAATGTGGCACAATTGTATGTAAACGTAACGTTTCTGTGCAAAGTAAAATTTTACATTTATGTTCCATATATTAAGCACATCATTAAAACTCACCCGATATAATCTGATCCAAGTATTTCAAATCCTTCATGCACTCATAAGTAAACTCTTGATCATGTTTTTCCAGTTGTTCATTGATTTCTGCTCTAAGCTTTTCCTGCACTTGCAGATGTTGTGCCAGTTCATAAAGCGCATAGCCCATGGTCGACGAAGAAGTTTCGAAGCCCGCAACAAAGAAGACAAATGACTGTGCCGCAACCTCATCCATGGTTAAGCCCTTCAACACCGTACCATCATCCAGTTTTACAGTTTTCTTATTCTTTAAATCAATCAGTATATCCATAAAGTCATTGCGTCTAATATTATTTTTCTCTCGCAAAGCTACTGTTTCGTGTACGATTCGCATAAAGAACTTCTCCACGTCCGGCAACGTGCGCTTCAGACGTAGTCGACGTGCTAATTGTGGATATGCTTGCAGAAAACTGACTATAGCACGATTGCGTGGTGCGAGAAATACTTTCTGGCCCATACGTAGGAATTCAGCGTTCGGATCACGCAAACTGTTGCATTCTATGCCAAAGGCACAAGTGCCAATAACATCTGTCGTAAAACGCGCCATCAAGTCTCGTATCTCGATAATATCTTGCTTATCAACAAATTCACCAAATACTTGATTAAATTCCTGCGCTACACCAACAACTGTCGGAAACATAAACTTCATTTTGCCCGATGTAAAAGTCGATGAAAGTTTCTGCCGCAGCGTTCTCCACTTTGAACCATCCAAATTAAATAGATGTGCTGAGAGTGGATCATCGCGTTCGTTGTGGAATAGTCCTTTATCAGAGAAATTCGAAAAATCCCTAATTAAAATATGTTTCACCAAGTCTAAATCCAGCACAAAGACAGTTGGTGTTTGTAGTAAGTAGATACCACAGAAGGGCAACTTTGTCGCTTTGAATTTTTTGTAGTATGCTGCGAAAGTGTCATGTAAGTTGCGCACATGGCGTACTCCTTTCATATTGCCATAGATCGGATGTGGTGTATCGTGTGGTATGCCTCGGTTCCTGAAGTAGCTCAGTTTACGTTGCAACGAGTATGCAAACATTGCGAGAAGCGCAAGTGCAACTTGAAAAAGCCAAAACGTGAACTCCATCTTCGCACAACAATAATTTATGTAGTAGCGAAAAGTTTCAACTTTTGTGTAGTTCTATTCTAATCACAGCAGCACAGATTGTAAGACTGAGCGCTTGTACACTTTTTCTACGCGTTTTATAGCGCATAACAACTCAGCACTATTTTGAGCTCATCGTCTCTAAACATGATTTGCAGTTTCTTGTTGACATAAAAGTAAACCAGTTTGAAAATTCAGAGGGCTAATTTAATAGTTTCTTCTTTATAATTTTAATAATTTACACCTGACCTAACCTAATGTTCTTACAAAGTTTGTATTTCTCAAAAAGGATATGTTCAATTACTATTTGATATAATCAGCTCGACTAAACGAGTTTTTCTTAGGGTTTCTAGGATGTACAAGAAACGTTGTACAAGAAATATTGTCAGGTGCGCGGTAAGCATTGAAAGTTCAAATGGTACACCTACTTATAGCAGTTGCACTATATATATAGACCGCCTACTTAAGATTTCAGTCAGTACTTCTTTTATTTTAAGATTTACATGAACAGTGGTTACTTCTGGGCAACATCTAAAATTACCGGCTAACCAATATAGTTATATTACAAAGTTTTTTTTATATATTTTATTAAAATTATTGTTACTGCCCTCGAATAACAAGAAAAAATCGCAAATAGCTTATCATCTGTAAGTTACTCATAACGTAATAAAAGATTTGCTTTTATCTAGGATTTGCGTTTATCTTATCACTTCATATTTTTATTAAATAATTACTTTTTGACTATTGTCAACGAGCTAATTGTGATACAATATAATTTTAAACGTCTAGTCTATTTAATATCAGATTTTTTGTTTTTTTTTTTCGAAACTGTCTGATGTTCGTCCAGAGGGTAAAGTCCATAATAAAAACCGGCTGAGTATATTATGCGTAAAATGCTTCTGAAATCTTGACAAAACGCTCACACAGCTTTATTTCCATTCATTTGCTCGCAACGGAAAGGCAAAACAACTTGTTTTTGTTAACAAAATAGCAACAACAACAAAAGACATATTGGTAAAACAAGAGAAAAATGCAGCAGAAGTCATCATGTGATCAATACAATATTAAATTGTAACTTAAACATCTATTTAATATAAATATGTACATTTATAGACATTACGAAATTGTTTTATTTTCATTTTATACTCGCTGCAATTGCTAAACATTATTTTTTTGCATAATAAGAAGAAGCACTTGTTTTTGTTTATCGGTTCTGTTTAACCGCAAATGGAATGTCTTAAATCGGTTAACGATAGCAAATGTATCGGTTATTCTAAAAATCGATTACCCTTTTATCGATTTGAGTGTCGTCACTATTGAACATGTTATACGTTAAAATAAATGAAATATTTACAAAAATAGAGCAAAAATAAATGCAAATAATAGTCTACACTCTACGATCAGTATTGCACTAAATAAAAATTCGTCAAAAATACCATATTTCCTATTAATTTCTTCGTGCCTATAAAATAATTGCATTGAGATAACACTTAAACTCAAAAGCATAAACAATCATTAAAATTAAAAGACTTTATTAATTATACATATTTTTAATTTATACTTAACAAGTTAAATATTAACTTTTTACAGAATCACTAACCACTTATGTACTATGTACGTTCGACGCGCAAATAAATGCCATCCTTAGCGGCTAAAACAAAACTTTTCGGACTAAATACCAAAGGAATTTGTGTTTTCTCACAAATTGAAAATCTAAAGTTCTTAATCAATAAAGCCAAGCCAATGCGTGTTTGCATTTGACCAAAACGCATGCCAATACAAGCTCTTGGACCCTCACCAAATGGCAGCCAAGCAACCGCTTCACGTTTTGCCAGCTCCTTTGGTTCAAAACGTTCCGGCCGGAATTCATCAGGTGCATCATATATTTCTGGATCGCGATGTATAGCTGCAGCGGGTATAATCACAGACATACCTTTCTCAATCACAAAATTCGGATGTCCTGGTACAACATAACGGTTTAATGCCTTGCGATCCAAATGTGGTAAAATTGTATGCAGACGTAAAGTTTCTGTGCAAAGTAAAATTTTACATTAATATTTTATATAGTACACTTAAGCACAACATTTAAACTTACCCGATAATATCTGATCCAAGTATTTCAAATCCTTTATGCACTCATAAGTAAACTTGTGATCATGTTTTTCCAGCTGTTCATTGATTTCCGCTCTAAGCTTTTCCTGCACTTGCGGATGTTGTGCCAGCTCATATAGTGCATAGCCCATGGTCGACGATGAAGTTTCGAAACCCGCCAGATAGAAGATAAATGACTGTGCGGCAACCTCATCCATAGTTAAACCCTTCAACTCCGAACCATCTTCCAGTATAACAGTTTTCTTATTTTTTAACTCGATCATTAAATCCATGAAATCATTGCGTTTAATATTATTTTTCTCTCGGACAGCCACTGTATCGTGTACAATTCGCAAAAAGAAATCCTCCACGCCAGCGACCGTACGCTTCAGACGTAGCCGACGTGCTAGTTGTGGATATGCATGACAAAAATAGTTGAGTAGACTTCCATAACGTGGCGTTGCGAATGCTTTCCTGCCCATACGTAGGAATTCAGCATTTGGATCACGCAAACTATTGCATTGTATGCCAAAAGCACAGGTTCCAATTACATCTATCGTAAAACGCGCCATCAAGTCTCGTATCTCGAGCACATCTTGTTTATCGACAATTTCTCCAAATACTTGCATAAATTCCTGTGCTACACCAACTACTGTCGGAAACATAAACTTCATTTTGCCCGATGTAAAAGTCGATGTAAGTTTCTGTCGCAGATTTCTCCATTTTAAACCATCCACATGAAATAGATGTGCTGAGAGCGGATCATCGCGTTCATTGTAGAACATGCCTTTATCGGCAAAATTTGAAAAATCCTTAATTAATATATGCTTCACCAAGTCTAAATCCAGCACAAAGGCACTTGGCGCTTGTAGAAAATAGAAGCCACAGAAGGGCAACTTTGTTGGTTTGAATTTCTTGTAGTACGCATCGAATGTCTCATGTAAAGTGCGCACCTTGCGTACTCCTTTCATATTACCAGAGATCGGATGTGGTTTATCGTGTGGTATGTTGAGGTTCTTAAAATAACTCAGTTTACGTTGAATCGAATATGCAAATACTGCGACTAGCGCAAGTACAACTTGAAAAAGCAAAAATGCCAGCCCCATCTTCATACAACTTTAAAAGATTGTCGAGCCTATATTTATTTAAAAGTGAAAAATTTTAACGTTTTGTAGTTCGATTCTATTCACTACACAAGTGAAACTATGCTGTTTTTCTTATTTCCACGCATTTTATAGCAAATACCGCTGCCGTTGATAACAGCGTCTCGCAACAAAATCTTTTTGATTTTATTATGGAAAAAAAAAACAGTAAACAAATCTCATATTTCGGAGCGCCACTTTAATAATTTTATTCTTTATAATTTGATGTTTTAAATTAATGTTAACTCTCAAAAGGGGTATATCGAAAATTTCAACAACCGTTTGGAAAAATATACACAATTAGCTTAACAAGACGTATCGATCTAGCCATACAGTTTAGATGTATTTAAAGACTTTTGTTAGGGTGCTAACTGATGATCACTCATTAAAAGGTTTCAATTTCGGCAATCCGTTAAGATGCAGTATTTCTAAGTTGTCCAATAAGTTTTGGAAGTTGCGACGAGCCACAAAGTAGTAGCGCCATACAAGTAGAACGCCCTCATTAGATTTACGTCACAAACATATAAACTTTTTTTCTTGCTGAGGTTAAATTCCATTCAAAAAAAACTTCATTTCTATACATTTTTCAACGCAGAAACTGAAAAATTGTTTGTTTGGTCTATGGCTGAACAATTTACATGAAGTTTCACACAAAAATCATCAAAAATAAAATAATCAAAATTTAATGAATTAAACTTGACTTCTTTTATATGATATACACCAAATATATACCAAACTACCCTCGAACAACATTTTAATAACAGAAACGTGTTTGAACAGATAACCGAAAAACTGTTGAGGAATTATCCGTTTATCTACTCCTATCATAAGTGATATTAACATGTCGAGTTATGTTGTAAAAATCTTTATTAAATAAAACCATTCTCCAAGTATATATAAATAGATTTTTTGTTTTTGTTTTTTTGACAAAGCATTTACCTTCTTAATAAAGTGTGCAGAATTTATACTCATACTATTAAGTATTATAATTGCGAAAGTAACTCTGTCTGTTAGCTTTTCTTGCCAAAATATGTATGAATTTTTTTTATAGAACTAGATGGGAAAGAACATAAGCTCTACATTTTGTTAAAATCGGAGCACAATTAGCCATATCTTTGCATTCATTTGGAATACAGTGATAATATTAGATGAACATGTTGTTGGGATCAGAAGAAGTAAGATCCATTGGATAAGTGGAGATGGTTTAGGGAATATAGTTTGTATATGCGTAACTTGTGGAAAGTGCATATTTTTACTAACATTATTCATTATAAAAAAATTGTTAACCTTGAAATAACTTGTTTGCAAACCTTGGACTTGTTAGTTTAAAACATTTACATTAAGTAGGTAAATAAAATATGGAAACCTAAGATTAAGGTTTGTAGAATATGTAATAAAATAGTAGAAATGATAACATAATTCCTGCTGATAAAGCGAGATTGTCATGTGACATACCGTGAGATTGAGGCATCTCTAAACATTAGATTCAGCAGCGTATATAAGTTTTTGTATGGAGTAGAACAAGTACTTCGTCAAAAGGGTTGTTCGCATTGGATTCCGCATAATTTGACAATCGCTTTAAAAAAAAGGCTCGTGTGAATTAGTCCAAAGAAATGCTGGAAAAATATGAACGCGGTTCTTCAACAGACTTTTACAAGACCGTCACAGCTGACAAATCATGGATATATGCATAAATCGACCGTAAGGGTGTTCCAACGCGAGCCAAATGCAACAAAAGTTGTTCGCACACGAAGCAAATGGACGATCAATTCTAAATGATCGACCATTTGTTTGCCTGAAGTTTTTGGAAAAGTTCTCAAAACCAACCGACGAAGACGATTCACACTCCACCATGACACACAAAATATTGAATTGATGGATCATTCGCTGTAAAAGTCTGATTTATCACCCAACGATGTCTTATTATTCTTAAACATTAAACAAGTAAGGAAATTTCAGTCGGGCGTAACCGACTGTAAGAGGCCCTGTACCAGTTCAGGTCGCCTAACAAATACATTAAATGTTTCCCGAGCATATGACCAAACACATGACCACTTCTCATTGCGCGAATATGAATGAAAAGAAAAGGGGGGTCGTTCAAATTCAATTGCTTATAAAATCGTCATTTATTATCCGATTTTGATGAACTTTTTTGATTTGGGCTTAGAAGGACGTTAATTTTATACTGGTGTGCTCAATTTTTTTTGTGCCGAAATTTTTACACTAAGGGGTGATTTTATGGGGAAGGGGGGAGAGGAGTAAAATTTTAAAATAAACTTGTGAAATTCCGGAGCAGTCCTAGTCGAATGCAAAAAACACGAAGTCTCTATCTATTACCGTTTCCGAGATCCTTTCGTTCACACAGACGGACGGACAGACGGACAGACGGACATGGCTATTTCGACTCTTCTATCACTCCTGATCATAATGGGGGTAACTTTGGGGGTCTCCGACAATTAGTTCTTCCTGTTACATACATTTGCACAAAACCAATAGGCTCTTGTACCTTCGGTACAGGGCCTAAAAACATCACCACGCAGTGTGAACGTTTATTTAAGGCCGAAGCAGCTGTTGATGCGTTCACAACCTTCAATCGGAATGGAAAAAATTTTACAAAAATTGGTTTGAGCGAATGCAAATGTGCAAAATTTTTATGCAGAATATTTTGGAAACCAATAAATTTCCATTTAAAAATTTTTCTTATTATTTGCTATTCCTGCAATATAAATAGTGGCTCTCGTATGATAATAATTTTGTAGTCATTGCTATTTCGATAAAATTTCAAATGTCGGTGTACTTTACAAGAATCCTAATAAAATATTTCATTAGGCTCCAATTCGGACTACTAAAAGGAGTAGCCTTATACAAAAAATCAAGTTAATATAAATATGTTAGTCTGTCTGTCTACCCATATGAACATTGCAAACTGGGAGACTATAAAAGATGGAGCTCTAGACTTGGAATTTAGTATCTCCTATTCCCTATTCAGTTTAGTGTTCAACGAATATGCGAACCTCTCTTCTTAGTATCCATATTTGCCTGCGCCTATTTTCTCATTTTTTGTATCTTACACTAATCCCAATGATACATCCTACGTATCTAGATAGAAATATATTCCAGAGGAAACAACTTATTGCTAATATCTAAATATATGATAGAGCTTTTGAGAGCTCGTTTTTGCTTTAAAAAAAACTCATTAATCAAGCTGGCAACGCTTAGCTAACAATATTACGCTCAAATTTGCGATTAGAACTATTTCATTCATTCATTTTAATTTGGTTTATGTGTATATCGTATATATATTCATTATCAAAACCGACAACATCATGACTTAAAGAGAGCTTTTTTTCACCTGTTGCGACTATATAAAATGTATATCAATTTGGGGCTGTCATTGTTAATAATATTATTTTATTTTATTTATTATTTACGTTTATGCACGCTATACTCTATGGTATTATAATATTATGGTTGTGTTGGAAACCGATTAGTCATAGTAGTTCCAACTAATTGGAATATTAATAACTTCTATGTATTGTAACAAGTAATAGCTTTAAAAAAAATCTGATTGCAAGCAAGAACTAAATGAGAATTATAACTTTGCCAATTCTTTAGGTTGATTTCTTTTTTGAAGCACAATTCTCCGAAACTTTGAAAGATGAACTTATGAGTTCTAAGCTGACTTTGGATATAAAAAATTATTGTAACAAGGAATGGAATGTAAAACATAATTCTTTAGTAATCTTCAATATTTTCTACTTTAATGTTCCAAGGATTTTTGTAGATTTTAATGACAAATTCATTGCAACTTCTAGTTGGAAATAACCTGATTAGATGAAACTTCTTTTTCCCTTCTTCGTAACAGCTGTACATTTGAGTCCTTACTCAAATTCCAGACTCTTCATTGATAGCCAAATTAAATGTATATGCGGCAGAATTTGTATAAAATGCGCGGTGTATACGATTTAAGAGCACTCATCGCTGGAGCTCCATTGTATGCTTGACAACACGCAACACTTAAATGAGACAAACTACAGCGATGAAGTTTGAAATACATGATAATGATATCAGGAGAAGTAACTAAAATAATTTTGGTCCGTATTGGAGGAAGTTATGCCCTGCCCGCATATAAAAGGTAAACAAAATTCATCGATAGGAAGAAGAACCGCAAAATATTAGTATGAATCAGAGAGGTCGATGACCTGCATCCATATGAGGTTCATATGAAATTTGCTCAAAAGGGTCATAATTAGTGATGAAACATGAGTGTATAGTTATACCGTTGAGATCAAAACTGAAAGAAGCAGTTTTAGAACTTTTCTTGGATTATAATGGCGTGTTATTTCTTGGAAGATAGGGATTCGTTTGCTCGAGTTCACATTGTGAGAAAAGTTGTTGACAGTCATGCATTTGGGAATGGCCAACAATGATTCTTGTTACAAACGGGTAGCCTCTGAACAATCGTTCATAAGTGAACTAACGTGAGAATGCGATAAACCATCTCCCCTTAATTAAGGGTTGGTGCGCTGGGCTTGGGACCCACCACTGTAAAAAAAAAACTCCAATAAAAACTCAAAGGAAGCCTCGGAAGGAACCCTATGATGACGACGCTCGAAAAAACGAAACGATATAAGGATCACGACCTGAAATGTCCGCACCCTTAATTGGGATGTTGCAAATATCCAGCTGGTTGATGTCCTCGAAAGATGTATGGCTGATATCACCGCCAACGAAGAAATCCGATGGATAGGACAGGTTTACTCTAAAAAAGTATCCTGTGACATCTACTATAGCTGCCATGCGTGTAAGCACGAATTTGGATGTGGTTTCGTGGTGAGTAGGAAACTACGTGGCCTCGTCTCTAGGTTCACGACTGTTGACGAGCGTCTTGCTCCGTTTGTGTCGCGCGTATTGTGTAATAAGCTTAAGCCGCATACGGTTTCACTGATAGGACTATATCAGTATGGCTTCAGACCAAAAAGGTCGACCAGTTACCACATATTCACATTACGTCAAATCTTAGAAAAGACCCGTGAGTTCAAAAAAGACACACACCACCTCTTTGTCGACTAAAAAGCTGCTTTCGACACGCCGATACAATTGAAGTTTTTCGACCCACTGTCTGCTCTAGGTATCCCGGCAAAGATTGTCCATCTTCGCATGATGACGCTATCTAACACACAAAGCGATTTCAGGTTGGGGAAAAACCCCTCTCTGATCCCTTTGATGCCAAGAGAGGTTTTAGGCAGGGCGATGCTCAGTCGTGCCATTTTTCCAATCTTCTGATGGAATACATACAAAATATGTCGGGCTCGATCTTCCAAAAGGAAGTGATGCTGCTCGCTTACGCCAATGCCATCGATATCATCGGCACGCAGGAACGGTGAGTCAGCAAGGTGTTCTCAGTGATTGAAAAACAATCTCGGCTCATGGTTCTAGCGGTGAATGAGGACAAGACGAAGTTCTTGGCGTCTTCTCGCACTCCGTCATCGCGTCTTGGACGGTCAGTGGCAATGGAGAATTTTAACTTCAGTGTTGTAGAAAATTTCGTCTATCTTGGATCAGAGTTAAGCGGAACAACCACAACGTAAGCCTGGAGATCAGGCGAAGAATCACGCTTGCAAACAGATGTTTTTTTGGGCTAAGCAAGCAAATGAGAAGTAAAGCCCTCTCTCGACGGACAAAAATCAAGATCTACTCCCGGTCTTGTATTGCGCAGAGGCATGGACAGTGATTGAGTCTGATGTAAAAGCGTTGGAAGAATACAAGGTGAAGATTCTTCGCAGGATTTTCGGTTCTATTAGAGTCTGCGACGAGTTTACCGCGAGCTGTACGAGTATAAAATTCCAGCGGCTGCACTGGACTGGGCACCTCATGCGAATGGATGATAGAGCTCCAGCACGCATGGTTTACATGGGGGCCCAAACTTGATTGTTGAACGCCGAAATAGAGAACAACCGGGCACACGTTGGAATGACGAGGTATGGAGAGATCTCTTCGTACTTGGCATTCAAAACTGAAGGACTATAGAGGCTGACGTGCCTTCCTAAATGCGGCCAAGATCGCAAGTTAGTATATCTTGAATTCTTGCCAGAAGATCTTAAGCTCTTGGTTTTTACATCACAATAATGCACCCGCTTACACATCGTTGCAACGTTGCAGCAGATTACTTGGCTTCGCTGGAAGATCTTAACGCCTTATAAGAATTGGTTTGAGGACTAGAAAAAGCGTTGGATCAATTGTATTATATGTGAGTAGGATTACGCTGCAGGGGATAAAAAATATATTTTTGAATAATTTTTAACGAGAAAAATATATAAAATCAGAATTCAAAACAGCTGTCATCATTGCTATTCAAATAATTTTGCTCTTTACTTTCTTCTTTCTCAATGTAAATCTAAATCATTTCAACCACTTTCATAGCCGTAAGGCAAAAGAAATTGGGTTTTATATTATATGAAATATTATTTATAGGAAAAAATCTTTCAATCAAATCGTGTAAACCCTAATTCCGTAATAACTTAATTCTACACAAAAAGCAGGGTATAATGGGTTTGTTAAAATGTCAAAAAAAAAAATATATCGAAAGAGAATTCAGAGATCGCATGAAGTATTTAATTGTGATGAGCAATGTAAGCGAAGTCGATCTAGCCAAGTGTAAGTGTCTGTCCGTCTGTCTGTAATTCTTTATCCATATATAAATTGCTTTGTTAAATAGTGTAAATTTTTTTAAATGATTCACACAAATAGCATACCTAATCAAACAACCACATAAGAGTTCTATAAATTTGCTTTGTACCAAAGAAAATAGAAGATTGTTAGCCAAATGATAGAACTTGGGATGCACGTGCAGTCGGAAAGCTGATCGGATATTTAGACAGTGATTAGCGTTTAACTTTAAGCACAATTGACGATTGAAAATGCCGCGTTCTTTATAATATATATATTTTTTTTTTATTATTATTTCGCAGTAAATACAATAATTTAGAGCTTTTTTCTAGTACACTCGAGCCCGAGCCCAACCCTTGCCGAAATAATTATCTGCAACAATGAAAGCAAAACTGATAACAAATGAGTGAGAAGTTTAAAGTGAGAAACTAAATCTGACAATTTTAAACGCTATACCTTTTAGATAAATATTATATAAAGTATTTTCTTTAAGAAACTTTATAGCAAAAGATACTTCAAACCGAAAACAGCTGTTCGAACTAGATATATTGAAAGTAGCTACAACTTGCAGCTAATTTCAGATTGTCTATTTTTCGAAACAATTTTAAAAATGTCTAAAATTCGCTCACACCAATATACCCCGCTTATTCAATGTAGTGCTTAGTAGAAAAAAGCTCTCCGTTGGAGGTAGTTCAAAAACGCTTCGTACTCAGTGAAGTACGGCAGTTAACAATGAGCGCAACGTAAATTAAATCACGCAAAGTGTAGTACAAAGCAGCACGGGTTATTAGATCATAGTTCAAGTTATTTATGCCGTATTATTTATAAGCTACAAAAATAATAATATGTAATAAACATTTAACACAGACAAATATAATAAAGTTTAGCGCCTAAATTCCGTGAAAAGTGTGAAAAACTTGTTAAGCAAAATGTGGATAATCTTTCTGATAATCGGTCTGGTGGTACTTTTTCTACTAGCTTTGCTCTACATTGCTATACGTTATGAACGTGACTATTGGCATTATCTGGACATACCACACGAACGACCCAAGAAACTATGGGATATAATGAAAACGCTCGTCACAAAATCGCTTAGCTCGGAATATAAGCGTATGGAGCATTATAATGCGCTATATGCAAAGTTTAAAGGCAGCGGACCTTTCTGTGGTTTCTATGCGCTGCTACAGCCACGCGCTTTAGTGCTCGACCGTGATCTAATCGAACAGATAATGATTAAGGATTTCTGGAATTTCAATGATCGCGGCTTCTATTGCAATCGGCAAGGTGATCCGCTGTCGGGTGATCTATACGGCGTGCGCGGTAATACTTGGAAGGAAATGCGCATAAAATTGGATAACATTTTTGAGAAGCAACGCATGTCTTGGCTTTATGGTAGCATCTACGAAGAAGCTGAGTGGATGCTGCGCGAAGTGGAGGTTACACTTGCCACGCTGGTGCATCGCACACTGCACATACAGAATCTTATGCGTCGCTATGTGCTCTCCTCGCTGGCTAGCTGTGTCTTTGGTTTGGATGAGACAATGCGTAAAACCACTTATCCACTGTCGCAATTCGAGGAGATGACCGAACTTTTGCTTTCCACGCACAGTCACGGCTACTTTGTTAATCTTTTTATGATACGCTTTCCAAATACGGCACGAAAAATGCATATGCGTACTACACCGCTGAAGGCGGAGCGCTATTTTGTGGATTTACTTGCCACTGTAGTGGCACAACGCGAGAAATCAGGCGTGCGACGCCAAGATTTTCTACAACTGCTGTTGGATGTACGTACGCAAGAATTGAATACACACGAAGATGATGGTGATTCAAAGAAGTTGCAGCTACATTTGGATCAGGAACTGGCTGCACATGCCATATCATTTCTTAAATCCGGCTACGAGCATACAGCAAATACACTGGCCTATGTGCTGTACGAGTTATCCCGGAATGTGGACATACAGCGACGTTTACGTGAGGAACTGCAGCAAGCTTTGTACAAAAACAATGAGAATTTAAATTACGATTGTGTGCAGAGTTTGAAATTTATGGGGCAGGTCATATCGGGTAAGTGGTCTAAACGAAAGTTAGTGTAAACGTCTTTAATAGAAGTATAACTTACAGAGACACTACGCCTGCATCCGGTTGCACCTTACCTATTGCGCCGCACACTCAATAATTATCCCATACCTGAGCATCCCAAATACTTACTCACAAAGGAACTTTTCATAGTCATACCGACGCATGCGCTGCATAATGATGCAGAATTCTATCCCGAACCGGAACGTTTTCTGCCGGAGCGTTTCAATGGTGCACAAAATCGCATGCGCGAGCGTTGCACATGGTTTGGCTTTGGTGTTGGCGCGCGAAATTGCATTGGGCTGCATTTTGCGCAGCTGCAGATACGTCTCGCGCTGTCCATGCTACTGTTACATTTTGAATTCACGCTGAATGCCAAGCGTCCCTTAGTCAATCTGGAGGATGGTGTTGCGCTACAGGTTACACTTTTGGGTGAGGTCGAGCCGGGTAATGAAGAGCGTGCTGTTTAGTTTAGTATTATGTTAGTGCCAGTGAATTTATTACATGAACAATTTAAGTTAAATGCAGTTCAATAAGAAATTTTTTAATGTGTTGTAGTTACTAGAACTCTTTATTTTTTTTAAATATTTATATGCTTAGCAATAAGTAAAAAATACACGGTTAAGCCTAGTTCACTTCAATAGAGCTTAAAAAAAAACATTCGTGCAAGTTAACATCATTTACGAATATTGAAGTCAGGTCAATCAATTGATGAATTGATGAAATATAGACTCAAGAAATACCTCGTCATAATTATTTCTGCTGCCAAAATTTTATAAAAATAATATGAAAATGTTTCAACACTAAAATGTTATACTTATGAAGTAAATACTAACAAATGATACTCTGTATCCCCATTTAGATATATATTAGATAATTTGAATACAAATTTTGATCCATAAAATCTATCTTTCGATGAGAAGAGTATGGTAGTGTAGTGTAAAATATACAAACAAGACCATGATATGAAAAAAATGTCGGGCGTAACCGACTGTAAGAGGCGCTGTACCAGTATAGGTCGCCAACAAACACCTTAAATGTTTCCGTAGCTTATGACTAAGCAGTCCAACACAAAAAGGTAGAAAATTAATAAGAAATATAGTAGTGACTAAAAGTATTTTGCTTCTCCCATTTCTCACTCTACGAATAAGTGCCTTTTAACATATTTTTTTTATGTATGAAAAGAAAAAGGGAGGACGCAAGCATCATAAAAAATCGTCATTTAGTATCCGATTTTGATGAACTTTTTGGATTTTGGCTTAGAGGAACGTTATCTCTAAACTGGCGTACTTAATGTTTTTTGTGCCGTAGAAATTTTTAGCCTTCGGGTGATTTTATGGGGAAGGGGGGAGGTGCAACATTTTAAAATAAACTTAAAAAATTATGAAGAATTTCTAGTCGAATGCACAAAGAACGAAGTCTCTATCTATTACCGATTCCAAGATCCTTTTGTTCATACGGACGGACAGACGGACATGGCTATATCGACTTCTCTATCACAACCAATAGGCGCTTGTATCTTCCTAAATACATGGAAGTCACAAAGTACCGTAATCGAAGCAACCGAGAACTCTAACAATATACAAAAAAAAAAAACCATATACAATGAAATAAAAAATCCATTTAACAAAACAGACAACAAACAATTTCTATGCTAAGAGGACCCATTATCAAAGAACTACCAAATGAGGCTGTCCAATTTACATGTCGATACTCTGCAAGCTTTCGATAGAGTATGGCACAATGGTTTGCTTTCGAAAATAAAGAACAACCTCTCTGCTTCATTTTTCTTAATGCTGCGTTCCTACCTGAAGAAGTGCAAGTTTTTTGTAAAAATAAGCGTAAGTGCGTTCCCAAATTTTCCGGTGTACGCTGGGGTCCCTTAAGGTAGCGTCCTAGGACCGTTGCTCTTCAACCTTTTCGCTTTTGATCTCCCATCTCCTGAGGGAGTCTTATCGAAATTGATGATTGCTACATTTGCTAATGATGTATGCATTCTGAGATGGTCTAGTTGTGGACGAAACTCTGCCCATAGCCTACAGGGTTATCTTTCCCTACTTGAGGATTGAACAAGGAGATGGAGTATGCAGATAAATAGTAATAAATGCAGTCACGTATGCTATACTTTAAGGAGTAGCATTCCTCCCACAGTGCAGCTAAATGAAACTATTTTACGTCAGTCCAATAAGGCCAAGTATTTGAGCCTGTATCATTTTTTAAAGACCATATTTTGGCTACCGTGCAAACTTGCAGAACATAAATGAATAAACTTCAATGACTTCTTTCTAGCAGAA
Source organism: Leucophenga maculata (assembly GCA_035044805.1). NCBI lineage: Eukaryota > Metazoa > Arthropoda > Insecta > Diptera > Drosophilidae > Leucophenga > Leucophenga maculata. Next base: position 614,835 of record JAWNNP010002893.1, on the reverse strand, counting down.
GCAGGCTGTCTCTGGTTAACAAACGCATTTTTTTATAAGCAGATTATAGCGCCGATCTGGACATATGGCATCCAAATATAGGGTATTCTAGCCAAAACAAACCGAAATAAAATTCAAACGATGCAAAACAAGGCGCTACGCAACATTACTGGTTGTCCTTGGTATATAAAAAAAATACAACGTTATATAGAGATATCAATGTTCAGGTGATATAATGAACGCTTGCTGAAACATCGACACCGCCTTAAAAGACCCCTGGTAAACGCAATTCCTATTAATGGACTAAAACGACGACATTTTACTCACCTTTTAGTATAGTAGGGTAGGCTGCGCTTACTATGAAGATGTTTCAGATATTCTGAAAATTGTTTAATTTATATTGGATGATCTTCTTTATTTTCTTTTTTTTTTAAGATAAATTTAAGTAGATCTAGTCTTAGTTTTATTATAAAATGAAACTAATTAAAGTATTATATTCTTCCTATAATTTAGTAAGATTTACCTAAGATTCGCCCAATTTGCCTTTTTTTATAACTTACTCGGATGTGCTTAGAACAATTTCCTTTAAGAACGTCTTAAATTAATTAATTAATTACTTTAATAAAATATTATTTGAGTTGTATTTCTAAATATTTATTTAACTTTTATATTAAATTACTTGCAACTCCACAAAAAAAAAAATAAAAACAAATTATGCTGATTTATATAACTTTTATTTTATTACTTTGCTATTCAAAAGACTTTACTATAAATATATATATATAGTATTTATATGTATATAATATAATTCCTTCTGTTTTCTATTATTAATTAAAAATAGCTTTCAATCGTTCATTGTCGTTTACTGATATGATTAGTTTAAATATTCGGTATATGACATCGATTGATGTCCTCTAAAAATTTGCTTGCTTAGTACAGAAATTAATGATAAGTTTAGAAAATTAAATTTAAATCTAATTAAAAAATAAAAAATTAAAATAAATAAATAATAACTGTAAATACAATTACAAACATTTTATTAATTAATGCTTAGCAAAAAGAAAGAAAATTAAATTTCTAAGCTCAAGTTAACTGATGCTTAGTGTACTGATTAAATTATTATAAATGCTGAGTTTATACCGGCAGAAAATGTCAAGAAAATAGTAATTTAAAAATATTTCTAAAATAAAAACTATTTTGTAATTTCTGTTTGCCATTTGCTGCCGGCAAAAATTCAACAGAATTGTTAACTTTGCTTGCTGCTAGTGCTTGATTGTTCTTTAAAGGCAAAATTATATTTTGCTTGCAGTTAATTATTACTTTTGATTTTAGTTTATTAATTGACGGAGGGCGCTACTATTATGGAATGTTTTTCTTAGCGCTAAGCTACTGCAAAAGTATCTTTGCTTTGTGTTTTTTTTTTTCTTTTATAATTTTAGGCAATCTTCTACGAAAAACTTTGTGCTACATAAAAAAAAAAAATTATGCTGCTACTTAAAAAAATTTTTGTGTGAAAGTCTAAATATTTTTCGATTGCCTAAAGTGCACTATAATGCACTTTTTTTGTATATATAATTCTATATAAATCGTTTAAAAACTGCTAGCTTTGTTCGTCATTTTCTATAATGTTTGTGGCCGGCATCATGCTTAAAATTTTTAATTCAACGTTATTTTTTTTTTTTTAATGCTAATAAAATGCTGAACGCGTTTATGCACTTAAAAAACAATATGGCAACTCCACTACTGTGTAATTAAAAAGTATGGCAGCAATTGTCTACTGCTTGTGTCTGGGCGACAGCGTTGTCGGCGTGCGTGCGTTGGTCTCGCCACGATTTGGCATCTTGCTGCGCAGCACCTGCTCGTGCACATAGAGTAGTATGCCTACATCGCGGTGACCAGCTTGCCAGGCAATCTTGAAGGCGGTGCTGCCATCCTGTTTAAGAAATTAAAAGTATTTTTAAACTTGCAATATTAGATATTTTTTTTTTTTTTTTGTATATGTCTTACCATATCCTGTATCAACGAATCGCAATCCTGCTGTGACAATAAGAGCTTTAAAATATCCACGCGTCCATGTTCTGCAGCGCACATTAACGCAGTGCTGCCATCCTCATCCTGTATATTGATATCGGCGCCGGCTGCAAGCAACATGGCAACCATATCGCTATTACCATGCGACACAGCGAGCATGAGTGCGGTCTGGCAGTGCTGTGTTTGTGAGTGTAGTAGTGGATTTGGTGTGGATTGCATTTATAGGTGTAATATATATGTACATGTGCAGACAAAAAGAGATTGGTGTAAAGTTGGATGTTTTTTTTTTTTTTTTTTTTTTTTTAGTAAAAAATGATAACATTTTATTTGTGTCATTATGTATGGCAGAGAAAATAAAGTGAAAATGCCAAAATTTTTTAGTACAACTCGATTCAATTGTTGTAGCTAGTTGTTTAGCATTACCTACCTTCTTAGCTCGTATATTGACATCGGCCATCTGAAACAGTCGTTCAACGACTATACGATGTGCAGCGTTTTTTAGTTTTGCCAATGAGACGAGCATGACGCAGGTGTATCCGGCGTTATTCATCTGGTTTACATTGCAAACCTTAGAATCCAGCAGTATGGATACAACGTCAAAGTTACCATGCGAAACCGCATAATGCATGGCTGTGTTGCCCTGGAAGTACATATATAAAAAGATTATTTTATATTTTTTTTAAGACATTTTTGTTTCGAAGTGAGTACATGCTTAATGCACTAATGAATGAATATATAATATTCGAATACTTTGAATGCAGCTTCTTTCAGTAAGCCAGTCTGTCTTTTTGCTTATATAAATATTGGTTCGAGTGCAAGAAGTTATCATACATGGTGCTGAATTGAATGAATGCATTCATATTATTGAAACATTCGAATGTATTCATACATTTTTTTTTTTATGTTTGAATTCAAACTTGTTCACAGCAAAATAATTAAATTTTTTACACTTCTCTTTAAATATATAAATGTATGCCTGCTATATACTACTACTAACTTACATTAGTATCTGCTATATTAACGCAGTACTCGAGCAGCGGCACAGAGCATGACTCAAAGTAATCCAAATAATCTTCGACTTCATGTGGATTAGCAGTATTAGTGCTCGAGATACGAAACCAATTCTCTTGTATGGTCTGTTTAGATGTTTTCAAACTGGCTGAGGAGAAAGATTTAGCGCCCATTTTCTTTAAAAGTGAATCATTGATTATTTTCAGTGCCTGTTGCAGCTCCTTGGATAATTCAGTTCTGCAAAGTATTAAAAAAAAAAAAAAATTTGTTTAAAATATTGAAATATTTTACCAACTCAATACTTACTTCTCACGCGGCGTGCTCTCGGTCATGGCCAATTTTTGCAGCAACGCCTTGGACGGTGGTTTATCGAGCAATTCATGTTGCTTGCCTGCTTCATCGTGCTTAATTTCACGTTCGATGACCGTGATTTGCGATTCCTCGCTTTGACTAGATTTCAATGGTGTGCTCGATTTTTTGCGTGCACCTTGCGCCAACTCATCCGGTGTGGCTGCAGTCATTGAATTCGAGTTCGAAGAACTCGACTCCGATGCAGTTGAATTCTCATCTGCACGTTCCGGCGTTGTTGTAACCGGCTTGATTTGACTGCTTGTTAAGCTTGTACTAAGCAATGGCGCTGGTGAAGCATCACGCGACCAACTAATACTGACACGTTTCTCCTCACGTACAATGAGCTCACCGTCGCCAAGTTGTGACAGATCATAGGAGCCGCCAGGACTACGCTTGGACACTGTTACGCCACTGCTAGACTTTGTAGGACTACCGGTTGCAGACTTCTTAAATCGTGTGGGCTCTGTTATGAAACTTTGCGCCTCGCCAGACGATTCAAGCGTATGGAAGCTGGACAGGCTAGGTGGCTTCTCTTGTAGTGAGCTAAAAATTATAAAGAAGCAATAATTTAGTATTTTTTTTTTTAACTTAAAACTTTGCATTGAACGACTCCTACGTTAGCAGTAAAGCAGAGCAACCACTCACTATCAATGGATAGCAAGTGAAGCTACTCAATCCGGAGAACATTGGTAGCACCATAGAGCAGAATTTTTAAATAACGAAAAACTAAATCGCAAAAATTATTAATAATAAGAAAATTGCGCGACAAAGAACTCAAACAACAAGAACCATAAACAGAAAATAAGCCTAAAAGCAGTGATGCCGTGTAAGCGAAAACTAAAACTGGTCCATTAGAAAAATGATGTGTTGAGTTGAAGGTCAATGTAGCCTGGTTTATATATGCCAGCACCTAGTGCGCATGTCTGGAATTGTCAATTGAGCATAAAGCTTTCAAAAAAATCTGATGTAAGGTCAGGTACATGTGTTGAGAATGTGTTGAAAAGCTGATTATTGCAACTTTGGAGCTTTGGCTTACATAAGCTCAAATACTCCATGATACTATGGAAGTTTCTTCTGAAGTTTTTTTGTAAGATGAAAGCATAAAGGAAGCTCTTTCAGTTAAAGTTGTATTAAAAATATGTTGATTTCTTATCATGATTCCGCAAGAAGCTTTTTAAATAAAATGCATGAATGCAAACGATTGTAATATTTAGTGAGAGTCTCTCTACTCGACTCTATGAACGTCTATGGCGATGTAGAATTATGGCAACAACATACGATTTCACTCACCTTATCATCGTTCGTTTCTCCGTCACCGGACTTGGCGTTGGTGACGGTGTTATGGTGTACGTATTCTGACGTTGAAACTGCTTACGCACCGGACTGGGACTGCTTAAATGCTTGGGACGCGGTATGCGTGAATCCGAAGAGCTTGAACGCACAGGCTGTGGACTCGCGGGCACAGATACTTTTGAGAAATCCTTAGCCAAATGTTTAATGGCATCCTTACAGGAATCACAATAGTTATCTGCACAAGCAATCGAGATGTGTGGCTTAATGGTATCGCCGCATGCAACATCCTTCTTGTGCACCTGTTCCGTATTCGAGGCGGAGTGTGTAGTGCGCACTGGTGGCGTCTGTGGACCCGTATTGACTGCAGCATCTGTGGTACGCGCCAACGGTGCAGTATTGCTAGCCGTTGAACGTGTTTGTGGCGGTTTCGGTGGTGGTTGCTCAATAGCAGGTGCGGCAATCTCAGCGGTTTTTGTTTCCGAAATGCGCAAACGATTTAGATCGACGGTATCTGTGTAGCGCGTGCGTGTATCCGCTTGACTTTGTGTGCTTGCAGTTTGCAGTTCGGGTGCGAATTGTACGCCAACGCTATGCACCACTGTAGACGATGTCTGACTGCCGGCGCTGTGCACCATCACCGGCTGATATTGTGTGCCAACAGTTTTGTGTTTGATATTCAATTTCTCCTGATCACCGAGACTGAAGGTGTTACTTCTGCCAGGCATTGCAGCATCGAGTAGCTTGAGTGAGACTGCTTTTGCTTTAGTTTGTGCATCTGTAGGCTCCTCCGTGCTGCAGCCGATGCTGCGTTTAGTTGTTTTACATTTCTCGCAGAGTATATCGTCAATGCGTTGCTCCGAGCTGCCCACGCTGCGCATATCCGGCTTACAGCTGACATAACTCTCGCGTGTTGTAGGCTTGGCAGTAACGCCAACTGCATACTTTTGCACCGGTTTCTCCGCTTGGGTCTGTGCAGCAGACTCACGCAGTTCACGCTTCGGCACATACATTTGTGTACCCACAGAGATGTGCTGCTTCTGTGTGCTCAGTTTATGTTGCTCCTCGTATGTGCTAACTGCTAACTGTATCTTTTGCTCCAGTTGCACTTGCGTGAAGAGTTGTTCGTGTAGTTTAAGCTGCTGCACAGGATTGGTGCCTATGGCACGTGTAACCAAAACTGGACTGCCTACAGCAATATCACGTGTAGTATGTCCAACTGACATGGTGCCAACATCACGTTTTATTACGGCGGACTTAAGCTGACGCTCCGACGAATTGGAGTTAGTACGCAAACGTGCGCCCATGCTCTCCAAAGAAACTGGTGATATGCGTTGTGGTGTAAATTGCAACGGCGAGGCGTATTTTGGACTTACACTCGGGCTGGGTGTATCGGAGGTGCGACGTGTACGTTGCAGTTCTTCATCCTTGCGTTGTAGACTGCTTTGCAGCAATTGTTTCTCGGCACGCAAAGCATGCAACTCGCTCTGAAATATAATAAAAAAAAAAAATGGTATAAGTTTCAACTTTGCTTTAAAAATTCTACAGTATTTACCTGCATTTCTGGTATTGACTTAACCTGCTCCTCCAAATCTTTCATGCGTTTCAAACTCAAAGCCATTTGCTGTCTTATATTGAAAAGTGTTTGCGCATCATTGCTTTGTGTTGCAGCACCAGTCTCCGAGCCAGGCGAACTTAATGCTGACAGTGAATGCACTGAATCTGGACTTTGTAGAGACTTCGGCGTATGTGGCGTTAAATGATGTCTTCTGGGCGGCGGTGGTGGTGGTTCCAATTGTTCCACCGGTGATTTAGCATTTGCTGCCACCGTTGCCTGTACATATGACTCATATTGCACCTCTGCGGCTGTTGCACGCTGCTGTAGCGGTAGTGTATTAGAGCGACTGAAGAGACGCGATGAGCGTGGCGATTTGTTTGCAGCTACACAGGAATCTATGTTAAAAGCGGAGAAGTGTTTAATAAATCTGTAGATATATATATATATATATATAGCGAAAAAGTCCCGACTTCTAATTGTACAATCCCCACGCTCAATGACATTCGCCTTGCTGAGCACTATCTTTATCTGCAGACTTGCCATGACAGACTAAACCAAATTAAAAAAAAAAAAGCTCAACAACAAAAATGTATTTCATTATGCATACATCTTTTCTTTTATTATTTTACGCTAATATTTTTCAGCTTTGCAATTAATTAACACAAAGCGAAGCGCAGCTTTTTGATTTAATTTAATTTTTATTTATTTTTTATTTGTTTGCAGTTTTTAGTGCGCTCAAGAGATAGTGTGTACAGGGTATTTTGCATTTGTCAGTAAGTTTGTAACGCTTTAAAGCAAATATCGTTGCACATATAAAGCTTAAATATTTGTGATCAGCATAACAGAAGCAGTTTGGGCTGATGCAGACCTAATTTATTTTCATGGAAATAAATTATATTATAAACTTTAATCATGATATGGTAAAATATAAAATATGTTAAGGGTTTTGTAGAAAATAATTAATGGCTTTGTATCATAATAATGAACCCGCTCACACATCATTGCTCATTGCACCATAATCGTGCCTCATATACAACTTTAACTGCACTATACAACTAGCAACAATTTCCTATCTCCAAAACGGAAAAGACTCGTGAAAAGACATCGTTTTTGATCAATATGGATCAATTATACCTTATAAATCTACGCCACCATATATCAGATACAACATGTATAACAAATTTTTAATTTCTGATAGCCCACATTAGTATAAATTTCATAGAGGGTATTCAAGTTTCGTTTATACAGCAACAAACGATTTCTAATGTGCCTTTCTTATTTTTAATTTTATTTTTATATATATATATATATATTATATATATCATTATCATGCGCTAAATGCAAAAAATAAAAGTTAAAAATGATAACCAATAAACGGCAAAAGCTTTATAAATTTTATCAAACGAGTATAAGCAAATATTTTTGTTAGTTTTTTAGTTTTTTATTAAATTTGTTAATTATTTTCTCAGGCAATTGCTTGAATAAGCTTCGCATAGAAAAAATTAAACACTTGACTGGAGTCTACTTAACTTGAAATACCTTATCATTCATTATTGTAAGCTGATAAAAAAAAAATAATATTTTATATATTTTTTAATAGTTTCGAATGGAAAGCCCTGCCAAATACCTTTCAAGTGTTTGCATATGGCGTTATGTGAATTATATATACAAGCGATATATTATCTTATATACAATTCCTGAAATCGCATAAATTTATTAATCGTGCAACATTTAAGCCAATATAAAAGCATAATAAACGCAAGCTACGCAGTTCATAAATATTTGTGTATAAGAGGGCAGTCTCAATAGTACGTGAACTGACAACAAATGGTGCTGAATAAAATTTTTAGACAAGTTTGAATTAGCTAAATTATTATCTACATGAAATTCAGACAGACGGATAGCAAGTACGAAGGTATATGAGCAGCAAACTTGAAACTAATGAAAGCCTTATAATAGCTGCTATCCCAAACTTATTTCACAGCTATTATATAGACACCAATATGCCGTCGACTACTACTGTAACTACCCTCGCATAGATTTATTTTAAACAAAATATAAACTATTTTTAAAACAATAATACGCGCCTTGCGCTAAAGTTCAAAGCTACGTATGAAGTTTTTTTATTTTTTTTTTTTTTTTATTTTTTATTTGATTTATTTATGTGTATTTCTATTTCAAAGCAAACCAGGGCGTATACGTAATTTATGCGCTAACAAGCAAATAAAAAAAAAAAGTATACGCTATCCATACGATGGCATTGCCCCCTTGATGACTAAGTTTAGCAGCTAAAAAATTTGTGAAGCATCTGAAGAGCCATGAGAAACTGCTGCCAAAATTTTTAGCTATTACTTAATTTGCAGTCAGGCTGTGCATGTAGCGAAAATGCTTTCTGGCTACATATGTGTTCTGCGCTGGTGCCAATGTGACTAGCAGCCATTATGAAGATCTTTCGATGATGTTTGAAGGTAAGACACATGACCGAACTTACATGCTATGGCGGCATGTTTTGTACATAGACAGCATGTGTGACTAGGTGTAACAATAGTGTAAAAGGCTATATTAAGTCTGTGCAAATATAACATTCGAAAAGAGATGAAAGAAGGACCCATAAAATATATACATTTTCTTCTTCCTTCATAACAGCGTATTTCAACTGACCTTATCTATAAGCATTTCAAATACATATATTAAATGTGCCAACCGCAGTAAAGTGTTGGTCTGAAGCCACACTGATTATGTCCTATCAGTGAATCCGTATATGGCTTCAGCCTATTAGACAATACGCGCAACATAATCTTATATCCAATGGAAAGAAGACATATTTCGTGTTAGTTGGCGCAAACAGCAAGGTCTTCTTTCTTAAAGATATGACAGAGAACACTGAGAGTTCAGTCATTGGTTATGCGTTTATCGGAGCATATCTTGCATAAAAGTTGGTGCATACTCCTAAGCAACTCATCGCCGCCGGTCTTAAATAACTCAGCTGGCAGCCCATCAGAGCCTGCCGTTTTATTATTTTTCAGCTTTTTAATAACCGAATCGGCCTCGTTATAGTCCAGTGGCTCTATAATAGTGCCATCATTAACTGGTGGTTCCGGAGTCATTTCTCTAACGCCAAATTTTATCACCTGCAAGTAGGTTAGAAAAATCACTTCTCCATAATCTTAGTGATTCCTGAGCATCTGTAACTAGATTTCCAAATTTTCGAGCTTCATTTCTGTCAAATAACATCTGAACATTCTCAAACTCCGGCCCTTCATGCTCTTTTTTCTTGTGTTTGAAAAGGCGTTTCTCCTCTCTTCATTTCTCTCGATATAACTCTCTAACAGCTTGCATTGCTCCCGACTGCAGAGTTCGCTGCATTGCTAACTAATGACCTCCTTGGCAGCCCTATACATGGAGCGGTTGATATGTTTCCACTACTAACATATATCTTAAGAAGACGTAGAGGTTTCCCGAAACAGTCGGAAGAGTGTGTTTAAAAAGGCTTCGACGACCTTATCTGATTGCAGCATAATCCTGCAGTTAACATGGAAGAGCTGATCTGTGAAATTGGCCAACTAAAAGCATCCAAGTACCCTGGGAACGACAATATTGATATCCCTGCCATTAAAGCCTTGCCTCCGAATGGGTTTCAGTAAATTATGAAGATCATTAATAAATGCGTCTAGCTGTACTATTTTCCCCATTCAGTGGAAATGTGTCGAAATAATCTTTATTCGCAAACCAATCTTGCCTCAAAGTAATCGAAAGACTATTACTGCGTAGAGTTCGACCAATACTGAAAGAGGCTAGTTCGACCTGATCATTAGTTTGGCTTCAGAGAATGGCATGTCATGCCTGAGCAATGTCATAGACTAGTTGAGCGGATTATGGAGACATTTGTGGAGATAAAGTTTTGTTAAGCCATCTTTCTGGGCGTAAAGCCTTCGACAGGGTGTGGCATACCGTTCTGCTCCACAAGCTAAAGACAACCTTTCCACACTCTATTTTACAGGCATCCTTCAAAGGCAGCTCAATATAGCCAATACCACGCGATTAATTGTGATAAACCCCAAGTCCACTCACATGACTTTCTCGCTGACAAAATACTGTCTCCAAGATATCAACCATTCCAAACAGCGCTACAGCCAAGTATCTGGGCATGGTGCTGGATAGAATGGGAACATGTCGTTCTCATCTGCTCACCCAAAGATCAACTCTCAGGCCGAGGTGTCAGCTTCTAGAACGAAATCCCAATCTGGGGAACTGCCAGCAGGATCAAGTACTCTTTTATTTAAAAATTCAAAACAGGGCACTCAGAATTGTCTCCAACACGCACCTCTTCCATACGAACAGCGTGATCCACAAAGAACTCGGGGTGCCCTGGGTTTACCAGGAAGTTATCAAACTAAGCAACTCCTTCCTATGATGGACATTGTACTCACACGAAAAATCAAAAATTTATACACTTCGTGGGATCATCACGCCTTCTTCTATCTGTTACATACATGGGACAGCGTGAAGAATAAGATAGAACAAAAAAAGAACAAAGAACAAAATGAACGACTTAATTTACTGAACAAAAGAATGTATACTTTAAAATGAAGTACATTCAATCACTCATAGAAATTCATTCAATCACTCAAGAAAATTGTTGTTCAAGAACGCATATCACAGTAACAGAATAGAACACGACTTCAAGCCTAGCTCAGCAAGGATTTGCAAACGAGAACTGCAACTTCTATAGTCATAACACGCGCAACTGTACTGTACTTCCTTTAATAAAATAGACCTCCTTCTGTGTTTTTGTATGACATTTTTTTATTGCTTTTGTTATTGAGATCTTGAAATAATAATAAGCCGCCACTAGTATATTGTGAATGAGCGTCTACTGTGAATGAGTCTATTGTCAATGAGCATCTTTGGCAGCTTGTGGCATTTGTTTGAAACGTTTACAACAATACTAAATATTACCTCGTACCAGATTAAGTGTTTTGCGGTGCACTTTTTCTACAACATTTTAATATGAAAAAAGGGTCATCGATTCTTAGTGAAAGTTAAGAGCGAACATATTCTATATGAACAATCGTGTAGAAGATGGTTTAGTCGCTTTAAATGTAGTGACTCAAAGGCAAGGAACGGCTGGGTCAATTCAAAAATTATACTTCGTGTGGAACAATGACAAACGCATTAGAAGTTACCAGACTCATTGGAAGTGGATGAGTTGACAGTCAGCAAACGCCTTAAAGTCATCGGATTAATGCAAAAGTAAGAATACTCTGGGTACCATACGAGTTGAAGAATGCCAACAAATAGAAGAACTATTTGCATTGCACCTGTGACTGACGGTGAAAAGTGTATACATTGCTACAATCCTAAGCACAAAAGTCATTAGCATCCTTCGTAAAGCTGAATATTCCTGGCATAAAGTTTATGCTCTCTATTTGGCTGCTCAAACTGAAAGAAACGATCGTGCGGGAACGCTATCGAACTCAATTCATGCTTGGCCACGTGTTACAAAACCGTTCAAGAAATACTTGGAAACTTTGGAATGGGAAGCCCTAGCAGGTCTGGCCTAACAGAAGTTCACGTTAGTCTGGCTGTTCGCTTTGAAGTTTAAATAAGAGACTCCTATTCACTCTTCAACTAAATATTCATTGAACGTGCTAATCCCCTTTCTTTAGGAGTTTTTGTATGAACAAAATTTTTCTCTTCTTGTTATTTTACCTAAAATACATTCAAATTTAAAGTTCAAAGGGAGTAAGGCGTATATCTTCTGCAGCTGTTTTTCTAGTTAAATGCTATACTTGTCGAAAGCTCGCTTTCTTACTCTTACAACTTTTATTAGATGTAGCCGTGAGTACCCTCATTTTCTACAATCTCTCAATATATTTCTATTAGTTTAAATCATTTTTCAAATAATTTTAAATGTTTTGCTACATTTATAAAATAAATTTGTCACACATACAATTACTCCACCAGTGCTTCTCCTCCGCTGTTGTTGGACTTTTCTCCGCCTTGCGTTGATTTTTCGCCTTGCGACGGATTATATCATTTGCCGTAGAGAACATTTTTTTGTAGCGTAAATTAATAGCAGATAATTTCAATGATATTTAAGACTATTTTTTTATACTTTGCAATTGCTATATCATGCTTAGTTAGTAACACAGCGAAATAGTATTATTTGCACAATAATTGCGTTAATTAATTTAATTAGAAACAAGTAGCCGCGTTGCGTTGACAATTACAAGCAGCAAAAGCAGCAGCAGCAGCCATTTGGCCTACGACATTGAACGAGCAACGAATCGAACACAAATACATATATTAATCAAGCGATATTATTTTTTCCAGATTTAATTACAGCAAATTGATTACGCGTTTATTAATTATTTTTTATTCAACGATTATTTATTTAATAAGGCAATATTTATTTTGTTTTTCATTGCTGTTATCTCGGCAAAAAGGTGAAACAGTCGCGTTGAAAATTTTGCGCAAAGCACTCACTTTGTATGAATTCGTGTTTGATTTTCTTCAATATGGAAAGCATATTTTTCGATTTAAATCTTTATTTATTTTATTTTTATTATGCTTTAGTATAAAGTATTCGATTATTTTTTATAATTTTATGAGATTTTACTTTCTTCTTTTTTTTTTTTTTTGTATATATCTAACAATTTTTCGTTTCGCTTAATCTTCGTTGAGTTGTGTCGTTACTTTCGTTAAGAATACTATTTCATATTATTTATGCAAAAGAAAAAAATATATCACATGTTAGTATGTATTTTATTTTAAATAATTCATTTCGTTTGATCTTAAATAAATTTTCTTTTCGTTGCGAATTTTTTTCTTGTGCGTTTTCTTCGTTGTTTTTCTTTCGAAAGTTGTCGACAAACTGAGGCAAAATCCGTGCGCAGAAGATTTTCTCAGTGTTTATGACAAAAATAAATATATTCATGCAAAAAGTCTACAAAGCTCTACTACTAGCAAATATTAACAATAAGAAGAAAAAAATAAATAATTAAACCGGCACGAAAAGCAATCAACTCAACTCATTTTTCGCTATATTTTGGCTGATAACAAAGCTCTCTCTACATAGTAAATAAAATAATAAAAAATAAAACACAGCAAAAATAGCTTACAAATAATCAGCGATAAGCGTTTATTATACTTATGTATAATATTGCTCACGTACCAAGCCAAATGAGAGAGTATAAAAATGATCAACGGCCCCAACATCGCTTTCAAAACTAAGATATTCGCTAGCACATCAACCAAAAAAAAAACGCTTTGAACTATTTTTGTATTTTATTTTTTTTTTAATTATACTAAATATCTGTGCAAATATTGATATTTATTATAAACTGATTTGTTAGTCGTTTACTTGACAAGTTTCACCAGCTTGAAGTTTCTTTAATCTGTTGACTCAGCTTTAGATCTCAAACGATACCGCATTTTTTTTTTTAACAGTCTTAAACAATCTTTAACATGTTCCAGTTCTATAATAGTTCTTACTGCTTAACGTATAACTAATTATTTAATAAGCATTGGTTTATGTGATTCAATAAGATAAAATGGTTCGGTTGAATAGGCTTGCCTTGGAGAACCCCTGATTTTGGCAGTCTACTTTATCAGCTTGGTCATAAATTTATCGTTGGGGGCGATTTCAACGCAAAGCATCAACTCTGGGGCAGTATAACGGCGAACGCAAGAGGCACTGCGTTTCATAACTATTTTACTGGCAGTGCAACTCATCGCCCATGAGCATCGACTTCTACATGTACAAGGGTATAGCCAGCTGTCTTCTCACAATGCGGGAAGAGTATGAACTTGCATCAGTTCACTTGCCCTTAGTTGCCTCGCAATCAATTGTGCCTCAACGAATTACTCTAATGACCAAGCTTGTTCCTCTTGTTGTCAATATTAGGCTCTTCCAAGATGAACTGAACATTGCTTTTATGCTCAATAGGGAGTTAAACACGGCAGAGGATGTCGATAAAGCTGTCGAAACATTTATCAAAAAAGCCAAAAATGCAGCGTGAATTGCGTACCCAGTTGGTGCAACTCCCTGTAGCTACGCGCGCAGCAACTTCACCCTCTCTCTGGAAGCAGTAGGTCTCCTAACGCTCAAGAAGCGCCTTAGACGAGAGTTCATCAGAACCAATGACTCAGCGATATATAGACTGTACGGCAGAATCTCTAACAGGATGAGAAAGGTACTAGCCATATTAAAAAAGAGATAGAGATAGACGCCATCCTGAAGAAAGCTACTCCCGATGAAAGCTCAAAGTTTGCGCTCTGGAAGCTTACGAGGAGGTTCAAGAGGCAAATTCCACCGAAGTTTCCAGCTCGAAACACGGATGGCTCTTGGGTAAGATTCCCCCAGGACAGAGCCGAAGCGTTTGCAAAAAATCTGAAGGAGAGATTCCAACCGTTCGATACAGCGTCGTCAAAAAGAGTACAGCTATTGGCTGCATTTCTAGAAGCCCCTCTGCAGATGGCCCTTCCTGTCTCCCCTAACATTGGAAAGGTACATTCTGAGAAGAATTTTTGAGATCAGGGCGGTTAAAAAGGCAATCCCAAAGTTTCAGTTTGAGTTCAGGCTCAGACACGGCACACCCGAGCAACTGCATCGATTTGTAAACTTTGCACTTGATGGATTTCACGGAAAGGAATATGTCGTTGGAGCTTTCTTGCATATCCATCAAGCATTTGACAGAGTGTGGCATGCAGAACTCCTGCATAAGCTTAAAGGAATTCTTAGCCCACAGCTCCACCTAATTGTCAAAAGCTTTCTTCACGTGAGCTCTTTCAAAGTGGTTCACGATGGCCTGTTCTCTCAAGTAGAGTCAGAGCTGGTGTCTAACTTTCCAGCGCCACATAACCGAGGTAGTTAGGCACCTCAAGGCAAAAGTGAGCAGGATGGCTTGGCTTCTTAATGCCAGTTATAAGCTATTGCTTACCAACAAGACGAATATCTAAAAAATTAATCTGGCACGCATGTGGACATATGGTATTCAGGTATACGGCATAACAGCAAAGTCGAACCTCAATGATATACGAATAGTGCAGTCTCAAATTTTGCGAAGAATGTCTGGTGCGGCATGGTACATATGTAACAGAGATATTGAAAAAGAACTTCAGATACCGAGAGTCGGAGATGTTATCAATCGCCAAGCGGCTGCATATCTGGTTAAGCTTGCAAATCTTCCGAACCAGCTGGCGCGAAGGCTCCTAAGAGGGAGACATAATCACGGAGTAAGGGCAAAATTCACAAAGCGCTTAAGTTATTACTATCGATCACAAAAAAAAAAAAAACATGAAAAACGTTAGCTTTGGTACGACAGAAGCTCTAATACCATTCGATTTGACATTTTAGTTCTACAACCATAAAGTGGGTTGTGGACTAAAATAGGAAGAACACACCCATTCGAAGTAAGTCTTTATACCGAAATTCTCAATCTCAAAAATTAGTAAAAAAAAAAAAAAAAAAAAAAGGTACAGAAGAACAGACAAACGACCATAGATATGGAATATGGAATATATACGCCTTCTCTATGGGGTATTCGTTCATGCGTTACAAACTATCTAAGAATTTCCAGCTGAATTAAACACAATAAAAAAAACGACCATCGCAGGACCCGCCAATTCGGCCAATGGGTTGAAGCATAAATTATCATAAATTATATACAAAATTTTGTTCAGCGTTGAAGCTCAGTTTTTGTTGCATGGGTACGTTTTTAAGCAAAATTGGAGTGAAACACCATTATGCGTTTTATGGGTCGGAGGCGGAGTCATTGGTCTATATGTCTTCAAAAACGATGATAACCAGAACCAGATTACTATAAACGGTGAACGATATAGACACATGATTATAAGTTATTTCACACCTCGATTAGCTGGCATTTAACTTGCTGATATGTGCTTTCAAAAGTACGAAGCGCACTCTACAATTGATTTACTCAAACTTTTGATGAACAAATAATTTTACATAATGTTCCTATTAATTCGACACCAAGATCATGTGATTTAATGCCATTATATTATTTTTTTATAGGGTTATGCAAAGTCACTTGCCTACGCCGATAAACCAGATACAATAGAACACCTGCAAGTCAACTGTACTTCCAGATTGTGCCTTGTATACGCCAGCTGTAGTAGCTATATGACCAAAATCATATTTAAACATTAATGTCATAAAATTATCTATACAATAAAGTTAGTTTAATTGATATTAAAAATATTTTACTTTATTTTATTTTAATTTAAAGTTGTATAACTCTAAAAAAAACATGCTTTACAATCTATAGCTCTATAGGGTATAGGGTATACAAAACTATATAGTAATAAATAATTGTAATAAGTAATTTTCAAGTGGCACCAACTGTTTGCGACTAACTCCCGATTAAAAGTTTTACGGCATTTGGTTCACTAAAGCCCTAAAAATCAAACATTTATCGAAACATTTCAATTGTAGTACCAATTTATTGGCTATGGTGGTTCATTTCATGTAGTATTTAATTCGTTTTTAAATTAATATTGAGAAATACCAAATTATTAGCCACTTAAGACATAAAAACAGCGTTTGTAGTATACTTTCGGCAAAAACTTAGCAGAGCATTTAACATTTTAAGACATTTAAACTTATCTAAGTGGCGCCAGTAGTCATTTTTTTGTAATTATTTAAAACATATTCATATATTTTCTTAGCTAAATACTTCAAGAAATTCTAAAGAAAATTAATTGTTTCTCAACACAGTTTCAACACACATTTATTTTTTTGCCAATCTCTATTTTTTGTATCTCGTCTGCAGTTCATAATATATGTATTACGTGTATTGTATAAACAATTGTATAATCTAGTTATTTTGTGATTTGGCACAAGTTTTAATATTTGGCATTTCATGTTTCGTGATATTTTTATTTATTTTGTTATTTGTATCTGGGCACATGTGCGCTTGAGCATCAAATTTGTCAAGGCTGTCTTGTATGATATTCAATGCGATTTGGCTTTGATTTTGTAATATATTGAATAATAAATATTTTCACTTGGCATTTGAGAAATGATTTTGCAATATTTTAAAATGTATATTTCATTGATTTTGCAATAATAATGAATTATATTTCAATAAGAAAATAATACAAACTTTGAAATAGCTGAGAAATAATAATGGGAAAATAATAAAGAAAAATTGAATAAATTAATAAAAATGATAAAATCAAACTGCTGTGAGTATAATTCCAGACTTAACCGTTTGCAGTTTTTAAACAATTTTGAGTTACATTTTTCATCAATTTGTTGTCCCTCTGTCTGCACTTCAACTCTAAGATTTCTTCAGTTAAAATATTTAATATATTTTTGACATGCTTTTTCTTTATAGCCCTAAAGCAAATTACTTCAATTAGACATTCGATAAGGCATTTAGCGCTATGTGCACATAATTTATGAACCATTTAAATGCATAAATTGCAGCAATTACCAAACCGTATATCACTTCTTTCCAAACAATTTTATTTTATCGCAACAAACGCGCCCATTTATAAATATCCACGAACATTAATCAATGTCAAATTGATATGCAGACAGCTAGCTACTTTTAGATACTTTTATGTTTATGCAACTAAACCGTAAAGCAAGAAATTAAAAAAAAAATATATATAAAAAAAAGAAATATCTGTTAAAAATCACACAACGCAAACACTTCTTAAATAAACTGAATTGTCACTTTTGGCAACAAAAAAACAAAAAAAAAACATAAAATAAAAAATTTAACAATTTAAATTTGCGCGCAACAATTGAATTTATTTATTTACGACGACGAGTGATTGTTGCAGTCTTTGAAATTGATTTGAATTTGAATATTTTCGTTTTTTATTTTTTTTTTTTTTTTTGCAATGCCATTTTGCTTAATTTATGGCATAAACAGTAAAACCAAACTGCAAAAAAATATAAAAATAAAAAATTAAATGACATGCACAACAAAAAAAAAAAAAAAAAAAAAACAAATAATAAAGATTTTGCATGCAAATCGAAGCTGAAATCGCAAATTCGAATTTCAATTTGATTTAAGATATACAACTTCAAATGTCGTTGAAGCCTAGCGCGAGTTAGTCTGGTGTTGCAGTTGAAGTTGTTTGCAGTTGAAAATTGAATTTGAAATGTAGTTTGTCTGTGTAACTCTTAAATTTTTTTTTTTTTTCGTCACATTTCAGTTTTCTGCATGCATAATTATTGACTTTGACTATGAAATATGCGCGAAATATTTTTGCACATTTTAAGGCGTGTTTAAAGTTTAATTTGATTGAAGAAATAAACCAAAAAATTAAAATATTTGGCGAGAACTTTAAAAGGATTTGATTGTGCATAATTTGCATTTAGTTTTGGTCAGTTGTTTGAACAATTATTAAATTTGTATGCTAAACATTGGCGTAACTTTCAATTTTATGCTAAATGTGCAATAGTTGGCGCTTTGTTATGAATATTAAAGAAATAAGCTGACAATCAGCTAGAAAACTGTTTTTGAAAAATAGATAAATAGATTAATTTCAAGCTTATAATAATAGAATATATCTTTGATCTTAATGCAAAAAAATAATACAACTGTGGAGGAAGTCACACAGCGTACTATAGAGGCCGTCGTGTATATAAGAAATTTAAAAACAACATGAATCAGCGAACTGGCACTGTACCGAAGAATCAACTGGACGTACAACTCAGACTTATGCGCTTGTTGTAACCAACCAAAGCTTAAGCAAAGATCCAACAAATTTTCAACACGATACCCATTAATCTAGTTCAATAAAGCTGAATTTTTGTACAAGGCTTCTCTTACATATAAAGGGGTGAACAAGCTTAAAAGATTCGCTTTTGCAAAGGAGCATCTGCACAAGCCAAAAGAAAAAAAAAATTCACAAATTCTCTTACGAATGAGATATTCTCAGAGGTACACCAAAATTAATAAATTAACTAATATTTAACAAATAATTAAGAAAAAAAAACTGTATTATGGATTAGGATTTGCAATTGAGCTTGCACTATGGCATGCATGGCTGAGCGCTTCGTACTCTTCGCGCTGCAACTTAAAAAAGATTAAAAGTATAAAAAATTGAGATATAGGAAGCGAAATATTACGAATAAACTGATTTTTGTGACCTTTGACCTTGACTATCTAACACGAGGACTTTTGAGACAACTTTTAGAAAGTGAAAATAAAAGTTTGTACAAAAATTCAGCTTGATTTGTGTCCGAGATTTATTCCTTTTTTACCCATGATACATTCATACAAAGGACAATGCAAAATAAGGAATCAAAACAGATTCACATTCAGTTATTTAAAGCTTGAAGAAGCAAATAATGTCGCCAATGTGTTTCTCTGTACAAAAACTGAGCACACTAATTATACAAAAAACAGCAGACCCGGCTTGCGTTGCTACGCTCATTTTTATTGCTTTTCTAATTATCGATTTATCATGGCATGCTATGCTGACTTGATAAAATTACTTCTGCCGATCGCATTAACATGTGTATCAAATTTCACCCCTGTTCTTCAAATAGATGCACAGATTTTCTAAATTTTGTTTATCGTTTGTATGGGGTGTGACTCATCGACCACTTTGATTTGTACTAAACTTAACAGGATTTTTTCTCACGATCCCATAAACACGTATAACAAATTTCATTCCTCCTGTACCACATATAGCTGCGAAGATATGGCAAATATTGTTAATAGATCGTATGTTGGCGGTGCATCATCCCCCCTTCATAGGATAGTTTTAACTAACTTCTCAAAGTTTCATGGTGATCGGATGAATGGTTTAGGAATCTATAAAGTACATACAAACTCACAAACATACATACTGTACGCTCAGGCAAGTTTATAACATGCAGAGTCCGCTTTATTTGTCTGTCATGTCACTTCGTACCTTAAGCAGCAGAGACAAAAAATGTAAACAAATGATTCTGAAGAGAAAGCAGTATAAAAAAAAAAAAAGAATTAAAATAAAAGAATTTGAATGAGAATGGAGTTGAACTATCAGCGGGGAGTTTGAAAAGTGTTTGTGGAGATTGCCGGCTGTCCTTTTGATTTAAAAACAACAAAACGCTTTGCAAACCCAGTCGCTGTGCTGCGGCAGTCAACAGTATAGAATCCTTGAGGACAAGAGGACAAGACAACGTTGCCCTTCTTTGCAAGGACCACCGGTCTTTTGTTCAACCACCACTCGGTCACTATGTTGCCGCTAAAATTGCTGCTGCTGCTATACCGCATACTATTCGCAGCCGCATACACCCACTATTTTTGTGCTACAATTTTGGACCAAATCCAACAACGCCGCATCACATATTTTTTTTTCTTTTTGAGGCCTTTGGGCGTTTTCAATATTTTTTTTCTTTTTTTTTAATCGAAATCATATGAATATAATACTAGTAGTGCCACCTATGTATCAGCCTATTCAGCCCATATTATTCATCATCTACATTTCTCATTTTTGGGCCTGCATTCGTAAGAATACTTCATCTCTTGAGACTATCTACAAGTCAATCCAACTTTGATATGTTCAGATTGGCCATGACTCATCGATTGAAACAATTGGATAATCGAATTATTTATTTCAAGTAAATAGGGCTGGTCTAGTAAAACTTCCAATTGCTTATTTCCAAATAGGATTTTCTTGGTGTCACTGCATCTGAACCTATAAACTATTATATTTTGAAGTTGTATTGTATACACTTATATTTGAATATTCGACTCAATCTCATTAAATGAGTTCGGCAGCTTTTTTATGCTATTATTTTCGAGAACCTCCACTCCTACAACTACTACTCAGTATTGCCAACCTTGGAAAACAAAATTAATCACAGCGTGAAGTACCAATAGTACTCTTACTTTCTGAATGTGCAATGTTTATATATATAAATGTTATATATATATCATCCACTCCCAGTCACATTTCACACATCACAGCATTGCTGATTTTTTTACACATTTTGCACATTTGAAAATGTCGCAAGTGTCTTTTATGCTAATTGCTTTTCCAAGCAAAAAATAAAATTAAAATATATACATACATGCGCCAAAAAAATAAAAACTATCTCACGGAACGCTGATGTCGTTTGTCGACGTGTGAATCATAAACACTTGGGCAAAATAAAATAAAATAAATATTAAAGAAAATACAACTCAAAGTAAATCCTATAGCAGAAATACGCACGATTTTTCAAGGCATAAAGAACACGTCACGAGTGTGAACAGTTTTCGGCAAAGGCAAGGAAAATAAATTATGCGCAAAATTGAAAATTAGTCAAATCATAGAATGTGATCGCAACGAAACTTTTATGCACTTTAAACTGTTGATGAATGCTGTTTTGTAGTAACTGAAGTCAAGAAACATTTATCATCAAGAATTATTTCGCTTAGTTTAATTATTCTGAATTACTCAGTCATCGACAGCATGAATACGCTTTAGTTTAATTTTAAACAAATTTAACTAGAATCTTTTGAAAAAAAATATCAGTTCAATGGCGCAGTGAGCACTCACAAAGTTTAATATAGCCGTTCTGCATTAGGGCTTAGAAAAATATAGACTTTCAACTTTGAAGCCTTTAGCTCATATAGTCTCGGAGTTCTAAACAGACTATCAGACATTAAACATTCAATGTGCAAAATATTTTCCATCGGAAGCTACGACGTTTGTTCATCTTTCTGTCAGTTTGTGGATTCCATTCCAAAAGAACTTCTCCGGCTTGGCGGCAAAGAAGGAATCGAAACAATTTTTGATACACTGTTCTGAAGTGAAGCGTATTACTAGTAATCTAAAGTGGCCATTTATGGGCTATAAGCGTGGTGAGGTTTTCCAAATAGTTTTTAACAGGACCTGCAACATGTGGCAGAACGTTGTCATGATGGAAAATTATGGATTCGTGTCTGGTCGCATATTCTGGTTGTTTTTCAGCGAACATACTTTTCAAACGAATCAATTGTGTTCCGTAGAGATTCCCTTTGATCGTCTGACCCGCTTTCAAGAGCTCATAATTCAACACACCCTTGTGATCCCAACAAATAAAGAGTATTACCTTGGCACCATGGAAATTCGGATGATTGGCCGGGCTTCACATACGATTTCTTGCGCTTGGGGTTATTGTAATAAATCCATTTTTTATCACCAGTGACAATCCGTTTTCCAGCATGCAGAATCGGCGTTCGACGTCTCTAGGTTTCAATTTAAACGGCACCCAGTATTCCAAGGTTTTCGATGAATCCCAATGCTGGTGGCTTGATCAACTCCCAAAACTTTTGTAAGTTCTTTTTGCATTTGGCACGCATCTTCATCGAGCAATGCCTCCAGCTCTTCACCTTCAAACCTTTATGGCTGTCCGGGTCATTCTTCGTCTTTTAAGTCGAAATTGTCACTTTTCAATTCCACTTTATGACTTTCGGTTGCACTTTTCTTCATGTTACAGTAATGAAGAAGAACTTCCCGCAAAAACACTTTATCTGGCACAAAGTTCCACATTTTCAAATGTATAGAAAACATTTTTATTTACGCTTCAACCAAATGACATACACTAAAAAATACCCGCAATGACAGTAGCTTCCAAATAAATATAAACACGGATAAACACGACGTGAATTAGTACTAGTAACGTCCTCTCTTAGAAAACCGTTTTAAACTTTAATTCCTCAAAATATAATCATTTCTAATCCAACCCATAACTCAAATATTTATACATTTAAACTCACCTGTTGTATCCAAATAACGATCCCAGACACTCTGACCCTGACGTTTGTGGTCAGCATAAATAGCAGCGCCGGCTGGTAAACTTGTATAACCATTCATCAAATTGTTGTTATTACGATCGCTGATACTATATGCGCCATTAATGCCCGATTTGCGTCGCTTGACGGAAGCACGCTCCAATGTGCGCTCGAAATCACTGCAGACCTCATCGAGTGCATCACGCAGAAAAGCGCGCGTCTCCGGCGGACTATTGGGCGACAAGTAATCCGTAACCGCACCGCTACCGCTGATACCGCCACGCATTGATGAAGTCGTTGACGAAGCGGTGCCAAATGGTGACTCAGCACGCTGAGTTGTTGCATGCAGCGTTGTCATGCCGCCATAGGTAAAGCGCGGTACGGATGAAGAACGCGGACGTGGTGGTGACGATGACGCACTGCCGTTCAAGTTGCCGTAGCTATGAAGTATCTGCTGCTGTTGCTGCTGGTGCTGATGCGGCTGTGCTGGGCGTGGCGAATCCGGTTCGCTTTCATGTGCAGCCTGTGCATTAAGAATAGGCATAAAGTTAGCAAAAAGAAGATATTTCTGACAAGTTAATAGAGTTTTTTTTTTTCTACTTTTTTTTTTTTATTTTGCAGAGATTTGCTTTGATGTCTGCTGCACGTGATGCATAACTTAATGACGTCGAGCTGTCAACTCAATAGCGTAGATAAGATCAAAGCGTTTTGACAACTAATGTGCAGTTTATTTTAATTTTGTTGAGCGTAAATTAATACACTTAAGTTGATTGCTACATTAGAAACAGCAACTATACGCTACGACCACCCAAAAGGTGTTGCACGTCAACGTAATCAAGTACAACAAACTGCAGTGCATCAAAGCAACCGCAGTGCGGAAGTCTGCTCGTAAAACTTAATGAAATGAAATGTTTTTTTATTATTATTTTTTTTTTTTTTTTTGCTATTTGCAAATTCACTTTTTTCTTTCTTCTTTTTTACCTCTTGCAGCTTGGCCTGCACACGCGCATCTGCATCCCATTGCTCGAAGAGACTATCAAAGCCCAGCATGAATTCCATTGATTTGCGCGAACGGCGACGACTGCGCCGGCGCAGTTCATCCTCGGATGGCTTGGCATGCGCCAGCGATTCACAGTAGCGTACAAAATCCAGATCGATGTGATAACCATATGGACAACAGTTGCAGCTGCGCACTGCGCCAGCACCAGTTTTCGTTGAGGACGGAACGGCAGCATTTGTTGGCAGACAGCGACCTACAGCGTTGAATGAAAAGTGGAAAAAAAAAAAACGAGGAATTATTAAAACATGAAAAAGAAATATGGCAGAAAATGTGTTTACTTAAAGCATTGAAGCGGAAAATTTAAATATATGCACGAAAGATACTTCAATTGTGCATATAGTGTAGCGTAGATACATTATTGAGATACTTTGTACAAGATACATTTTTATATATACTATTTTTTTTTTGCTTGAAATGAATCTAGAGCTGTATTCGTGTTAGTGTTTTGTAACTCTATACAGAAAGACCTTTTGATATAGCCATGTTCGTCCATCTTTCGTATAAATCTGAATGTATCTGCCATCTATTGGCAAATCTGAATGTATCAAGTCTTTACCAATATTTTATTAGGATTCATGCGGAGTTTACCAAATTCGGCGTTTCATACAAAAATCCAGACATGTGTGAGAGATTTACCACTTTGGTAGTTTAAGTATTAAGGATCAATCTATGCTAAGTCAGATGAGTTCGTTCAAGGACCCAAAATATAGCGATTTAATCGCAGATCAAGTTCTTTGAGTTGCTTTAAAATATATGGTAGCACCTGCAACGGTAATGTATAGTAATTTAGTTATGTACAGAATTTTATGCATTCGCCCTAATTCGCTTTGTATCTAACCACTTGTTTATTGTCAGGTTAGCTTACAGGTGCTGCATCCTCGGCCTATACGAATACACTGACTCTAAAGACTTGCCTGGTTTCTATTATCCACTGAAGACGCGTTCTAAAAGTTACTTAAGAAATTTTCCAGTAATTAATTCATAGCCAAGAGATCCTTAAAATCAGTTTTAAATATCCATTTGTCAATTTTAAAAAAATTCTAGTGGAACAAGATTTAAAAACGCCAGATTGATGCTGATCTGTAAATATATCTTAGCGCTACCACTCACTTGTATTGAGCTTCATTAAAATGTTTTCAATAGATGACTACAACTTGATCCCTTCCCCACTCAGCAGAAATGCGTTGAAATTCTTCTTGTAGCTAAGCGAAGAAAGCTTAAACGACGACGTACATAGCTTTCTAGCGACCTATAAGCCTAACATTTGAAAGACTAATTCCAGACTAACATTTTGGTTTCCGATGCAACCATGAAACACTAGAGCCATATTATCAGCTTGTGGGAAGCATCCTAACTGCGTTTGAAGGAAAGATCTACTGCGGTATTCCTCGATTTGATTTCGACAGCATTTGAACTTGGAATCGAGAAAGTTTTACGTTGGGCGCGGAGACGATTTCTGTGAAATCACATTTCAGTTCAAGGTCTCATAATGCAGCATATATGCCCGATTCAAAAGAAAGAATCCTCAACAGTAGTAGTTACTTATGCCGATGTCACAGATTTTCTTACTACTTCCAGCGATATTTTGCAAACGAAGCCTATGGAACATAACTGAAAAGTCATCGCACATTACATTTGTTATAAGGAGAGTGAATTGTTCTTCGGTTAGTCTTAACAAGGTCCAAAGCTCTGTTTGTTGACTACGTAAATTACTTGGCCCTAGATTAGCTAAAAAATTTGACTGTCTAGTTAGGTTGGCAGTAAGCTGAAGGTACAGTTTATAGCGGTTATTGTTCCATATCTCAATTTTTTGTTACTTGCAGGTGGCTCGAACGATAATCTTCAAGTTCCACAGTGGACAGTACCGGAAGAATGATTTGTTGTATACTATACAAAGGATAGAAAAAGAAATAAAATTTATTTAGATGCAATGAGTTTCTAGGATTTATATGATGTGAAACTCTTTCGCTGCCAAGAAGAGAAGAGAAGAGAAGCATTCTAGCATTTGATTTTTATCAAACTGACATATTTGCAATGATTTATGTTTATTGATGTCATTTTTTTATGGAGAACACTCGCTATATTGAATTAACTGGATATGCCACTTATATCAAGTATCTCTGAGTATAATTTGATATTTATTTATTACCAACAAACAAAACTTTTGTTTGACCTTCTCAAAACAGCAAGATACTTCGACAATGTGGCAACACCAAATGAAACTAAATGCTAATCAGTTAAAAAGAAATGACTCACATTTATTAATGCATCAAAATATACAAAAATAAAACTGCAAAAAGATACGCGTAGATACATATACAGCATCAACAAAAAAAAAAAACTATCTGAACAAGACCCAAAAGTATTTGAAAGCCACAAATGTCACTATCAAGGCCACGAATAAAGCAGACGAAAACATTTAAACGCGCTTAAAATGTTTTCTGAGAACAACAAGTCAAGAAACTGACCAAAAAAATTAGGCAAGATGTATCTTTTTTTTTTTATTTTTTTTTGTTTTGCTCTGCAGTAAAGCCACACCTGCAGATACAAATAAATGGATTTATTATAGTTATTGTTTATATTTTGCCTTTATAACAGACACAAAAATTCTTTGAAAAAAAAAATCGGCAAATTTTGTATCTTTATAGCATGCTACGCTTACTTTCGCTTTCGTTTATATTAAAACGCGTCTTTTTCAGCTTTTTTGGTTTTGGTATATAATACCAAAGCACCATAAAGAAAAGCAATAAAATGCTTAAAAACATATCGCGCACATTTATTCAAAAAATATTTAATTTATTTAATTATTCTAACAAATAATCGCGAAATGAATACCGCGCGTACATAGCGTCAACTGTCCGTGGAAATATTTTCCGACACTTGCACTTGAATGCTTTTTCTTTCGCTTATTTATCGCATATACCGCTAAGGTTTATGTGTTAATTAGCTAATATAGACCTAGGCTTCATTCTATTTTTCGTTTGAGCGTAATCTAACGACATGATAGTGAAATTGGTTACGCTTTGATAAGATTCGCATTAGAATTTTATCATTGGACAATCATTTGGCAGTGTGTGTGTGAAAAGTTTGAAGCTTTTTTTTATTTTTTTTTTTTGAAAGCGTGAAATAAGCAGTTGTCTTGCCTTGCATTTTGAATTGTAAGCTTTTTTCTAGCATGCTAACGCCATCTGTGGTGTTGAATTATTGCAAGGAGTACGTCTATCGATTGGCAGTATGCAGAAGATAAAAATTTGTATACACAAGCACCTGCAACTATTTTTAGTCATACGTTTAAAATTTGCTTCATAGCAACAAATAAAAGTTCCACTATTCGAAATCAAATATTTTTAATGAACGTTCCAGCTTATAAATTAAGACCATTGACCTTCACACACATCGCTAAAACAGCTGCTAATCAGCAGTGAACACCTCAGCTCCACCCGTTCAACACTCGCAATTATCATTAGCACATGCCATACCCAACATGCATACACCCCTGTAATATATGCAAATAAATACAACTTGTGTGGGCACAACATATCCATAATTAAACAGCAATGCTTCTTAAAACACATACACTGACCATGGTCATGATGATAAGTAATTACTAACAAAGCAAAAGTAGCCAACGAATCGATATTCGACACAGTATGGCTCAAATTGCATGCAGCTAATCAATATGCAAAATATTTCATAAATGTAACGCATACGCAGCGTGGTGCACTTTCACAAAACAAGTAAACAAAATATGGACAAATTTGTTTAAACATAAAAACACCTACGAGCCTAGACGCAGCGGCAGACGCTGAAGCGGACGAGTTAAATACAGTCTTTAGAAATGATTAAATGGCTTACTGACTTCATTCATTCATTCATAAAATAAAAACCAGCCAGCAGACAAGACATGAAAAAAGTGAAACTGCAATTCATTCATGAATATTTCTGCGTGTTTTAAAATTTAAATTATTTCATTTGAAGGTGTCTGGCAGTGCGTCTGCATTTGGTTGTAGTAAACGTGGGCGTATTTTTTTTTTTTATTTATTTTTTTTTCACTCGTTTAGTAGATATGTTGGCATTTATGAATATTTATGAAATATTTGTACAACTGTTTGTATGCTTTGTTTTTATTTAGTACCTTGTTTAAAGGTGTGATTGATTGAAGAAAGAAAGACTTAATTAATTAATTATTTATTTAGAAAAGTTTTTTTAATAGAGCTGCTCTGACGGCTAAAGGAAGACAGAGGATATATGTAATATAGAACAACATGCAAAGCAGACATAGCTATACTCGTTATATTGAGCCAGTTTGCAGGTGTTTTGAAAAATAGCTGAAAAGTGCATCCATGCCAGAATTATTTATCAAGCAGCACACAACTCTGAAAAATATGCTAAATTACGGCTAATTAATATAAGAATTGCAAGTTATTTGACATTTAATGTCGACATACGAAGAAGATGTGGAAAAATGTAACAAAACTCCTTTCAAGCTACAGCACCTGCAAACCAAGGAGTTAATGAATTCCAAGCGGTCAGTGTCACAGCTACACATATTTGCAACGGCCAGCAAGTTAATGAATGTTAAATAACCTGGTTAAGATGCTATTCCTCAAACTGCGCTTAAAGTGGCCAGTTTTCTACAGAGCCAAAAGATTGAAAGCTGCACAGCACATGACTTATGAAGGTTACTTTTCTTAAGACGTAAAACAGGATAAGCCGACTAGAAGCTCATCATCATATTGATCAATCTATATTCTAGACTTCATGGCAATTATTTTTAAAACAATCATAAGCAGTCTAGATGAGTGAAGATTATATGCAAGTATGCGAACAGTCCACAGATTACTACGGCTTCGTTAGAGTCAACTATACCATAGACACATTGTCAGCACTGAAGAAACTTGATAGTCATGGATAGAAACAGTAACGCTTGTCACGAAAAACACCTACAACTCTGCAAACAGAGGCATAATAAAATAATATTGGAAAATTTGTGCAGTTTTTCGAAGCCTTACTACTTAAGACTACCAGAGTTAACCTTCTGTTAAGATAACTTAGAGATGCATCATTCACTCCTCGGACATATTTTGTACATTGGCTTATCGAAGTTTCTTCTTCCTAACGATTCCAAGAAGATTAATGACATTGCTCCAAAAGGATGTAATAAATGACTTCTGGACTGGTTGGACTTTTGGTTGGACTGCAGTAGCACTAGTAAATCACTGTCCAGAATATGGTTAATTAAAAGAGGGCGAATATTATTAGTGCAAAAAGTTATATATAAAGAGAACTCAAATTGAAGTACCGTCTGGTTGCCATTTGGGTGTGTAGCGTTGGATCGGTCTATATCGATTGTCTAGCTGTAGAAGCGATTTGAAAGGCCCATCAATTAGTAGAAAGTAGGTAACAATAAAATCATCTAAAAATGACTACACCCCAAAAACAACGTTACAACAATTACACTGGGAAGTGCACCTCGACCATCTCCCAATTTTTAAGACGGCTTATCTTTTTTTATCAAAATCGGTTTAGCCGGTTTTAATATTTTCTAAGCTCGGCAAAAGTTCTGCTCTTAATTTTTTTTTTTTTTTTTTTAATTTAAAAGTTATTGAATGGTTGTTTAGAGAGTTAAAATGTTGCCCAAATAACCTTTGAATATTCCTTATCCACGCCTTAGAGGGTGTATTTACCAAAGTCTCGAAACGCTGTTGAAAAGCGATCAGAGCAAAAAAAATCATACATATAACCTTGGAACATTCTATGTTCCCCATAACCATATTATTTATTTTATATGGAAGATGAACCCGCCCATTTTTTGCAGGTGCTACCTGTACTGATTTCTGATTCATATTGATTCCACAATCTGCTAAGTCAGACATGCTGGATTTGTAATGTTTTTTGAAAATTTTCTCCAGAATATTTCAGACAATATTCGTGAGCAAAGTGACTTCCAAGGAACTATTCCACAGCACCAACACAGTTTCAGAAAAAAGCACAGAATAGTCCAGACAATATTGGATGCCTTTGAGAAAAAAGAGCACAGTTTTTCGGTGTTTTCTGATTTGCAGCAGGTAATGGACAGAATTGGACATGAAGAAATAATTTGGCTTTAAAATATTCTTACAGAATGGAGTTTTTAGAAATAATAAAAAACTATTTATTAAAAAAAAAAAACTTCATCTTTTGGCCGCTAAAAGTAAAAACAAATAAAAATCAAAGATTTTTAGCCAAGTTTGAAATTTTACAAACCAATGCAAATTAGGCAAATGCCAAGCTAAATAAAATCAACCTAAGTCCAAATAAAATAATTCACTAAAATAAATATTAAATTCAAGCAACAACGTTGTACGAAGCAAAAAAAATATAAATTAAATAATTTACGTCTGTCATAATTTCGCAGCCAAAATGGTGCCAGAGTACCAAAATGTTTAATGACTAAATTTATGTGGAGGCGGCCCGGTCTGAGACCGATATGTACAAAATCCAAGCCGAACCGGGACCGAAGCATAGCGACACAGTGCGCATGCGTGACAGCGGCACATCGTCGTCTTGAGTGCAGCTGTCCGGCGGCAAAATGTACAAACCGTTCCGTTGTAATATATGAATGAAAATTTTCATTTGGTAAAAACTGGTTAAAAACGCAACAGAAAAACTTGACGGAGGGACAGACGGACGGACAGGCATCTGTGTAATTATCTGACATGTGTACGATTTGCCTGAAAGCAAGACACAAGACAGAAGAGACGCATATGGTCGAACGCATAAAGTGGCAAATAAACCAAAAACAGCTGCCAAATTGCATTTCGGAAGCCAGAGTATCTTGCATAGACGCTAATGAAGCTAACGGCGCATAATCAACTCACAGATTGGATTGTATTGCCAAGAGTGAGAAATAAAGTCGCAGACTTTAAAAGCAAAAACAGAAAAAAAAAAAAAGAATTAATTATTCAAAACACGTGCGTGCGTGCACCGCTGAGATACAAGATACTTTTTGTCAACGTTTTTGTAAAAAGATTTTTTTTCTCATTATTTTTTGTATATACTGTACGTATAAGCTATATTGAATTTGTGCAAATGTATGTAACACACAGCATCAACATCAAAAATCGAGTCGATATGAATATGTCTGACTGACTAAAAGATTGAGCCTTTAAGTTTAGTTATTTATTTTCTGCTATTTGTTTTAAGTATTCAATGAAGTATACTCTAAGAAGTATTATCCATAAAACCTGCCTTTTTTTAGAATAACCCACACGGTTACAGATAGTAAGTAGTATATCACTCACACAAACTTAAGCTTCAATGCGACTATAGGGTAATTTAAAGTCGAGCACATACGACTACAGCATTCTTTCTTGTTCGTTTTTTTTTTCTTCGAATTTTTTTTTTTTTTTTTTTTGTCGCTTTGCAGTGAAATTGCAAATTGTCATCATTACAGCTGCCAGCAGCTTCAGCAGCGACTAATTGCAATAAAAAGCTGCAAAATATTATACAAAAGGTGTACTTGAAGCAAACGACAACGACAAGTCTGGTCACCCTAATGCTGCCTGCCGCCTGTAGACTGTCAAACAAACAACTAAGTAAAAACGACATAAATGTTTGATTATTTTTTATGTGCTCTAATATATTTTCTATTTTTGCTTAATTGGCTGTTAGACATTTGATTTTGTTTTAAGTTTTCCCCCGTGTATTTATTTCATGTGCTTAATTGTATTTCTTATTTCTTATTTCATTTCTTTCTGCTGTTTTTTCATGTCATAAATTTTCTGTAATTTTACTACTGTCTGCCTGGCGGGCAGCTATTAGTTTCTTCTATAATCAAGTTCTTTGGTGCGTGTGTAGTGCCATTCGAAATTAGTGCCTGTAATGAGCCAATTGGGAGAGTTGAAGTACATTGCTGAACACCATGGTTCATTGAACGTGCTTAAATTTTATTTTGTTATTTTTTTTTTTTTGTTTAATTATTATTTTTAATGGAATTTCGAATAGTTATAACTTCATTAAAGTTAAATTAATGATTCATTTAAAGCAAGTTTTGAGGTCGTTGTATTGGATGATATTTACAAAATAAAGGTATTGTACGAAGTGATTTAACTTTACACTTCAACGTGTGTCGGATCAAAATGCGGTATGAGAATATATGAGAATGTAGCTTAAACCAATTTTCATATACTTATTAAATTTCTTCTGATTAGATTCGTTGGCATCGCAAGTTTAACGCTTTTACTGTTCATGCGCTGTTAAGAAAATTATCATTAACAGCTGTTATATGGCTGTTAAACTATACATATATGCATTCTATTACTGTTAAGACTTTAGATGCGTAAGATATATTTTAATTTATAAAAAAAAAGAAGAAATTTACCATATTAATGCACTTAATCCATTCATTAATGAGGCAAAACGGTGCTCTAAGATTGTTAGCATGAGTAGTATACATGAGATAACATTTGTATTGTAAAAATATTCTCAAAGTCTTAACTTTGTCGTTCATGAAGTTTTGGAAGTGTAACAGAGTTCGGTTATGGATTCTAATCTTGATGTGTCAATTGACCAGAAAGAAATGACGATGAAGTGCATATTGAGAAGCTGACAGTCTTATATCACTTCACCAGGACTATGTATACAACCTAGAGTTATTTGTGCTTTATCGGGTCGCGTTGATTACTTGATTACGAAGCCGCACGTATGGCTCATTCTGAAGATACTTATATGTTACGACAAGAGGTTGAAATAAATCTTAGAACTGCCTTACGCTGAGAATTGACTGGTGGTAAATGGAAGTGACAGTCAATTGGAAGTAAATCAAATCCCATATGGAGAACTTGGAGGCTATAAGCAACGGAGCCTTAAAGTTAAGATATTTCGACTCTTCTATTACGTCTTCAGATGACTAGTATTCAATGAATCTTCGAATCTACTCCTCTTTACAAGAACTGAATGCTTCAAGTTTTCATGTTTAGTATCGCAAGCAATCAAATGGGTTAAACTTTGTGAGTGCTATCAATTTTGTATGTATTGAGTAATCTCAGAAACTACTTGAGCGATTTCAAAAAAATTTCACCACTAGAATGCTACATTATTCCTGGATAACATAGGCTACATTAGTTTAAAATCGGAGGGGGATCATGAGTTTGGTCAAGGTCGGAGTGGCTGGCAAAACAACCAACTCCCCATATACGCCATAAACATAAATCGACATATCTTTGCATCTATGTGAGGTACGGGAATGATATTTGGTATACGTGTTGATGGGAGCGAAAGAAAATCTGTTCATGAGTTTGGTCAATGTCGGAGGGGCGGTATTCAGCCCTCTTATAAGCGTTAAACACATATCCACATATCTATGCAAAATACATCATATCTTTCAATCGATTTGAGGTACGGCGATGAAATTTGTTATACATGGTAATGGGTAATGTGTAGTGGGTAATGGTAAGGTGTATGGGTAATGGGTAATAGTAATTGGTACAGGGTAATAGTAATTGGTAATGGGTAATGGTAAGGTCTATGAGTAATGGTAATGGTAATTCATAATGAGTAATTGTAAGGTCTATGGGTCATGGGTAATAGTAATTGGTAATGGGTAATGGTATGGTCCATTAGTAATGGGTAAAGCTCCATTGGACAAGTGTAAACTGTTGGCTTTACTAGCCGCGGGCGAAAAACTATAAATCAAATATTGTAAAATTAGACTTGAAAAATTTCATTCTCGACGATACCTCAACTTTGTAAAGGAAAGACAAAGAGGCGGCTAGTCTTATATAAATAGAGACACAGCCTATTCAGTCATTGTAGTCACCATAAAGCTATATATACTTTGTAATAATAAAAAATCTCTTCATCAACTCATTTAATCAATTTAGGCATTTTGAAAAAAAGCCAAGAATCAAGCCCGACCACACTCTGCGCCAATAAAGCTCTGTTCGATCAGTTACAATATCTCCATTACAATATCTCTACCAGCACCCACTTTCGGAACTATCGCCCTGATATAATCTAAATTACTCTCTCTCCACATTACATTCACTTTGCCAGCATACTTTCCCTTTCTAGGAATTTTAGGTGTTTTTAATTTAAAAAAAACATATCCGTATCACTCGCATCTCTCTCTCTCCCAGGCTGCTCACTCTACCGTAAATTATTCCTTAGACTACTCAACTCAAGTCATTTAATCAAGTCATTTAATCATTTAGGCATTTTGAAAAAAAGCCAAGAATCAAGCCCGACCACACTCTGCGCCAATAAAGCTCTGTTCGATCAGTTACAATATCTCCATTACAATATCTCTACCAGCACCCACTTCGGAACTATCGCCCTGATATAATCTAAATTACTCTCTCTCCACATTACATTCACTTTGCCAGCATACTTTCCCTTTCTAGGAATTTTAGTTGTTTTTTATTTAAAAAACATCTCCTTATCATTCTCATTTGGTCATCACACTCTCTCCCAGGCTGCTCACTCTCCTGTAAATTATTCCTTAGACTATCCACCACTCAAACTGTTATGATACTCACTTAAAATATTTTAAACTTCTGAGAAAATTTTGAACCGCAATGTGAGCTACATACCAGACAGAACATATATTTATAATCTTCGCGGCTGTGTGCACAACAATTCAGCAAAGTTTCAAATAAAAATAGCTCTATCACCTACTCATCTCACTCTCATTCTCCCATGGTGCTCACCCTCCCGTGATACATCTCTTTGACAGCCGCCTATAACAAACTCCCACTATCACACACCGAAAACTAATGCATAAATATTATTGAGCAGACTGATATGATACTCATATGAAGTATATTAAAACTATGTGAGAATTATCTGTCAATTATTGTTCTCATAAAGTTTTATAAATGCTGGATCTATGCCTATACTCTGCGCGGGTGTAAACTCAATTACTTCCCAAAGTGATCATGGTGAAATTTCTATGCAATTATCTATAAAGAACATACAAACACAAATCCATTCATTCATTTTTAGGCCCTGTACCGAAGATAGAAGAGCAAATGTATGTAACAGGTAGAAATAATGGTCGAAGACATCCCAAAGTTAACCCCATTAAGTTCAGGAGTGATCTCGGAAACGGTAATAGATAAAGACTTCGCGCTTTTTGCATTCGACTAGAACTTCGCCGGTATTTTACGAGTTTATTTTAAAACTCATCATTATTATATCATCATATTATTATATTTTTTAAATAAATTATTATTATTATTTTTAGAATTATTATGAACCGAGTCGGCTTCCATGCATGAAACTCTTTCAAAATTTTATTTTCATTATCTCCGCTGAAGGATTTATTAAACAAACTGCGCATGTCAAGCACCATTAAGCTTATTTTTTTTTTTTATGTTAAGACATCACAGCCAACTAATTTATCATCATAAAGACTTCCATTTACGAGACACGAATAACTTCAAATCTCTACACCGCTCAATATAAGCAATCGATCACTATCACACATAATCCACGCCTGCTATGAAACCAGACGACTTCCGCAATTAGCGCTATCAAGGCGAAAATTTTTCTCCACACACTCAAGACACCTTTGAAAAAAAGCCATTCAACTCAATCAAATAACAACTAAAATATGCATTTAATTACAGTAATTAACGCCACCTCAAAAATGAACGCCCACTCAAAAATTTTATATATATACTCGACAGATACATCCGCTGTCATAATAATATAAAAAATATCACTTCACAGACTACTATAGACGAGTATAAGTCAAACTTGCGTGTAGCGCAACAGTTAATTAAAAATCGAATTGAGTAGGCTTGACAGTATAATTGCTAAGCAATTTTTGAGAAAAGTTCAAATACCTTTAATACAAATAGTTGATAGAAAACAGAAAAAAAAAAATGTCATTCGCATGTAGTACGTTCGATAGATAGATACAAGTTGACGCCCCCCTAGGCACAAACATTGTGCAGCAATCTAAATTCGTTCAGGTTAGCTGTGAAGAATAGCGCATATATGCAGTATATACTATGTAGTTTATAGATCTTGCACTAGATTTATGTGTGGGCTTTATACCGTGAGCTGTTGACAACAAAGCCGGGCGCCAAACTACAACACAAACTAGACACAAACTCTCGTCTCGTAACACTCGTGACAATTTGCAAGCCTGTCTGACAGACAAAAGTTGATCGTATTTTCATTTGTTCATTTAAGCGAACTCTCTTAGTTTATTTAATTTTTTTTTTATTTTTATTATTTTTTTTTTTTTTCATTACAATTACATTAGCCAAGTTAAGCTGAATTGAGTTGAGTGTTTGTGAGGAATTTATTGCCAACGCTTGTGGGTGTTAAAAGCCAACACACATACGAGACGATCTTGTATGCGCGGGCGTTGTACTGACCTACATCTTGACTATGCAACGCGCGAAAAAAATAATATAAAACAAAAACAAATTGTATACAAATCTTTAAGCAGTTGTTTGCTTTATAGCACAACCCACTCGCATTTAGTAACTCACCATTTTCCTCAGAAAAAGCGCGTTGACTGCGCAAAACGAGTGACCTGTAAATTAATAAAATAGAAAAGAAATTGGAATTAGTTAATCTGTAGTGAAAATAATTACTAAATTTAATTTTTATTGACTTGTATAAAGTGAAATAGTTTGCTGAGTGACCAAGCTGTGATTACTGTTCGAATCGCAGACTGATAGGAACGCCTGATTTGTCTCAAAGAGTAATCACTCCAAATGTCGAAGACTTCCAGCAGAGATTCTTCTACTGCGCCCATATTTTCTTATACAGTTTCCATACTTCATCTAGTAGTATAAACTAGTGTCTTGACTGCTGGATTAGGTATATCGAAAATAGTTCAGTCGCAAACAGATAGATCTGAAAAATAGTCTATTCTACTCGAACAAAGCATTTTCTTCCTCTTTGAAAAAAATTTTACTAAACAAAAATAAGTGCTTAAGCCCCAGAAAATAGTGCTAGTGGAAGCACAATAATACTCAACTCAAGTTCTTCCAAAGCGGGGATACTTTCTGTGGCAAAATATCTTCAAACTCTCTGATTATGGAAGCTGGTGAACGTCTTATCTACATTCAGCGGACATATAAACAAACTTGCAGTCAAAATTTTTTAAATTAAGAAAGGTTTTCTAGAAGATGCATTGTCTATTACGAAATATTTTATATACCCTCTTCGCATAGAGAAAAATGATTTAATAATTCCTGCAAATATATGTAACAGGCAGAAGGTTGCGATACAGACCCACTATAGTGTATATATATACTTGATAAGCTTTAAAAGTCGAGTTAGAGCTTTCAAATTTGAATATTTAGATTCTCCTATTCATTCTTCAGATTAATTGTATTTAATAAACATTCCCAAACCATTTTTCTAAAGAGGTTTGGCCTGATTACTAAGAAAATATTCCATACGAACCGTTAGGAATAGGGCACCTCGTAGTCGAACCCACACAAATTCAGTATTTTTTTGTTTATTTTATTGGCTTTGCCCAACTCTTCATATCATGTATCCAAAGAGCAAGGGTATAAAAGTTATGCGATTGTAACAGGCAGTAAAAGGCGTGGCAGACACTATAAAGTATACAATTTATTGCTTAACAATAAAAGCTGTAGGTATGCTTCCAGACTGACGAAATACGAAAAGCAAGATCGGTAGAACTTAGAGACCTCAAATTATCATGTTCCCCATGCAGCTCATTTGTATATTAGTGTCACCCTTTTCAAATAAATAAATTTAATTTTAAAATAAATGTTCATTCCGACTCAAATGGTTACAAAGGCCTTAAGAACCTACTATAACAACCAAGTAAAATCAAACGATCAAAAGAACAAGTAAAAGTCGACCAAAAACAACAACGAATTGATGATTCTGATATGTGACAATGGTTGAAACATGGCTTCATCATTTCACACCGGAGTCCAATTGACCGAATCAGCCGAATGGATTGCATTTTATGAACCGCCACCAAAGCGTGGAAAGACCGAAAAGTCGGCTAACAAGATTATGGCATCAGTATTTTGGGATGCGCATGGTATAAAATTTATCAACTACCTTAAAAAGTGAAAAACGATCAACAGCGACTATTATGTAGCGTTATTGGAGGTCGAAATGGCGGGAAAACGGCTCCATTTGAAGAAGAAGAAAGTGTTGTTTCATCAAGACAATGCACGGTGTCACAAATCAATGAAACTAAGGCAAATTTGCATGAATTGGGTTTCAAATTGCTTCCGCATCCACCATATTCTCCAGAACTGTGCTTCAGCTATTTTTTCTGTTCTCAGATCTCAAGAGAATGCTTGCTGGAAAGACATTTAACGCTGATGAAGAGGTACGAGAGTTGCTACATATATTTCTAGCCTGAACAACAAAACATGTTGTCAGATGCAATCTGACGGCTCCATCATAAAGTCTGACATTTTTTAGGCCTTACTTACTGTGAACACTTTGACTTATGAGCGCAATTTGGTTTCTTTAGAGGCACTGGCACCTAAAAAATTCAACTCAAAAAAAAAATGGAGTTAAACCGTGGACATTTTCGTGCGTTGATTTATTACGATTTTCGACGTGGATTACAATAACAATCAACTTTAATCAACTTTTAGTGATGAAGCTCCATCCTTGGCCACTGTAAAAAACTGTTACAACGAATTAAATCGTAGCCGCAGTTCGCACACCGACGAATTTCATGAAGGTCGTCCAAAATCGGTCGTTGTGCCAGAAAACCTCGATGCTGTGTGTGTGAACTGATAAAGCAGGATTGTCATGTAACATACCATTGTGATTGAGGCATCTCAGGGCATTAATATGACCAGCTTACACACAATATTACATGAACATTTGGTCGTCAGAAATGTTTGTTCACGGCTCGTATCGATTGGTGCAAGCAAATGCTGAGGAAGTTCATGCGAGGTGCCCCGTCTACTCAATCGTGACAGGTGACCAAATTCAAGACAAGATCAAAATCCAACAAAAGTTACTCGCTTGCGCAGTACATCGAAGCAAATGATCGCATGTTTCTTCTCGAAATCCCGACATGTTGCCACCGTTTCACTTGTGGAAAGAAGGATGGTCAATTCTGAATGGTATACAAACATCATACTTCATCACAATAATGCGTTCTCTCACAGTTCGGTCGTAACAAATAAGTTTTTGGACGCTCAAAACATCAAATTGATGGGTCATTCGGCATACAACCCTGACTCGGCACCAAATGACTCTTCCTGTTCTCTCACATCAAAAATGAACTGCTTGGACTGCGGTTTTCAACTGTTGATGCCTTCAAAACGCAATTTTTGGAGTTATCTCTTTTGGAGTAGCGAAACTGCTTCACAAAATGGTTCGTGCGATCTTAATGGTGAATATTTTGAAAAGCAATAAAGTGATTTTTTCTCATAAATAACCGTCTTTTCATGGTTAGGCTAGAAATATATGCAGCAACCGTAGTAATCGCCGAAACTGAAGCCTATTTCGAGTCCAAAGACAAATCGTACTATAGTATCGTAAGATTGTATGACCGCAATAATCGTTGTAACGCCCTCAAAGGCAATTCTATGTTAGCCTACGAATTTTTCAGCCGAACTGTTATGGATGTGCCTGTGAGACAACACACCAATCGAAGTACCGAAAATAAAATATCACAGTCGTAAGTGATTCAGTTCAAAATGAACCAAAACAACAATATTTTATAAAGATCTTGACATACAACCTTACTGAATCCATTTCACTAAAGAACTGAAGACGATTGAGCTCTGCAAAAGGATTTCCTGAATTTCAACGAAAAATCATTTTGCAGATCATTGGTGTAGATCATTTTTGGTTTAATGACTTTGTCAATAAGCAAAATATTTCTTGCCGGAGTAGTGATTGGATCGTACTTTGTGTTGATAAAAATTATCGTCATCAGTGGTATGTGGTGCCAACAAGATGGTACTGCATAGACTTGAATTGCTTTTTATAGGGTTGAATTAATAACAGTAGCTAAGGGAGAATATTGATAGCGGAATGGTCAATCTTCCGGTAGATATGTGTTGAAACTAAATGGGAAACAATTCTTCAACAGATAATTTACTTATAGCAACATTTTAAGTTATATATTTCCAAATTTATATTTCTCTCACGTATGCTACCAAAACTTCTAACCAATTATCATAATTTCCAATTATTATTATTTTTATGATTATTTCATCGAGAGATCAAATGCATTTCCCGTGTGTGATAAAATCAAAACATATCTGTAAGGCAAAATAAAAATAGATAAACATATAAAATGTTCCAGCTGAATGCAGTAGTGAGATACACAACAACAACGCACCAACAACAGCACCGACTATATCCGAATAACGTTGCGCTTTTCTTGATTTTCCACGCGTTGTGATTTTGCACGGGCACTGAATGCCACAGCGCATAAATCAGTTGACGCATAAATTTTCATTTTACATAAATTTTTGTCTCTGTTGGATTTACCATTTGAGTATTATGAATGTTTGTTTATACATTGAATAAGGAGAAACCGAGCGTGTTTTTTTTTTTTTGCTTTTTTTTTTTTTTTTGGTTGGAAAATATGAGGAAAATATTGTACGCAACATGGCAATTAATTATGGTTGCAAGCAAAGCTTCTTCTGCCAGTGAGAAAGATATGCGCTGAATGATGCGTTGCATCGCTATTCGACATCGTTAGTCCAACATGCACGCATTGCTAATTAAGTGTTTTATTGAAATATGTTGTTATTAATTTGTTGTGTACATTTTTGGCAAAGTTTTACTATAATTTTATGCAGGATATTATTGTGATTTATTAGAGGAAATTCGGGCTTTATAGATATTTTATGACTTTCACTGTACTGGATTTTATAGTGTATAGTGCTGTCTTAAATTTGATTTATGGTTTATGGTATTCGAATAAAGCATAGAATATGATAAATTTTAATAATTTATTTA
Organism: Leucophenga maculata; assembly: GCA_035044805.1. Taxonomy (NCBI): domain Eukaryota; kingdom Metazoa; phylum Arthropoda; class Insecta; order Diptera; family Drosophilidae; genus Leucophenga; species Leucophenga maculata. The sequence goes on along the minus strand of JAWNNP010002893.1, from coordinate 573,887 downwards.
TATATCTCAAATTTGATGGCGCTAATCATATAAAAAGCAAGAAAGTAGCATATGCTGCACTTCGAGATAGATTAACTGAAATTTGTTTGAAGAACATAAATTTTATTGAAACTTGCAGCAAATTTATCAGCTGAAGCTAAACTAAACCACAAAAAACATCTTTTTTTCTCACAAAAAACCCAGAAAGGAGGACAGATTTGTTTAACCCTTGGTTCAAAATTGTTTTTGTGATAACTAACTACGAAATTTTCTTACTCTAAGAATTACTCACCTACCAAAGAACAATAAGTTAAATTATTATCCAGAGCTACTCCAAAAAATTGCTCTTCTCAAACAAAGGCACCTTATTTTCTAAACAAATTCGAAAATCTTTAACTACCTCACAAAATTATTGGAAAAAAAGAAATAAATTGTATGCACAAACTAATCAAAAATGAATTTTACAAAAATAATGACTTCCTTTGACGCAGTGCACCCTACGCTTCAACTGCGTTGAAATATGCCACGCTTCAGAGATATTGTGTAAAAAAAAAAAATAAAAGAAATAATCATGAAAAATGGGAAACGCATGTAAACTGACAACAAAAAGTAAAGCAAGAAAGATGTAAAGATGCATCCAAATAAAAATAAAAATAAAAACAAAGACGACTACCAGACAAGGTAAAGTAGGGTCGCACTGGAGTGAACTTTTTCCATGAATTATGAAACAAGCAGCAACAACAAAAAAATGAAACAAGACTGCACTAATGAGTTGAACTCGCACTTCTCTACCAAGCGAAATAGAGATTATTGTGGATTTTGTGGCGCATATACTTCACAAAAATGTTTTCAAAATACCGACAAAAATTTTACAATTCCACAACTAAGAGTCTCCAAAAAAAAAAAGGGGGGCACAACAGCACACTTCGATTTGTGCCTCAAATGCTGACAGTTTGATATATTTTATTATAATGTGCAACCGTATTGAAAGGCAGAGAAAATGAGACAAGTGTGTTTATATGAAAATTTGAGAACACGAAAAGTTGCTTAAATTTGGGAAATCAAAATGAAAAGAGTTGAGAAGAAGCATGTTGCAATGCTTGAAAGTTTAGCTATTTGATTTATAGCTAAATAAAGATTTTTTTCATAGAAAAATGTCAATTTGTGCAACTGCATAAGAAACGCTGAAAATTGTTGTAAAAAATATAGCGATTTTAGTGCGTTTTTAAAGCGCGTTTCTTAAGCGCGATTTTAATAAGCGATATTGACGCGTTTTTAGTGCGTTTTGATTTTTGACCAGCTTTAGTCTAAATTTTCTATGGGCGTAATCTCTGCTACATTTGATTAATGAGCTTTTGAATATTTGACAGTTGTAATTAACAAGCACTAAAGCATAAAATTTTGAGTTGAAATGTCATAATTGCTTGGCTATTTGCTGAGGAATATTAAGCTTAAAATAATTATCTGCTTCTACAAACAAATATATTTCTTAAGCGATTCTTGTTACGACAGAATTTTTGTGTATAGCTATTAAGAATTCTGTATTTTAGTGAAGACGGCTATGAACCCTAAACGGAGTACTGAGTTGCTTCAGTTACGTCAGACCATACACTGGCCGATCTACCGCAAGCTGAGCTACTGCAGCCTGATATTCTGGAAAGCTCATCGCAAATGTTTACGGAAGAGCTTGCAAATGCTTTACTCAAATCTTATACGATCACCAAAGTCTAATCACAGTTTATGCTGGACATCGGAACACCTTCTTCAAATTGAAAACGAAACCAGAAGGCAAACTATATAGTTTGAACGTTAAACGTGCTGAAGATTCCTTTGAGCTGCTCATGAAAACTCATTTCCCAGGTAGCTATGGATCTTAATGGATCTTCATGGCAATCATTAACGACATAGTTAGAGAAGACTCTATACATCACCAAAACAGTTTGAAATTCGATTGGTGATCGGTGATGATTCTGTTGCTATTCATGTTACACAAATGATGTTTTATCTCAGAATACCTCCAGTAAAGCTGCATAGAAATTAGAATGGCTGAAATCTCAGTGTTCTCTGCCTTATCTTTAAGAAAGGAGATCGGCGAGTCAGGAAGGCGTTCTCATAGATTGAAAAACAATCTTGGCTCATGGATCTAGCGGTGAATGAGTACAATACGAAGTACTTGGAGTCTTCCCGCACTCCTTCATCGCATCTTGGAAATAGAGCACAACCGGGCACGCATTGAAATGACCAGTTATGGAGATATCTCTTCATACTTGGCATACAAAACGACTGACGCCAGCGCGCACAAGACTAAGGAGGGTGGCGTGCCTTCCTAAATGCGCCCATGACCGGCAAGCGTTTGACGGCCATTGAAGTAAGTAACTCTAGGCTCATAAGTCTAGCATAGAGGCTGAAAACAGTAGAACGACAGGTAGACTTTCAACTATATCCACAAGTGCTTCCGCCTACCTCAAGTGTAGATCAGTTGAAACAACATTACACGAAGTAGTAAGAAGTATTAAGGAGAAACTACAACGGAAGGATTTTGCGTCAATAGCTTTCCTCGTTTTCGTGGAAACCTTTAACAGTATAAAACCTAATCAATATCAGTTCGCTCGAGTGCTTCACTGCTGAATGATCAACCTTTAACGCTGGCACTCCACAGGCAGAAGTTATAGCTCTTCTACTATTGAATATGGTTGACAATGATCTATGCAGTTGCTAACAGATAAATGCTTGTCCACATTCAATGATCTTTTGAAAAATGCACTTTTCAATACCCTAATGTGAACACAACCGAAGTGTCTTGGGGTCAACACACAAAATACCAAACTAGTAATCTTCGCACAAAAATTTAAAATCACGAGCTTCAGACTGACGACATAGTAGCTCCAACTATTCAAAGCTCCAAATCGGACTCGACCTTGATCCTAATTCTGAACTTAAAACTTTAATGAAGGATAATCTCTGGCAAAAAACATCAATAGACATCTTTTTCATTTGTAACAGTAGTTCATTCCCTGGTTTCATACCGCAGTTGTCAGGCTTACACAAACCTACGAAGATTTAATAAGGTAGAAAGTCAAGGAAAGTTACAAAGTTCAGCCAGCGTCAAGATACCTATGCTTCACATGCTAAGCAGCTTTGGATGTCAAACTGAATATGGAACCTATAGACACTTTCCCAAGGTATACGGCAAACAGAAGGCATGTGATACGGGCCACATCAGCATTGTCTATTGTGTTTTACTACAAAGAAAACTTCGAAACAAGCTGCACATAAAGTGAAGATTGGAAACAAGGAACCGAGTTTTCAATCTTCATGTTTTCAGACCAACTTGTAACCGTCTGCCTGACTGGTATAGCATTTTACAAGTATAAATATATGCAGTCTGGCAAATTTCCGCGTGGTATCTCCAAGAAAAAAAAAAAAAAATGCATTATCTACCCACAGACACATAGCACAAAAAAGGAAACTCATTCGGAGTATGATGTCACAATGGCAAAATCACTCAATCGAACTAAGCCTGGTCATATAACTAGTCGAGAGATGAATGTACAAGGACTCAGTGTAAGGAATCAGAGCTGCCAGTAATTCTTACGCTGACGGATACTCACATAGTCTTCTAAGAAACCATTTTTGTATTAACTGGAACCAACAGAGAGTTAACAATTAAATACAAATGAAAACAAATAACAAAATTACTTTGGCGGAGATATCAACCGAAGTGAATATCTGAACTCCTACGCTTTAACGATAAAAGGTTCAGACAGAGAGTTATAACAGGGCACTGTACTGTTGGACATAGCAAATGCTATTGAAATTGTTAATCCTTTATAATCATTTGGAATCTTTCACTCCGAATGTGGGTGGCAAGAGTCAGAACTCTGGAATGAAATGCCAGTAATTGCTTAAGCTTTACTTTAGGTTAAAATAGGTCAGTGATAATATTTATGTTAGTCCACATTGACTAAATATTATTTTTATTAGTAAACTACTGAAGATATCAGCTATGGATTCTTAAAAATTCTTTAAAAAAAAATCACTTCGAAGTACCTCCAAAACTTCTTAACCGCTTCCTGTTCTGCTTGTGTTAAATCCTTAAGTTTTTCGGCAAATTTCGACTCATCATAGTGCTGTGTAGCACTCAGAGCACTATTCATTTTACTTTCAATGAATTTTATATTTCAAGCGAAATTCCCGATTTTAATTAACTTTTGTTTGATAAGCGCGCGGAAAACACACGGCACATTTAGATATACACCCGGGTACGGCACACACGTTGACTCACAAAGGCACAACAGACATTTTTATTGCTGCTATTTTTGTAATTTGCTAATGAGCCGACGCACATAAAGCCAAATGGCAAACATTTTAATTAAAAAAAAAAAAATTTTAATAAAATCACTAAATCAACTCTTTTTCTTTTCTTTTCTTTATTTCCCAATTTTCCTTCTTTTTTTCTATATTAATTTCCAAGCCATTTAAATATTTCTTTCTTTTATGGCTTTTTATAGGTTTTAATGCTTCTTTTCACTGATTTTTGTTTTTGTTTTACATGAAACAAACGAACTGCGGCAATACCGCGCGCCAAATACGCTCAAATCAGACTGAATCGTGTGGTCGCCTAAGAAAACTTCAGTGCCGCCGAATGACTCTGAACTTTAATAGTGTGCTTGGCGTTGTTGTTTTTTGCCACTAAAAAATATATTTAAAAAAAAAAAAAAAACAAAGCAAACAAGCTCAAGAAATCACAGACTTCCAATACAAAAAAAAAAAGAAAAAAAAATTCAGAATATAAAAAAAAAAAAAAAACTTGGCGTCTTGTTTGCCAAGCAAGCTGAGCAACAGCAGCAGCTGAGGAAGATAGATGCAAACATTTTAGATGTCGACGGCGACGTGGAGCGCAAATAAATAATTTTATATACATTAAATACAAAGCAATACAAATCGAGAGAGTTATCGATACGATAATTAATAAATACGAGTAATACTTAAGTAGACAGCGCACTTTTATGAGTAGGAAATACCAATAACAACACCGCAAACAGCGAAGTCAACGACGACGCCAACAAATCAAATGTTGTACTGAAACCAGTTCGTAGTAACATGTCGAATCCCAAAACCCAAACAAATGCCGGCCCATGTTGTTGTCTTTCCGATATACTCGTGTGTGGATGTATCTATGCATCTAAGTATGTATATGCGAGTTTGTATGCGTGAGCGAGTAACAACCGATAAGCATTAGATACTACTCGAACCAGCGCTAGTCAAAACTATTTACTTAGCAGAAACTAAGTATGCTGACTGAAGACACCGCTGATAATTGATGAGGCTCATGCATGCAGTATTTGACTTAGTTTTAGCAATTATTTGCAGTTTAAGCTTAGAACTTTATATTTTTGGAAGAGCTGTGAAAAAGAATTATTATTAGATACAACACACTTGCAAGACCAATCAGTGTAAGCAAGAGAGAGAGAGAGAGAGTGAGAAAAATCATGTCTGCTTTACACACTTCACACACTGCTACAGCTAGTTCTGCTACACTTCGAATTGATTATGTGCTGTCACTGAATTGCTGCTCAGTTGTGCAGTCGTTGAGCAATACACTAGCGATTCGCTAACTACTAGTCGTTAGTCTTAGAGTTTCGATTACATACTAGTCGTTAGCTTTTAGCGAAATTAGAAAATGGCCGTGAATTAATACGGTCTACCGATTTTGGTTAAAATCAATAGTGCAGCACGGGTGTAGCGGAACAACTGTGTGATAAGAAAGATAAGAACAACAACACCAACAACAAACAAAGAGTGACACTTCTACAGCTAGCTTCGCTATATTTATGTACATATGTATTTAATAATACTAATTTACCCATTATCTCACCGAAGTTATGTTATAGATAGAACTTAACAAGGAATATACATCAAGAAACACTCCAATCGACTCGCTTACTACTAAAGCGAATATGGAGATTTTTATTTGAGCCATCATTTGGTCAATGCTACAGTACAGTTATTCCGGCTATGTAGCCAGATGATTAAATGATAGATCATCGCTAGACCCTTCCATCCATCAATGTTTAATTTATATTATTTCAATATTCAGATCTACTGAAAAACAAAAAATATCAAACAAAATGTAAAAATTGATTGAAGACTCTTTAGAACGGACTTTAAAATTCGCATCTTCGGCGAGGTGATCAAACTTAAAACCAATTGACCTATAGTTTGACCATTTGTCCAAAATTTTGTCAAGTACATACAATTCCGGCCAAAAATAAACTTCACAAAAAAATATGATCTTGAAATCCACAACATATGTTTTTTTTTATTTTTCTTAATACAATAAAGTCTCCTGAATGGTCATCAGTATCACACGATCCTGTTGCTGCAAAGTAGGACTGAGTATTAACCCAGCTAAAACTACAATTGTTTCTTTTTCTAGCAATTACAAGCAGAAATACTTCATGCCAATATGGGTGAAAGACACGTTGGTAGACTTCTCCAAGTTATCTTTTACCAACAACACGCATGGAAGATGCACTTAGAACTTATAATGAAGAAAGCCACTATGGCAATGATGACTTGCAGATTTTATGCTGGGAAAATTTAAGAGTATATCACTAAAATAATGAAATGAATGTATCTCACAATGGTCAGACCTGTCCTAGTGCTTTAATGCCGTTGCATCTTCATAGCCAACAACAGGCGAACAAAGCCAGGATAATAGTGTTAGTGAGGCTTACATCTAGAATCGAGCAAACGATATCTTGACGGACTCCTACAATACAATACCCTAGTGACCATCTAGGTATAATGAAGAACTTCATCAGAAGATTTAACATAGGGCTCAGCATTAAAAGAAAATGGGAAAATATAGCGCTGAAGTGCGATGTCAAACCAGAAGCAATCAGCTGGTTTACAGGCAGCTCCCTAACAGATGAAGGAACTGGAGCAGGCGTTTTCAGACCTCACGCTAGGTATCTTTCTGGCAGAAATATATGCAATGAAAAGTTGTACACAAATCAACCTAAATAGAAGGTTCAAGAACCAAAGCATCGCCATTTTCTTCGATAGCCAGACGTTTATCTGAACAGTAAGTAGATTTGATCATCTAAACTGGTCAAGGAATGCATAGCAAAATAAACACCCGGTACCCGGTTATGCAGGCATACCAGGAAACGAACACGCAGACGATTTGGCAAGAAGACGAACAGCAACTCTCTTCACAGGCCAGCTACAATGACAATTCTGGTAAAAGAGAAAGACAATAAAACAAGGGCATTTTCTGGAAGAAGGGTGAAAACAAAGTAAACAAGTAAGAAAATTACAGTCAGACATAACCGACTGTAAGAGGCCCAGTAGCCCTAGGCCCTAGCTTATGACCAATCAGTGCAAAAAAAAACAAGTAAGAAAATCACAGTCGGGCGTAACCGACTGTAAGAGGCCCTGTACCAGTGCAGGTCGCCTAACAAACACATTAAATGTTCCCCTAGCTTATGACCATACACATGACCACTTCTCACTGCACGACTAAGTGCCTTTTAAAGCATTTTTTTATGTATGAAACGAAAAGGGGGGGTCGCTCAAATTCAATTGCTTATAAAATCGTCATTTATTATCCGATTTTGATGAACTTTTCGGATTTTGGCTAAGAAGGACGATATCTCTATACTGGCATACTTACTTTTTTTTGTGCCGAAGAAATTTTTACCCTTGGGTGTGATTTTATGGGGAAGGGGGGAGGGGCAAGTTTTTAAAATAAACTTGTAAAATTCCGGAGCAGTCCTAGTCGAATGCAAAAAACACGAAGTCTCTATCTATTACCGTTTCCGAGATCCTTTCGTTCATACGGACGGCCAGACGGACGGACGGAGAGACGGACAGACGGACATGTCTATATCGACTCCTCTATCGCTCCTGACCATAATGGGGGTAACTTTGGGGGGTCGCCGATTATTATTTCTACCTGTTACATACATTTGCACAAAACCAATAGGCTCTTGTACCTTCGGAACACGGCCTAAAAATTGCTATGCCCTTACAATAAGAATAGAACGGAAATTAGGCTTCCTGACTGAACACTGGAGACTTAGCAGAGACTTATGTAAATTTGGAATCAGGAGTGACAGCATTTGCAGCTTCTGCCTAGAAGATAATGAAACTGCGGTGCACATCTTGGAGGCTTATACAGGTTTGACTCTAACCAGGCAATTTCCAAGTGTCAGGAAGGGGGCCTTGGCCGTTTTCATGGCAGCAGGGCTGGATAATGTGTATAGGTAAAATAACGATCAGAACACGATCAGACTAGTAAAGGTCGCAGTACCTACTACCTAATAATAATAGATAGTTTCTTGAAGCATATGTGGATCTATTGCTGTTCAATAATGCAAGTTTAGCTTATTGACAAATACTTTTGTCCAAAAAGTGATCATCGCTGAAGATGAAGTCTTTTGGAAAGCCCGGTGTGTTTTCTCACTGACACAGAAATATACAATAGTGAGTATGTTGGCTCAGCAATTGTTATTCCTTTCTAAACTGCTCGATTGTAAACCTTAACAGACATTTGGATCCTCAGTGATTTTCAGATACTTTAATGGGTTTACAAAGTATTTCTTATTAGATATAGATACACCTATTCTAACTATGCAGTCTAAATGGGCGCCAACATATGAAGCATCGCAAAATTATATAAATAAATGCAACCCTCCAACTCAAACACACTTGGATACTCTTCCAAATAGTACTTCAGTGCTGACGCCATAAGTTCCGACGCTAAGCAAACACTAAACGATGCCATGGGGAACTTAGCTTTAGTTAATTAATCACAAGCGCAACAAATAGATTTCAAATAAATAGTAGAGTGTTGTTATATTTCTTAAGCTTGCTGTCATTGAATGTGCACTCGCACTCCGCACGCACTTCACTGTCACTGCATGATAAGATAACAAGTACAAACCATACACATTTATATAAAGTACATATATATAGACAATATGTATTCATGAGTATGTACATTATTACAAAGTGTCAATCGACCCGAAATGATACTTAAACACACACACATAAGTACATATCTCGCACTTCAATGCATGTCAAACGAGTACAGAATGTATCTGCTTCGAAGTATTGAAATGTTTCGTTCATTTAGTTGTTTATTTGTTTACTCGCTGTTAGCTGTTGACACACTCGCGCCCAAGTGATTTCGTAAAAAAAAGTATTTTAAAATAGAAAAGCATTTAAAATTAGCTATTTAGGGAATTTAAACAACAGAGATGCGCTATAGATACATATATATTTTAGATAGAAGTTGAAATAGTTTAGAAATAATGTACAAATATTTTTTTTATTCTTTGAAAATAAAAATTTTAAAGTTTTTGAAATTAAATTGAACACAAAATCCTTAAATCGTGACATAGATTTTTATAAAATTAATTTTATAGCATTTAATAGTATACAAGTTTACTGAAAATACTCAAAAGATATAAAATTTTAAACAAATAAATTTTACAAGAAATTTTCAAGTTGACTTTATAAACACGCATATGCCTTGCTGCTTAATTGTAGTGTATACCATATAAAATTGTAATATATTGCATCATATTTATACATGTTTTTTTTTAATGTAAATGCTAATTAAAGTCTATTTTTTATTTGATTTTTATGTAATAATAAACTGAAATTCTGAAAAACATCACAAATAATATTTATGATGAACAAATTCTTTCGAACTTATCAACAACAATTAATCGAATGCATAAATTTTCGAACGCGATTTCTAGTCGTTTATTAATTTTATGTAGATTTAATATATTTGCCAGCATTGCTAATGAGCAGCGTAGAGCAAAAATAAAAAAGATCAACAAATTTCATGCTTCATATAGTGAATATATATGTATGTCGGTCTCAGCTTATGATCATGTCTTATGCGCTATCAACTTGCGATAAATCAAAAATGCCGTCACTTTGAAAAATATTTTTAAATTTCTATTTAAACAAATTTTGTTTTTTTTTCTTTACAGCGCAGTAGAAACACGTTTAAAAAAAAAAAAAAACTTGCTTAGAAATTCACGCTTATTAATTAAATATTTAACTTTATACGCCTTACTGACTGCAAAATAAATATTATATGTCATATAACACTTCTTTGTCTATTTGATTTTTAAAACGCTTGAATGGATCTGGCAAACACACACACACAAAATATGTCAATTCAGACGCAATGAAATTATCATTAATATCAAATTATTAATTTTTTATATGAATGGTACATCAAAGCTCGTTGTTATGCGTTAATTTAGCACACAGCAAATGGTAATAAATCTTATTGAGACAATACGATTGGCTTGTTTTATTTTATTTTTATTTTTAGCTAAGACAGCTGTAAGTCATGTAATAACGTATAAAACCCTACTCTGTTCTGTTGAGCTTCTTCGAATCTTCTTCTTCTTTTTTATGCTAGCACAGAAGTATAATTCATTTGTATTTCGCTGCCATACATCATTCAGTTTACACAGCGTTTTTTTTTTTTTGGGTCACTTCAATCGTCACCTGCTACTTTTCACACACGCACACCCCAGCCAGAAATCTCTCAGCTAAAGCAATAGCAACAGGTATAAATAAATAAAAAAAATGGCATACGATATTTTTTTTTTTTTTTTTTATACATATCTATTTGTATATTTAGTTTCCCAGACATTAAGTTGAGGGCGCAGCATCCACTCTTAGTTTGTCTAGACTGGTTTGCTTTGCCGTTGAAAGTTGAAAACTGATATTTTGACAGGAAATCAATTAAGAAAAGCAGCGCCTCTAAGATTTGTGTGAACTAGCACAGGGGATATAATAATAATTATAGCCGAATTTCGGTTGGTAATATATGTGGCTGTATATTTCTTAATTATTATTAATATTAGAGAACAAAATCTTCGATAATATTTTTTTCTGGAAGCAAAAAAAAGGGAATAGAATATTAAAAAAAAAAAATTTATAATTATTAGCGGACGCTATATATAAAAGTTCTACCCTATGCCACACTCAATATTAATATGGTTCTAACGGCCTCTCAAGTATCTAATTTCAGGGAAAGGCTCCAGTAATAAAGTAGAAAATAATCTCAGAGTCCATACCAAAATATTCTAACCTATATCTACCCCACTATGAATACGGTTATAACGTCACATGTATGTAATTTCATGGAAAGGCTCCAGTAATATAAAAAAATTTAAAAATAATGGCAGATACTATATATAAATATTCTAGGCTATAACACTCCCACTATGAAATCGTATTCAATGACTCATATAACCAAAGCGCCGTAGGAGCTATTATTCGTAATAAAGAATTATAGTTTCGAAAAATTAAACCTTCTCCTAAAAAGTTATCCTTAAAAAATGTCACATGATAAACATTCCTACTTCCTACTAATATTTTAAATGCGAAAGTTTGTATGTATAGATGTATGGATGGATGTATGGATGAATGGATGTCTAAACTGCTAAACCAATTGGTATGAATTTTAGTATAGAGATCCTTTTTTTAAATTCTTATAACGACTTCTATCAGCTGCTAGGGTTCTTATTTCACTCCACGTTTCCCTGGACCCGATTTCAGAATGGACAGTGCGAATCCATGTTTGCCTTGGACGACCTCTCTAACTGCTGCCTTGGGAGTACCACTGGAAGGCCATCTTTGCAATGTTGTCGTCTTCTCTGCGCAAGGTGTGACCTCCCAATTCCACTTGCGTCTTATTAATTATTTCAATATTGATAGGTTCGGTGTTTGTTGCTTGCTATAGGTCAGCGTTGAGATCGTCTCAGGCCAGAAGATACGGCATTTCGTTCTCAATGAAAGCGTACATAAGCGCCATACTTTGTCAAGTTTTCGAAAAGTAATCCGCGCTTTGTTTATACGCGCAGCTGAGTCTATCACTGCACCCACATCCGCTGTAATATAACCGCCAAGATAGGCGAACTTCTCAACATTTTCGATGGTGACAATGTTGCTTCGCTGAGTTCGACCGTCAGTGGCGCTGCTGAAGCTGTTTGCAGACGCATAAACTTTGTTTTTGATAATTTGATTAGCTTCCAGACTCCGAAGCTTCGCTGCAGCACTACTATGCGTGTGTGTCATGAAGCAGATGTCATCAGCATAATCTAAGTCGCTAAGCTTCTGATTAAGTCTCCACATTAGGCCTTCTGAGCAGCATTGTCAGAACCCCGCCGAGAACTACTATAAAAAGGAGTGCTGAGAGTATACAACCTTGTCAGAAACCTCTGTTTATAATGAAATTGGTGCAGTTGTTGATTTTAACCCAGGTAAGAACTGCATCCTCGTAAAGATCCTTTATGAAGCTAATGATTTTCCCAATAAATCCCACAGCTACTCAGTGACCGCCATACGCTTCTCAAATGATGGTGTCAAACGCCCGCTCGAAGTCCACAAAAAGAAGGTATAACGGTGATACATCACCGATTGTTCCACAATGATGCGTAGAGTATTAATGTGGTCTACAAGACCGATTTGGTTGGAATACATACTGTTCTCGCCGTAATTTGGTGTTTAAAGTTGGCGAGATGGAGTTTAAAAGCGTTATACCACGCCAATTTCTGCACTGACTAATGTCCCCCCCTTTTTGGGGATAGTAACGATCATCCCCTCCTTCCAGTCATCTGGAATGTTCACAGATATCCAATGGTTTTTGCGCTATACTTAAGCTTTATTGTTTTTTTTTTAGTTAGCTTGAGGACAGTGTTATTTCGTCTCCAGTAGGCGGATCATTAGAATTACTTCTGTTGGGGTTTCGACGCTGCTCGGTGTTGGAAATAGCTTGAGTTTCTGACACGGGGCTCGATTTCAAAGAACTCCTTTCAGCGTGTCAGTTAGTCTTCGACTGACGATAGACTGGGCGCGTCCCTTGCCCTGATAGGAGGAATATTTGTCTTAACATTTCCTAGTTCCTTTGTATGTATGTATGTATAGCTATGTAGAAACCGCCTAAGTTGGCTATGCTTTCAACATAAGCCCTCTTATCCGAACGAACTGATTTTTTAATACGCCTTTACACCTCGTTATATGATCCACGAAGGATACTGCTGTCGTACATTGCACATGCATTTAGCTGTGCTTTTAATAGCATGCGCTCCTCAATCAGAGTCCAGCTGGTGTTACTTATCAACGGCTTTCGTCTGAAGTGCTGCAAGCCAGCAGTTTTCTCCGCAGCTTGAGAGCATGCTGTGTGGATTTGCTTCCAAGTTGGTAAGGAACTATGATGCGAGAGGGCAGAAGATAGTTCTTCTTGGTACCGTTGGAGCAAGGCTGGTGTTTCCAGGCCATCCAATTTGGAATAATAGTATTATATCTCATTTGAACGTTTGGAAGAGATATTTGCCATTAAACTTTGCAGAGGTCACAGAGGCCATATACATTTTTTTTCGGATCACCTAAATAGCTCGAAACTACCAACTGCATTCTTACCAACGTTGAAGATTTTTGTCCACAGGAGTCCCACCAGGTAGAGTGTTTACACTATTGAAAATACGTTGATTAACACGTTTGTTAATGAATTGTGTATATTATATGTCTATATGCAAGCTGATGACATACAGGACTATTTATCTTTATTTGAAACGATCTGCAATCATTCATATTTAGGAAAATGTATGCCAATGGCTAAATGGTTTCACGTCAATGACATAATAATCATTCTTTCAGTATTTTAGAGTAGAATCCAGGTCTAATCTCATCCTTACCCTACTTCTAATAAGCATGCTTAATCTTAATAGCATGAACAGGTTCTCCATGCGCACCATCGCCAACAACATGTAATCGCCAACAACATGTAATTTGGAGATACAGTGATCAGCTAAATCCAAAAGATGCAGCAATTCAGCCTGCAGCATGTTCGACACACTATTCTGTACAGAGACCTCAATAGTGCTTAAACTTTAAGCTGCTGGAATCACATTTAAATGCTGTATGCTAGCTATTCCGTTTGTAGTCATCGCTGATGCATTGCATCCCTGCATAACTAGCTCACTATACACATTATTAATGCTTCCAAACTTTTTATGCATATGATATAGAGTCTAGGGAATATTATTGAAGTTTAAAAAAAAATTCAGGATAAGCATAAAAAAGGGAGCCAGATTTAGTGGTTTGTCTCGGACTTATATACTTGGACTCATCATACATCAAAATTAGCGTTTCTAGCTTAAATGAGGTGGGAAATTTCTATGCTTAGGTTCTATCTTTATGTTCTTGGCATCGCTGATTATGAGCCCGGTGTCCGTTTGATGCCATTTTCTCTCTTCTATAGAATTTCTACTTTAAGAAACCCATATTAAGCTTTAAGGACTAAATGCTTGAAGTTTCTTTGACTTCTTCAAGTACTCTCCATCTTCATGTTTATCTATTTATCAAACTATCAACAATCTATGCTCCATTCAATTTCTTACACACTTTACACCTTTCGATTTCAACGCAAATCGAACACTTTCGCTAATAGATCAACAACATCGACCGATTTGTAACATGCAACACAGATAACTAAAACCGATCTTTATATCAGCAACGTCGATCTAGTCAATACGCAAAATCGCTAATAAATTTATGCATCTCAATGCAGCTTATGACAGGCGAACAAATTTCTGCAAAGAAAAAAAATATGCCTTCAGCTAAAAAAAAACCGCACATTTAAAAAAATTCAAATTGCAGTTTATAAAAACTTGTAAAAGAAATAGTCGTAGTAGGTATTATGCGCGATCAAGGCCAGTTGCTTATCGCCATCTTCGCCACTCAGGCGATCTGTCTGGCTTATGAAGACTTATGACGCGCTTAAACGGCAAGCCAGTCAGCCAAGCGCATAATCGATCAGACGCTGCTCTATGGACTGGGACCACCATTCAAAAATATTTTGAACGCGCTAAAGTGCAGAAATAATTGCACAGCCAAGTCGGACAGTCGTAAATTATTATATTGAAGGCGAAGAAAAAAAAAAGAAGTTTTAATGTTAAACCATTCGAAAGAATAGCCATTTTTAACATGCCCGAAAGGGCATTTATTGCTGTCTTTTATAAACTATCTACACGTATAATGCTGTAAGTTACAATCAAGCGTTGATTTAATAAATTTTCTTACTGCTGAACTTCGCCCTAAGCGCAGTAGTCATCAGCAGCAACATCGACTCGTGGATCTTTACTGAATCTTTCCGTTGCTGTGTGAAGTGCTAGTGAAGATGATTATTGGCAAAGTTATTCTACAAATAACAAACTTTTCTCATGCGATCAGTATCGATCGTTTGCAACTTCAATTTTCGGTACACAAGTTACTACGAGTATGTGTGAAGTTAATTGGAAAATTTGCGCTTCATGTGTGCCGCAAGTGTTGCAGTTGAGCATGAAATGATCTGTGAATTACATAGTTGGAAGAAAGATCTGTTCACGCTCTGATATCAGCAGAATAATAGCAACATGAACTGAAGTTAATTTGCTGATCTTTAGTGAAGAGCGCTGAAACTATGAATCCTATTTAATACCAAAGAGCAGTTAGAAAGCCGGTTGGAACTTTTCACGAATAGCTGCTCTACGACAGTAAAGAGGGTTTGCCCAAACAATAAACTGTAGGTAAACCAATTGTCCAAAGACCTTTGAAAAATTAAACAATATTGTATGAAATGCATTAATAAAGCACAGGCAGATCTTCTGGGAACAATAGAACACAGAAAACTTTAATATATATAAAATAAACCCCAAATATGACTGATCGGCGAACATTTTTAACTACATATAGTTCTCCACATTTGCATCGCATCTAAGTTAAATTCTATCCAAGTCAACATATTACCCCCAAGAAGAAGTCTGCAGGAACTTTACTAAGGAAAAATAATACTAAACACACATTTTATAGGGTGTTCTGAACAGCGCAACATGGTAAAACAGGGGACAAGCAATCCTCATGATCTGTCGGCAGTTATTCCCGAACTTGACAATATCTTGTGGGCAAAAGATACGTTTCGGCCACATAATAAAGCAAAGAAACATCTTCTGGGAACAATGGAATACAGAAAATTTTAGTATATACAAAATAAATTCCAAATATGACTTATCGGCCAACTTTTGTAACAACATACAGAGTCCTCCACAGATGCATCGTATCTAAATAGAATTTTGTTCAAGACAACAGCCACGTTTGAACACATAATGCACCCAAATGGAGTCGGGAGGGGCCTCTACTAAGGAAAACACACATTTTGCAGGGTGTTCTGAACAGCTCAACATGATCGAATAGAGCACAGGCACTCTCCTCAGCACCTGTCGATAGATATTGACAAAATCGAATGAACGAGAAATACGTTTCGGCAATATAGATCTCCAGTTTTACATGGAATTAAATTACACTTCCATGGCACCATGTAGAATCTAATTGGCTTAAAGCGTGCGATGGCTTACCTTTTGGGTATCAAAGCTAAGCTTCTTTTATTATTTTATTTATTCTATGTGGAATACTTTTATGTTATAATAATTTTATTTCATGAAAGTAGCTCAGTTTTGATACCCAAAAGGTAAGCCTCCACACGCTTTAGGCCAATTAGATTCCACTTTATTCTACTTAAAATATTGGAGATTTAAAAAAAAGAGGAAATATTAGTTTTCCCAAGTTAGCGAAAAAACCAATACTACGTGACCCTTTTTTTTAATTTTTACCCCCCTCCCTCACACGTAATATATACCAAGACCCCACTGTGACTAACCATGAAATTTAGAAGACACCCCTCCCCTACATGACCTGAAAGGGTCACGTAGTATGGGTATGTTCCCTAACAATCATCGAAACAAAGGACGTAGTATTAGTACGCTCCCTAATGACGTTCTCCACGATGCTATTATCAACACACTGACATTGATTGGTATCGACGCATCTTTGGTTAATCTTATGCGTTCTACGCTGACCAGCAGAGTGGTGAGTTCAATTTGGGGAGCGGGCATGCGGATTTTGCAGTAAAGGAACATGAAGCTAATACCAGTGTACGATGCATGGAAACAAAAGATCATCCAGCGATGACATGTGCGGACGGACCTCTGTTGATCACGGCAAGATCATCTGTGGTAATTCTTTGCAGACCTCATGCGTTATATTCAGATTGGTTGGGCTGACTAAAGACTAAATTAATATTATTCTCGAGAAAAAAAAAGGTTTCGTCTAGACAAAAGTTAAACTGGAACGAGAACACTAGGGAACATACAAAAAAGGGGCTATTCGCGTATAAAAAGTATATCGTTAGTAGATGAAAACTCTCCCAAAAATATTGTTCACTGTTTTATGAAGGAAGTGTATGGTGGTCAATGGCTTTCTGCTCTTAAGCAACTCTGCATGATCTTGTATTAATCATAAAATTCACTGCTGAAATATTTGCGATAACTTCTAACGTAAATCGAGCAG
The DNA here is from genome assembly GCA_035044805.1 of Leucophenga maculata. NCBI lineage: Eukaryota > Metazoa > Arthropoda > Insecta > Diptera > Drosophilidae > Leucophenga > Leucophenga maculata. Next base: position 556,478 of record JAWNNP010002893.1, on the reverse strand, counting down.
GCTTCCTCAGTGCTAATTTTTTTTTTTAGGCCCTGTACCGAAGGTACAAAAGCCTATTGGTTTTGTGCAAATGTATGTAAAAGTTACCCGCATTATGGTCAGGAGTGATAGAGGAGTCGACATAGCCATGTCCGTCTATCCATCCGTATGAACGAAAGGATCTCAGAAACGGTTTTGCATTCGACTATGACTTCGCCGGAATTTTACGAGTCACATATATGTATGCCCGATGGTCATTTTTAATTTCACCATAACATTTATTCTCGTATGATCTCATATTAATTCATCGAAAATATCAGCAATAATCAGCGATGATCTCTCGTTCAAAGTAAAAAAATTAAAAAAAAATAAATAAAAATCGTTTAAAGTAATTAGCAAACGTTTCTCAAGCATTTCAATCGAGGTTAACGCAATATTAATCAATTGAAAATACATAACAGCTACAAATATCACCTCTCACATGGATTACATCACTCTATAAGAATTTCGAATCTCAGGCTGTCATAAAATTGCAAGTGGTATGTATATAAAAAATTGCAGTTTAAATGTTTCTAACATTAAAGAAGCCACAGCAGTAGCAACAGCAACAAATATTGCTATAAAACAGGAAAGAACGCTACAGTCGAGTGTATTCGACAGTGATATACTCTATAACAACATTCAACATTACTATTGTTTGGAGTATATTCGTATCTTGAGAACCGTCGGCTTAGTATTAGATACAACAAATCACTTTTTTAAAGCTAAACTAAACCACAAAACAAGTCTTTAAGTTTTATAATCTCCAAATTGTCAATGTACATATGGACAAAAAGACAAAGGACCTAAATTTTGATGCCGATAAAGAATAAGATTTGTCTCGCCTTTTTCTGCCTGTTACATACACGCACACAAACTAAATATACCCCTTTTACCAAATGAGTATAAAATAATATAATAAAAACTGCAATTAATTTCCAAATAGTCCAAACGTGTGAGAAAACAACTACAAAAGAAAGTATTTCTAAATACTAAATATCAGATTTTATTTAATTATTCGCCACAAAAACCAATTAAAGCAACTTGCTTTGTGGCTAGAGTACGCTACTCAATTGTAAATATATAATTTGCATGTGGGGCCTGCCGTCTTGAAAGCTGTTAATGAAAAGCTGTCGATGACGACTCTGTCGAGATATAAACAATTTGATTTGAAATCCCGAACGACAGACTGCATAATGCTTACATCTATCGACAGATAATGCATGCATTCGTTCGACAGCGCTTTCAACTAAATTGTAAAAAGCAAAATAAAATTCAGCCGCGAGCGATATCGATCGAGTCTTGAATCGACATTCATACATAAAATGCAAAATTTAGTATCGGATGTGATTGTTGCCTTCATGGAAAATACTGAGCAATCGATGCTCATTACAAGAAAACGTTTAATTTTCTTTTCGATACGCTTTACACTTCTAGTCGCGTATAGGCGAAGTTGTTAAAAATTGAGCAGCGCATTTGCCATGATCTATAAGAATGAATTGATGTGCGAATGCATTCTAAGTAAACCAAGGAAGAATTCTGCATTTGGAATCTGTTCCCCATAAGATACATATTCATACACGAACTCAGAAATAAGGGGTATGTTTGTATGGCTGCTATCCCTCTTAGGCCCTAAAAATATCACCAATTCAAGGTTCATAAATAAAGTCCATTTTGGTCCATTTCAAATGCTGTCCATGCAGAAAAAACTTTGGAGCAAGAGGCACTTAGTTCTATGTCGAAATCTCCAAGAGAGCCGCCAACACCGTCACACAGTGGTGGTTTCAGTTGACCTCAGTAGCGCTTGACCATTTTTAATGAGTGAAAATATTGATCAACGTATCTGTTTAAATTTTTGTGTTCCGGGTGACATAAAGCGTTGAAGGATGATGCGAAGACCGTTGAAGACATGTCTTGTTCTGGATGGCACTTCTACGAGTTTGACTGAATATAACTTCGATAAAGTGAAACAAATCGTTGCGGAAAGTAACACTTATGCAACAAAAATTTGTATAGACCTGAGTTTCCTTTACAAAAGGTATCGAAAGCAGATAGCTGCAGACATGCCTGAGCATGAGTCAATTCGGATTCTACCTTCATGGAACGAGTTATTACTAGCGACGACACACACGAACCAGCAATCATCTGGATGTCAGTCGAAGGCATGCCAATATCAAAAAATCCACGCAATTCGATATTCATGGTATGGTGTACTTTAAATACGTCCAACATGCTCAAACGGTCAACATAGAGGTGTTATGAGACTTTTACCAGAGGCTATTCATTGTAAACGTACAGATTTGTGGATCAAAAATGCATGGATTCACCAAAATGACAATGCGCCATCTCACAGAGTCATCGTTGTGACGTTTTTTTTTTGGCCAAGTACACAAGCAAGCACCGTATTCACCAGATTGCGGCCCCCTTTGACTTATTTCGCGTCTCAGGACTAATATAGCTGCTTCAGGGAACACGCTTTGAATGAAGAAAAGTTCGACGCGAACAGCTGTAGACTACCCGGAAAGTGTATACAGAAATTGTTGGCATATGTATATTTAAAACAAGTAAGAAAATTGTAGGCGGGCATAACCGACTGTAAGAAGCCCTGTACCAGTACAGGACGCCTAGCTTATGACCAACCAGTGCAGTGCAAAACAAAAAGGTAGGAAATTAATAAGAAACAAGTAAGGAAATTTCAGTCCGGCGTAACCGACTGTAAGAGGCCCAAAATTTTAAAATAAACTTGTGAAATTCCGCAGCAGTCCTAGTCGAATGCAAAAAACACGAAGTCTCTATCTATTACCGTTTCCGAGATCCTTTCGTTCACACAAACGGACGGATGGACGGACAGACGGACATGGCTATATCGACTCCTCTATCACTCCTGACCATAATGGGGGTAACTTTGGGGGTCTCCGACAATTAGCTCCTCCTGTTACATACATTTGCACAAAACCAATAGGCTCTTGTACCTTCGGTACAGGGCCTAAAAATTATACTAACGAAGAGTATTTTGCTTCTCCCACTTCACACTCCACGCAAAGTGCCTTATACAAATTTTTTTTTATGTATGCAAAGAAAAGGGAGGACGGAAGTATCATAGATCGTTCAAATTTAATTGCTTACAAAATTGTCATTAATTATCCGATTTTGATGAAGTTTTGGGATTTTGGCTTAGAGAGACGTTATCTCTATACTCGTTACCTTTGATGGGGATTTTATGAGGAAGTGGGGTAGGGGCAAAATATTAAAATTAACTCGTAAAATTCTAGCGAAATCCTAGACGAATGCAAAAAGAACGAGGCCTCTATATATAACCGTTTCCAAGATCCATTCGTTTATACGGACGGAAAGACACACATGGCTATATCGACTCCTCTATCGCTTCTGTCCATAATGGGGGAATCTTTAGGGTTCTTTTATTTCTACCTGTTACATACATTTGCACAAAACGAATAGGCTCTTGTACCTTCGGTAGAGCGCCTAAAAAAGGATCGGAACTAACATCGATTGCTTTCTAGCTCTACGCTGAAGATCTCATAAGGATTAGCTGTTAACATTAGTAAACTAGAGCTCAGAAAATATTTTTAAAACTTCATTTTTTATTAAAAAAAAAAAAAACACCATTCGTAAAACTCTGATCTTTAATAATCAACTTAAAATGTTCCAATCGTGTGTTCCTAATTGTAAATTTCCCACACTTTGGCCTAGGTAAACATTTGGAGTCCTTTGTAAATTAAAAAATATCTTCGAAAAAAAATATTTTTAATTTAAAATTTAAAAAAGAAAGAAAAACTCTATGATATGCCTTTTGGGCCTTATTCACATACACTCGCAATAATGTGAAACATGTCACCTGGTCTATGAAAAGAGGGCTTAGGTGTCAAAAAAAGAAATAAGAGTTAAAATACGAAAAAAAACAAATGATTATTTTTTGAAAAAGAATAGAGAGATAAATCAAATCTTTATTCCGGTTCAGTCCTTATGACTTAACCCCAGGTTTTAGGATTCATGTGCTTAAATATTTTCTATTTTATCTGTGTGACAGGTGGGGCTAGCAATGGTATTATGCCGAACAATCTATTTTTAAACAAAAGCGTAGTCTCCTTTTTTCTGCAAAAACTTCAGTACTCAACGCGTATCTATCAGGGGATGGTTATTGTGCAAATGTTATACTATCAAGATAATCATTTGAATAAAAATCTAGTGAAGATCGTTCAATGTGAGCTATTGCTCCAGTACTAGACTTTCAAGCTCCTACCATATAAAGATTTAGATGAGACAATTTAAATGATGTGCAAAAAATTACATCGTAACAGATGATGATTCTTGTATACGAGCCTATGAGCCCGACAGTATAGATGAGTCAAGTGAGTAGGTCTTCCAAAACGAGTCAAATTCAACAAAAGTTAAGGGTTCTCGGAGCGTTACAAAGTCAATGTTCACTTGTTTTATTCGAAAGACATATGGGCTTAGTAGCATTAAAGAATCGAATGGTGCTTAGTACTTAATGGAACATAACCATTTATTCTCTAAATAAATATAAACAAAAACTAGTTCCTTGGTGCACGATTTATATATAACAAAATTCTTTATTAAGCATAAAATAATTTAGCAACTCAGTAACTTAACTTCTTTTCAAATTTTTTTGAATGGCTTGGTAATCCGAACATTTCGGTAACTTGAACACTTTTGAAATGCAATCAAATCTTTTTCAGCTTTTATTTGTTTTTCTTAATTTTTCTTGAAAGTTCTTTTAAATGTTCATTTAGGTAGCAGACCAAGTATCACATGGCTTACTCAACATAAAATGTTTGCTTTATAGACATGACACTGCAGCATATTATAAATTCGTTGAAGCTGAAGCTTAGCATCTTTACTGGATACTTTGCGTTGTTTCTCATTTTCCTTTCTCTATATATATCGTTTCTTTGCGGCAGATCTTAAGTATTACTAATGTGATTTTGATTACGCATTGATTTGTATTTACAATAATTGAAGTTTAATCGTGTCTACATGTCGGATTTTATTGATGTTGACTTGATTGAAGCGCACGAATGCACTCGAATACAATTGAATTGATTTTGTCTGCATTAAACGAGTCATTTGATATTTTAAATTTTTAATTTAACTTGCCTAGCTAAAGTCTTGCCTTAAAGCTAAAAATCAATTAATAAACGAACCAATTTAAAACGTATTAGCGAACATTTGAATAATTGAACTGAACCAGCAATCTACATATTAAATTTATAATTCTGTACACTCTTAATGTATTAAGCTACTATATAATTACTATAAATCAGCAGATCTAAATATTTTATTATATAATTTATGCGATATGCGTTATTTTGTAAGCAATTACAGCGTTTAACAGTGTCTTGTAGAGCTCCACCCAAATGTATATATTGTAATACAATATATTATATATACTATATAGTAACAGCGACGATGATGACAGCACAACCATGAACTCATTAGCTATGCCAAGCACATGCAACTAACTCGCAATTCAAAACCATTTGCAAAATAGGTTGTATGGAGACTATTTTGAGTCAATGACTATGAATGAAATCAGCACAAAGTCTACTTAAAAAGCAACTCAGAGATCAACGAGACCCAAAATAATATAAAAAAAAAATCAGACATATAAGTTTCACAACAACTTCCGCTGCTCGGAATCGAAAAAAAAAAAATTTTAACAATACAAATTGCCAACACTTGAAGTCACTCTTATTGAAAAATCTGCAAAGTAACTACTGTTGATGAAATAGTAACCAAGTGTCCACTTTGTTTATATTTGTGAGGGTAATTCAAGAAATTTGGAAACGTTAAGCGAAAACTTGGCTTTAATAGTCAGTTACGTAGCATCTTTAATTTAAAGATCAGAGATTCAAAATTTGTAGTGTTAAAGAAACTGACATTGCGTCATATTTTGTCATAGTTAGATTAATTATGGGCAGATTCTCTCGGTATTAGTATATGGCTAGTATATAGGCTTTTATAAACCTAAGAACGTGACTTGTCGAAGCTTGTTTTGACAGAGTCAGTAGGAATGCTTGCCTTTAAGTCTGAGTCTTCTAGACAGAGTTTAATCACTCAGTTTCTGCATAGAGACCCATTTTGTTGAGATGATGTTAAGATAGTCCGAGAGAAATCTTGGGTATACTCTGTTATGAAGTGTGTTTCTATTTCATTAATTCAGACTTTAACAAATCCATTTTATATTTTTTCTCCAGGCAGGAATTTAACTTCATCGGAGAACTTTAGAATTGTATTTTAGATATAAACTGGTCTCAAGTCTGGTTGCATTTTTTTTTTTGATGTAGGCAATACTACTAGCTTTTTAAAAATAAATGCTGAGGACTTCATTACACCATTCAGTCTCCAATCAAAGTGCGGAACATATTACAACAGAGAGGGTAGGGAAAATTTTCCTGACTTAACCACTATACCCTCGTTCGGTGAGTTCTCTGAGAAGATTATTGTTAACTAGAGCTCATAAAAGTGAAAACTTGGCTTTAATAGTCAGTTACGTAGCATCTTTAATTTAAAGATCAGAGATTCAAAATTTGTAGTGTTAAAGAAACTGACATTGCGTCATATTTTGTCATAGTTAGATTAATTATGGGCAGAATCTCTCGATATTAGTATAAGGCAAAGGTATTAGTATATAGGCTTTTATAAGCCTAAGAACGTGACTTGTCGAAGCTTGTTTTGACAGAGTCAGTAGGAATGCTTGCCTTTAAGTCTGAGTCTTCTAGACAGAGTTTAATCACTCAGTTTCTGCATAGAGACCCATTTTGTTGAGATGATGTTAAGATAGTCCGAGAGAAATCTTGGGTATACTCTGTTATGAAGTGTGTTTCTATTTCATTAATTCAGACTTTAACAAATCCATTTTATATTTTTTCTCCAGGCAGGAATTTAACTTCATCGGAGAACTTTAGAATTGTATTTTAGATATAAACTGGTCTCAAGTCTGGTTGCATTTTTTTTTTTGATGTAGGCAATACTACTAGCTTTTTAAAAATAAATGCTGAGGACTTCATTACACCATTCAGTCTCCAATCAAAGTGCGGAACATATTACAACAGAGAGGGTAGGGAAAATTTTCCTGACTTAACCACTATACCCTCGTTCGGTGAGTTCTCTGAGAAGATTATTGTTAACTAGAGCTCATAAAAGTGAGGAAGACGCACAATAAGGTGTCCCTCAACAGCTTTGATGTTAACAACCGCATTGCCTAGAAAGAACGATATATCACGCATATTTAATATAGGGTCCACATAGGCAATAGTGTTGTCATCTAACACACTTCTGACAAGTGCTCGTGCGATGGACTGAAGCTCCAGTATTATTAAAAGTACCATCAATATGCAGAAATAAGAGTGCGATTTTTACAATTTTGTACAGTTGAGCTAACCTTTATATAGGCGAATTGGTTTTTATATAAAGTGGAGACGAAGTATTAAGCCTGTGAATCAATTAGTCTTAAGAAAGAAGGAAGTAAAAATGTTAGATCTATTGAATTTGGTCAATTCTATAGACCGTATACCCAGCGAGCCGTGTCTTTATGAACTTATAGAATTGTATCTCTATCTCAATTAACTTTTTTCTTTTAAAATCAAAGGGAACATATAAGACTTCAATAAACTACCCTCGTAGTTGTGCACTACAAAATGAACACTTAAAACTGAGCTGAACTGCAAGGTCGTCGAATTTGAGCTGTTGAAGGCTTAAGTCTGCAGCAAAGCTTAATACAAAAATTGAGTTTTACATTTAGCTTTGTGCAGAACATATTAAATTCTGATTTTTTGCCACGTTTTCGGATAATCTTCTATGATTTCTAAAGTATCTTATGACATTTTATTTTATTTTGCGCATGCTCAGTTCTTAAAAAAAAATAAAAAAAACAAAAACAACTTTAAGTCTTAATTTTATTTCAGCTCAGCTTATTTGCATATGACACAAATATTTTTTATTTTTAGAGCTTACGTTGTATGTACGAGTGCGAAGTTTTGCCTATTGGTGAGTTCAAGTCTGTACAAATATTTAAATGACGTTAAATGCGTCAAGCATGTTTGTTTATAGTTAGAAGTTTTTTGTTTTTTTTTTTTTGAATATTTTTTAACATATTTTACAGAAAAATGCGACGTAAAACCAAAACATTATAAAAAGTTTACCAAATTTATATTTTTATGTGCACACGATTTGCGCATAAAAGTTTTTGAGGTTGAATTGAGAAATATTCGTATTTTCTCAGAATTTGCATAATTTTTGTAACACGTTTGTTTGGAATGTTCATATTGAACTCACATAAGACACTAAAATGCGAAAAGTCGGCTTAGAAGTATACAAATTCGATGATTTTCGATTACAATTATTATCCAACCTCTAGCAGGTGCTCCCTTTTTAGCTAAACTATATGAGTTATCAATAATATCGATTATATCTGCATATAATGCATACTTGGGAATGGCCAACAATGATTCTAGGTCCGCTTAGAACACTCTTAAGTAGCATCTGAAAAGCAGTTCGGAGGTGAGCTAACTGTGAGAAGGCGACAAAAAACCTCCTTTGATTAGGGATTGCCTTCACAACACTACCTCTAATAATGGAGAGAGGCTAATCGATTTCGACCAAGGTAGGAACATGGTAGTTAGCTGCACCAGATTTCAACACCTCAACATTCAGAAGGCTACATGGCTTAGTCACGCATTGAGCGTGTTGGACGTGCGTACGTTATGTGGTCCCAATATCGACTCGGACCACTAACTTGTCTTTACCGAGGTATGCACTAGGCTCTGCGTGGTGCACACTGTATCTCCCAACATGCAACGAAAGCTAGACGTCGGCAAGCTATAATCATAACAGACCACCGTGTCGCAATGCTATTTCAGAGAAAATCCCTTTGCAGTCGGGAGCAACGCGCAAGAAAAAGGAGCAAGAAGAGCGTGAGTTTGAGGATCCGTAATATCCAGCAACAACAACGTCAGCCGAAGAACCACGTTTGCAAATAGATGCAATTTTGGGCTGAGCCCTCTCTCGAAAGTCAAAAATCAATAACTTCAAGACACTGATACTTCCGGTCCTACTGTAGAGGCATGATTGAGTCAGACGAAACGGCGTTGGAAGTCTTTAAAAGAATGATTCTCCGCAGGATTTTTGGTTTTTTTTGAGTCCGCGAAGAGTTTAGGTCACATATGTACCGCGAGCTGTAAAAGGTATTCGATGAAGTTGAAATAGGTCAGCGAAATTCCAGCATTTGCACTGGGCTGGTCACTTCATTCGTATGAATGAAAGAGCTTGAGCGCGCATGACTTACATGTGTACCCAAACTTGATTGTTGGACGACGAATTAGAGGACGACCGGGCACGCGCTGAAATGAGTAGGTATGGAGAGCTCTCAGAGTAATGGGTTTAGAATATTATTTCAAATATACAAGTTTCTACATTCTGAGAACAGCTGAGACATGAGAACATCTCCACGCTAAAAGTATTCAAACTGAATGCATTAAGTATAAAAACTGTGTCAATCACTTACTCCTTTCTACCTACACATAAACAATAATTGGCAACAATTTTTATACATCTGCACAGCTTTCACACTCAGTCAGCTTAAAAATTGCACAAACCAGAGCAGCTGCAAGCTTGAGATACTTTTACAACGGCAACAGCTTAAGCAACAAGTGCACACACACAATTCGGTTAGCAGTAGTAAACCCACTTTTTGGGATAATGTCAAACCACAAACGATAAGCTACCAACTGCCAACTGAATTTGAGATTAAACTGCATGCACTGGGACCATATTTTAGTTTCTTTTTAGTTTTTTTTTCTTTTAACTCATTCTTTCCTTCGAATGAAAACAACTTCAAAGTGCATAAATCAAGCTCGGGTTACAGAGCAAGCAGAGCATTCAAGAATATAATCGAAGTCCAAGTCCGTCTGTTGCTTTCTTATTCAATAAACTTGCGGCGTGACTGTGCGAGAAAATAAAAATCTATATTGAATAGCAGAGGCATAAGCAGAAAATGCCACACACAAAAAGCCAATTCCTAAGGAGAAGCAGCATATTTCGGAAAATAAAAAATAAAATAAAAAATAAAAAACTAACAAAAGCATTGAAAGTTGAGATTCTTCAACTCTAAGATACTCGTACTATACGCTGCGCTCGAGCGTTGGCGGCAAAATTCAAACGTCAATGAAAAAATTCGTTAAAAATTTAACGAATAAAGCGAAGCATTAAGTTTGAGGTGGAAAAAAGAATCGCTAAAAAATTCTTTGCAACTTGTTGCGCTTTGGACTTTTGTTTTTTTCTTTTGATTTTTTAAAGATTTCTCAGCTATAGATTTTTTTTCTCCTCAACACTGCCGCTAGATTTCATTTAATTGATTAGGCAAACGTGTTTGGAAACATTAACTCAATCTCGCACTTGCATGCCTAAAATGTAAAAATAAGAAAAAGAAAAAAAGGAGAAAAGTTGAAACAAATCGAAGCTTGTGTACGCTGCATAGCTGTTTTAACGTATAATAGATAAATGATTAAAGAGATTAAAAAATAGATAAACTAGAGAAATAGACAAATTGCAATAAGATTTTCCGAAGATGTTAGATCGGTGAATAGATTAACAGTTTAACATATTAACAGATTAACAGAGAAACAGACAAAGCGATGAAGCGAAAAGCAACAAACAGACTAACAGCTTGAAAAAGTGACAAATTATAAGAGAGAAACTACGAAAAAGACAAAATATAAATTAATTGACAACCAAAAAAAAAAAATTTTAAGATATAAATAGATTCACAGATTAACAGTTTAGCGGTTTAACATAGAACGATACAGGTAAGCAGTTTAAGCAGCAAATAGATAAAATAGACGATCTACTACATATATATCTATAAATTGAACTAAGAACTGCTATCCCATCCAGCACTGCAGATTAAGAAATTTGAGTCGAATAAAAGTCTTTTTTGAGGACCTTGAGAAAACCTATTATTTGGAAAAAATAAAAATATTGGAATAACGCTGTACTAAATATATTATTCTAAAAGCTAACCAGGAAGGGACTTAATCTCTGCACTTCTGTCATATGACAAGAAAGTGGCGGCTCGAATAGGCAATTATATTTTAATATAGAGCTACCGATATATGGAGGGAAATATGAAGGGAAATCCTTAGCAGAAACCGAACACTGTAACATTTTAATATATTTTCTAATCCCAAGCCAGCTTTTAGATGCTGCAACTCAACTTCTCTACTTTTCGAAGCATTTCTGAGAGAGTTAGATATTATGAAAAGATGTTTAATTGTTTAACCCTGATTCTGGCCAGAACTGATTAATTGCAGCATAAATTTTGACTAGTTTCAGTGTTCTTGGACCTTGCGTTGAGCTTCACATTCAACCTATTGGCCTATTCAACGAGAACATCTACGTAAGTCGGCACGATATCTGCAGCCACCTGCGGAGATTTTGCAGATGCTATCAACTGCATATGAGACGACAAACAGGGATGTGACTAGATATGACTAGATATGTCTGCTGCATATAAACTAAATGAAAAAGGCCCAAGGACGCTTACATGTGGCACTGCTACAATTGGTGGGTGAAGGAAAGACTGACTTGTCCTAATATTGACCCTAAAGGAAAGGTCCTCCAAGTGGAATCGTAGCAAAACAAAGTAGAACGAAAGCAGTTTCTCCTTGACCTTTTACAGAAAACCTGAGTGCCTGCACGTTATCCACAAATTACAAAGTTTTGGTCGGTAACTCTGCAAAGTTAAACTGATGGTCCGAGATCAGGCTCCGGGACTCGCAAACCTAACAATGACCAGTCCTTGCCAAATCCTTCGATATTGAAGACGGTTGACTAATCGGCCGGTAGATCCGGTTTGCCCGGCTTGAGAATCATTGTGATGTCAGCTAGCTTCCACACCTTCGAAAAATAATACAATCTTACTATGGCATTGAAAGTCGACACCATAATGAGGACAGCACACTCCGGTAGCGTCTTCAACGTGCGGTTACAGATGTTGTCATATTCCGGAGTGTTAGATGCTTTATAATGTCTTCAACATTCTCAGAGCCAAATGGGTCCTCAGGCAAGTCGAGCTGGCATTCTGCCTCTTCGTCTGATACTAACTCGAAGGGCAGTAATCTCTCTACGAGTTGTGCTGCAAAGGCATCGGCTTGATCATAATACTCAAACACATTCGCTGCATAGAGTATTACCAACTCAAATTGAATTTAACAGCAAAGCCGAAACAAAATAAGACAACGCATTGCGGTGGCGTTTGGAAAAACGAATATAGATAAAGTGTATAAAAAAATTAATCTTACACACAAACATTTGTATCTATAGATATCAATAAAGTATCTTTTAAGTCAACAAAAATAAAAAACGACAAAATGAAATATATCCAAGCTAATACACTGACAACTGCAACTTTAAGCTGTGCGTAGCCAAAACTATTACATCATAAACTTCTTGCTTTATTTTTCATTTGCGACGAGCGAGCGAGCGAGCTACGCTTTAAGCCAAGTTTGAGTTCATAACTTGGCTAATGACTGCTAAGCAAAAAATTAAATATAAAGTTAAAAAAAAAAATAGAAAAATAGAATAAAATAAATAATTCACAACTTGTTTTTTTGTAGCTCGCGCTCAGCTTGTTTAGTGCACAAATTTGTTGGCTTTAATGTTTGGCTCTCAGTTTAGATGAATGTTTTTTTTTTTTTCACTTGCCTTTGTAGTACAAGTCTTGTATAGTAAAACTATTATTTAAGCTAACGATTATGACTTTTTGCACTGTCCGTCCGTATGTCCCTCTGCCTGCCTGTCAGTTGGTTTTATGGCATAAAGTTATATGTGCTTGTCAAGTTCACTTGGCAATTGGCCGCACAGAATGACCCTGTGCCCGCCTCGGGCATAATTTAGTTATGAATGCTAATATGTTGTAATCAGTTGTGCTGCTTAATTTGACTTGTGTTTGCCATTTATGTTGGCCATAATGAATTGTCTGCATTGTTTTGCTAATGGAGCAAATTGAAATGATGTGGAATTTTTGAGAAATTCGTATTTACATTTATTGGAGTTCAATTAAAACACGAAGAATGAGTACTTTGAAACTATGTATGAGCATGAGTACTAGTCACTTAGCACAAGAATTATTAAATATAGCAATTAATTGTCTACGAGTTTAGCTATTAATAACAAGAAATAACCTTTGCTTCGGTGCAATCAAAGCATTAATGACCTTCACATGAAATTTCAAATAGTATAGCAGCTACATTTTGCAATTAAAATATTAATTTGTATTTGTAATATTTCCTCTACTGCTTGTTTTATGTTATATTGCATTAGATTCTAGACTGACTAGACCTTACCAGCCAGGAATGTACTACATAAGTGATCCTTCCAATATAATTTTCTGCAGCAGTCGTGACTAGACCGCTGACTAGACTGAATGGGCCAGCCAGTAGTCAAGTCCATACGATTCATTGGTCCGCACTAGTACTGTTGGGTGAACTCAATGCCATTGAGCATTGAATGCCTTTGAACGTGTTCAAAACAGGTCATGCACCAAGAAGATGTAAGCTGTAGAGATCTTCACATTGTCTCATTCTCTTTAATGTAGAATCGTTTGCGGATGATGGCACTATTTTGTATATTAACCGCTGAACATTTAGATTAATCGACCATTAAACTACTTCCCTTGATAGAGTTCAATTGGAAAAAAATTCTTCAAAGAAGACCTCAGACTCTATGAATTCAGATTATAAACCTTTCCTAATTAGTGAATGAAGTCCAGTAAATTTTTGAAGTATAGAAGCTTTATTTGAATATTTACGAGAAAATTCTAGAGTTCAATGATATATTCGTTGTTTGACTGTCTGAGAAAATGGTGAAGTTTTCACATTAAGCAGCCTTGAACTGTATATCCACGTGGAAGAAAATATACCAAACAAGATGGAACTCTACAGTAGAGTGGGCTACGACTACGAAATATTCTGTTCCTAATGACTTTATCTTAAATTGAAGTTTTAAAAAATTTGTCATACAAAAACTCAAAAAGGTGAGACAGCTGTATAAGGGGGCTACTCGTTTAATTGCTCCGATCTGGAGCTAAACGGAATATTTAATAAGAATTAGGTAACCCAAATTAGTTGTTTCTAGCAAAATTAATATCATGTATAAAATTTTTCACACAAAAACTGCAAATTTAAAATAAGTTTGCATGGTAAGTCACAACTCATTCTTGGGAAGGGGGGCTAGCAAATTCATTGAATACAATTTATCTGAAGAATGAATAGTCTATCTATTAAACCCACAAGATCTCTAATTTTATGCGGAGAGCCAGACAGAAATATCTTGGACAATTCATTTGTGAGCTACAGCGCGTCGAGCATGTAGGTCTCGAAGGAAGAAATTCACCATATTTTACATTTTTACTACCTGAAAGGCAAAAAAGCATCGCAAGCGGTTAAAAAAATTTGTGGTCTTTACGGCGCCAATACTTGTTCAATTCGCATAGCACAACAGTGGTTCACTTGATTCCGTTCTGCTATGGAGAAAGTGGAAGATGCACCAAGCGCTCTGTCGTCGAAGAAGTCGATAAAATCAAGGAAGTGATCGACATAGACCGCCATAGTAGCAGCCGTACTATCGCCCGGGAGCTGAATATTAGTCGTATGAACTTTCAAAGGCATTTGAAAAAGCTTGGCTACACAAAAAAAATCGATATTTGGGTGCCACACGAATTGACACTAAAAAACCTCATGGACCTTATTTCCAACTGCGAAGCGCTGCTTAATCGCAAAAAAATCTACACTTTTCTGAAGCGGAAGGAGAGGAATTATGTTCTATCAGGAAAACGGCAGACCACACACTTCGATTGTGAAGCGTCAGAAGCTCCGAGAATTCGGATGGGAGGTCCTTATGCATCCACCTTATAGTCCGGACCTGCCACCATCGGATTACCATCTCTTCCTATCAATGTCCAACGATTAACATCAAAATAGGCTTGGGAAAACCGACTTTCTCAATTTTTTGCCAATAACAATCTTCTATGAGCGGGTCATAATGAAGTTAACAACAAGTTATTGATCAAAATGGTGCTTATTTGAACTAAATCCGATGATTGTAAGCAATTTTATAAAGATTTGAAATAAAGGCGAAAATTCTAACGACTTTTTGTTCCAACCAATATATAGTTCGTGGTGTCTGCTACGCCTCCTTCTCCATTTTTACTTATGGCAACAGAGTATAAAAATAACTCTAGGTAAGAAGTCCCCGAAAAGAGGCTGTCCTGATTGAATGCCTCGATAAACTCATGCAGCCCAATTGCATCAGATCGGACGGACAGTTGAAAATGTTGAACACACTTAGGCGAACATTCGTTGGTGCTGATCCCGATTCGCTTTCTATATCTTTTGTGCTAATTTAGATATGATGCTACGAGACAATTTTCCTTCATCAATAAGTGGTTATGTGTTTCTGTGGTACGATTTATTTCCTATCGAACTTGTAGACGCTCCTCTTAATTCGATTTTCTTGTATAAATGGAATTATACTGGATTTACTATTACGAATACGTTTAGGAACGAATCAAGTTTGGATGTTTATTCTTTAACGCACTCAAAAGAAATTGCTTTGAGAGCTACTCCATCACCATCGCTTTCTCATGTGGATAATCTTCATAAATCATTTGTAAGGAATCTATAACAGTTCTCACCGCACTTGTTTACCTTCTCTGAAGATATTACCATTGAGTGCCATTGTTATAAGTATTTCAGTTAGAAGATGCCAAATTCAGAACAATTCATCTTATTGTTTTATACATTGAAATTTTAGTCTCCAAGAAGTTATTGTTTTCAACAGATTTTTTTAGAAACTTTATTCTTTGATTTGTTTGGTCGAAAGCTGTACCAAGTAAAGACGCCTAGTCCCTTCCTAGCAGAAACAAAGATTAAATCATTTTAAATATAAACTCCTGCCGAGTACTAAAAGATACTGAACCGATTTTTGGCAAATCAATCAAACACCACATCCGAGACTGCATGAGCAACTTTATTATTTTTAATTATTTTTAAGTAGCTAAAATAATTTTTTTTTTTTTCAAATATATACAAACAATTAATAACTTGAAACCACACAAATACGCTACGGAAGTCGAAATTTTTTTTTTAGAAATACAAAAGTAATACCCTGTCACAGATAAATCTGTCATGCACAAAAGCTTAACACGAAGATAAAACCTGCCAATAACATTACCAATAAAACAATAGATACATTATGCACAATACTCCATAGGTACAAACAATAAACCCGCTAAAACCATCGATCAACGCTAAGAACAAAGCAATTGATTGTACAGAAACCTCTAAGCATTGTGGCACAACAACAACTTAAGCTTGTTAAGCAAATTAAAAGCTAAATATTTAACTTTTCAATGTACTCTACAAGGAAGTGAAATAATAATGAAATGGAACAACAACAAAAAAAAGCTATGACCATAATTTCCAACAAACGAAATATTTGAGATACATAATTTTTGCTTTATGAATGCCAAGGAATGTCGTTAGATTTAGTTAAATATTTTAAAATACGCAAATACGACAAGTTGTGCAATTAAAAATAAGAAAAAAAAGCTTCATCTTGAGAACAAGTTTAGCTCTGCTATGTGGGTTGTTGTCTAATGGCATACCGCGAAAACAAATCGTTGTGACAAAGAATGTGAGCTATTTTATATTGTTCGAGTAGATATTTTAACTTTTTTTGCGTTGACAAATTGTTGCCAAAAAGCCAGTTTATTGCTGAATAAAAGTGAAACGAGAAGATCTGTTGATCTGATATCATCCATTTCTTACTAGCTGGTAGCCGTTGGCATGCGCATCGTTAAAGCTTGATTATTTTCTGCCGAAATTCATGCAACATGCAATATTTTACCCGAGGCTTTGAATTGTTATAAAGCATGCTATATAAACTTGATGCCATAAGTTCTTTACGACTGTTGGAGAAATACTTATTAAATAGAATTATAAGAGGAAATATTAGATTCGCTAGTAACGAAGCTTAAATACTCTAAACCGGTGTGAAATTGTTTGAAAAAATTTTAAGAATAGATCCATTAAGAAATACTGATAAAGATCTATTAATAAATACCGAGACAATTTTGTAGAAGATATAAGAACACAAATGAACAGAGAACAAGAAAATGTCTAGGTGATTCTTCAAATTGTTCATAATCTAATTCATCTTGAAGATATGGTCATATCTATGTCAGATAAAATTCACTCATCATGAGAACAAAAGACTTTTGTTCAAAAGCATCAATTTCGACGGGAATTGGAGTATGATACATGTATTACGGCGAAATTTTTGAAGAAAATGCTTACAGAAAACTGGAATATTTAAAATTCAGCTTTTCATTGCATCATTTAAAGCTATGAGTACTATTGTTGAAAATTACTTCACAACGAACATAGACAATATTACTTACATAAATAAGCATTTGACTGAACTCCGTAGATCTTTTCAAAGTACGAATGTTTCCCAAACTCTTAAAATTCATGTAATTCTTGATCATTTAGAGCAGGATCTAATACATTTGAATTATGATAGTTTGGGAACAAGCTGGCGTATCTATTCATAGAGAATTTCTCAACTTTTTGAAAAGATTCCAGATAAATATTACCGTTGATCCAACTTTTTCGGCACTATTAAAAAAAAAACGGTTGTTACTTTTTCTTCTTTATTAGTTGATTAGGTCTATTGGAGATACCACTCCAATGTGTCTATTCCAAGGATGGTGAGGAAATGATATCAACTCTGTTAATTAAACTTGGATTTAAATATTTTTCCACATTGAACTTCTGACAGCGGGATACACTGGAAAAAAAAACTTCATGATTTTATTGCTTCTTTCAGGTGTTGAACTTACCTTAATTGATGGAGGCAAAAGGCTTTGCTTTTATTATGGCTCAACATGTATAATAATGATAAAATTTCTAAGCCGAGTGACATGAATCATATTTTTAGAGAAGCAAAACTGATTCTATGGAATGAATGCACTGTGGCTCAAAATAATGGCATTGAGGCTCTTAACAGAACTCTCAACGATATAAGAAATTTCAATCCAATTATGGGTGAAGTAAAAGCTATTTTGTCTGGTGACTTTATACAAAAATTGACTGATCACCGCAAGGGAGACGTGCAGATGCAGTCAAAACCAGCCTTAAATCGTCAAGTCAACGTGATATCTTTGAAAATTTATTTGCGCCTTCATCTCCACAGCAGAAGAGATTTCAAAGCACTCATTGAGAGATTTCTAAAATTAATGAAAGAATAAATATTTTGGAAAATCTTGGTTATATCCATCAACCATTAATCAGATTGGAGTTCATAAAAAAAAATTGGTGCACCATAAATTTATATCCTCCAAGTCTGTATAAATCTTTGAAATCTGTTTAATAAGCAGCACCAGACTTCAAGTAAAAATACAAAAAAAATTTTAAGCTTCAATATTAACAAGAAAATTCGAAGGAGATCTTCCAAGAATTGCTCTTATTTCATCAGACTATAAATATTTCGGATTGGTGATATCCAGCAACTATCAATCAAATTGGAGTTGATTGTCCAACGTGATTGCCTTAAAATTAAGAGTACTTACATAAACTGCATTCAATTGGAATACTAAACCTTAAAAGCACCATTAATTTAAATCCTCCAAGTCTATATAAATCCTCCAAATATGTTTAATAAATAGCACCAAACTTCAAGAAAAAATACAAAAATATTTTTGAAGCTTCAATATTATATATACCTTCCAAGAATTCCTCTAATTTCATTAGACTAACATTTTAAACTCAAAAATCTTCAATATGCTGTTAGACTTGAAGTCTGGTGATACTTATTGACTATTAATTAAGTACATGGGCAAAGTTTCAAAATGCTTGATATGGATCATTGTTTTTTTATGTTCAATTTTATGTGGTATGCTCAAGAGTTAATTCACCGAAAAACTAGGTTGTTCTTCAACTAGAAATGAAAACGAAGAACTTTGATTGGAGTATTTGTCGATGTTCAGCTGCAATCCGAAAGAGTTTTTATGTCGCTTTGTTGCCATAGAAGAAATCTGTAGCCATCACACAAGGGATCAAGGAACAATCAAAAGAGAGTGGGCTTCTTCGTGTGAACGTGCACCAAAGAAGTCCAAGATGGATATGCACGCGGTGTCATTCACTTTTCTTTACCACTGGTGAACATTACTCAGAGCCCTTGAACAGATTTGATATGGATTTAAAGCGGAAACGACCGCATTTAGCGAAGAAAAAAATTATGTCCCATCGAGAAGGGTGCACACATGTGTAGTCACCATGGTAAAAGTCCGAACTGCTACCTTATGCAGCACTTACTCCAGAATCAGCACCCTGCGACTCTTTTCTCTTTTCTCTTTCCTGAAGAACTGGCTTCGGGGTAAAAGATTTTTGTCAATTAAAAGCGTCTATTTGGAGGTTCTAGAAAAATCTATAATTAATGTATCTTACCAAAAAAAATTACGAAATCAAACTACCCACATAATTTACGCTTCATTGCATCACCGCTGCTAATTTCAATGCGTTACAAACTTTCGGCCAAACTGTTAAAATCATATTTCGTGAATGATTTAAAAATAAATGCATATACTTATTTTTAGATTTCTTTCATTATTGAAAATCATCTCAGCGTCAAAGTATAATTAGCTTGCGCAGTAGTGCACTATAATTATATTAATTTTCTTTTTTTTTTTTCTTTTTATAGGAAGCTGCTTATTAAATTTATATTAGACTATAATTTAGTTAATTTTGTTTGATTTAGTCTACTGCCACCGACAAAGTGTAAAGCAAATTGCGGGCATCTTGGACATACATAAGTGTAAGGCGTGTTCGTAGCGATCTATATATGTATTTATTTTGTTGTTTTTTTTTTTCCTAGCAGACTTGAGACGTGCAGTTTTATGGTTCGATCGAGATGTAATAGTTAACAACGGCAGCTGTCATTTAGACAATTTGCAGTCCGTTTCAGTTTGCCAAATGCGCTAATTTTCCAAGGAAAATGAAAATTGTGCGCTGACTTGGCAATTTTCACTGAAAGTTGTGGTGTGTGAATTTAACAGCTCGGGCACATTGACTTGCACAATTGTTTTCTATTTTAGACAATTTGATTTTCACTTTGGTATTAAATTTAATGCCTTACTATAACATTTTCTTCTTATTTTTTTTTTGTTTTTTTTTTTTTGTTAATATTGAAACTTGTTGTTTTATATGTGTTCCGACCCAATTGAAGAAATTATCTAATATCATTTAAGCCATTTCATTTAGACACACATGCTTTACTAAGGAAGTTACTAGGGAAGCTGGACCAACATTACAGAATTTCTCCATTTTAGGTACTGGAACATAACAATATTATAGGAAATGAATTGGCTGACATGCATGCTAGAAAAAGAGAAAAGCAAGTACATTCCCAGGAAGCTAGAACCCACTTGTAACCACATAACTCCTCCGAATGCAGATTCTGCAATGCAAATGGAACGTTTAGTTTCTAGGAATATACTAAGATACACTGAACACATAGCATTAGAGCAAATTAACTAATCGGTGACTGGTTCTATAGGTCCTTAGTTGTAATAATAATATTACTAAATATATATAGATTTATATTCGCATGTAAGTCCCCTCTTTTTAGGCCCTGTACCGAAGGTACAAGAGCCTATTGGGTTTGTGCAAATGTATGTAACAGGTAGAAATAATGGTCGGAGACCCCCCAAAGTTACCCCCATTATGGTCAGGAGTGATAGAGGAGTCGATATAGACATGTCCGTCTGTCCGTCCGTCCGTATGAACGAAAGGATCTCGGAAACGGTAATAGATAGAGACTTCGTGTTTTTTGCATTCGACTAGGACTGCTCCGGAATTTCACAAGTTTATTTTAAAAACTTGGCCCTCCCCCCCCTTCCCCATAAAATCACCCCCAAGGGTAAAAATTTCTTCGGCACTAAAAAAAGTAAGTATTCCAGTATAGAGATATCGTTCTTCTTAGCCAAAATCCGAAAAATTCATCAAAATCAGATAATAAATGACGATTTTATTAGCAATTGAATTTGAACGACCCCCCTTTTCTTTTCATTCATATTAGCGCAGTGAGAAGTGGTCATGTGTTTGGTCATAAGCTAGGGAAACATTTAATGTGTTTGTTAGGCGAACTGAACTGGTACAGGGCCTCTTACAGTCGGTTACGCCCGACTGAAATTTCCTTACTGGTTTTTTATATAATTATTTTATTTGATAGAAATCAGGAATCCTAGAACCATATCATGTCGCACCCTTCTATTATAATCTCCAAACTGTACAAATTATTGTGATAGAAATTTATAAACAGTCATCTCCGTCTATTAGGTGTAGCGCCGACTCCAATAATAATCCTCCTTAATCTTCTTATTGGACGCCTATGTGGCAAACTCCTTTAGCAGCCTGAAGTTATATGTGGTGTATGATTTCTTGTTGTATTGTGTTTAGCCTCAAATCTTCGTGTAGTGTTGTGTTGCGAACGTACCAGAGGCACCCTGTAATCTCACGAAGACTTCTATTTTGCAGCTTTTGGATTCGCTGCCTGTATGTTTTGGCTGCGATGCCCCATATTTGTATCGCATATCTTCAAATAGCAGCCACCGCACAGTTGTAAACTGGATAGCTTACTCCTCCTATTAAGCATCCAAAAGAGCTGCTTTCGTCTGAGGTCGCCTCATTAAATTAGATTAGATATTAAATTATGGACATTTCGTGCAAATGTAAGCCTCTTATCACACCTAGATACTTGACGTAGTTTGCCTGATCAAGGGCGAATGTGTGAAACACACATTTATGAACTTCCCTGCATTTACTTTAATATTCCATCGCCAAGATGCCAATATAACTTTCTTGGGTGGCATAATATCCTCTTCGGAGACAGGTAGATTGGCAGTGATTCCATGTGGAACTCCGACTCTCAAGAGATGTACAGTCGAAAGCTTCTCTCGCATTTCACTTAAAAATTACGGTCTTCCAAGTAAGACCGTATCATCAAGTAGAAATGAGATGGAAGTATAGACTTGATTTTCGCTAAAAGACCAGCGTGCCATACTCGTTCAAAAAAGGCTTCCTGCACGTTCACAAAAACTCCATTGCAGTACTACTTTTCATTAAACGTCTTTAAAATGTGATTCAATAACCTGTAAGCTTGCTCATCGGTGCCATGACCACGCCGAAAACCAAATTGGTGCTCAGGTACAGCGCTTAGATAGACTCCCAGCTCTGTTACCAGTGTCGCAAGAATTCTTTTTCCAAACCTTCCACAGTGAAGGTAGATGACTAATAGGACGATATGAGGTAGTCCTCTCTGCAGAACAAGTAGAGAAGTTTTCACTTGGTTGAGTTTCCATTGTTTTTTTTTTAATTAGAGCATTAGACGACTGCTTGCTAGGAGGTTTCTCCAGACCTTAACTTGGATTTTATCTATCTATCTATATATCTGTCTATGTATCTTTATATCAATCTATATATCTATCTATCTCTTTATCTATCTATCTATATATCTACCAATAACATCTACCAATAACTTCGCTTAAATTCAAATTCAATTCTTGGCAACATATTTGCTATTAAATTCAAGAACTTTCGACCTCCACATATGCGCAAGCAACGCAATGCAGCTGCCACACGGCAGCGTTTTCACTTACACATAACCTTTTTTGAACTCTTGCAAATACCAAAAGACCAAACGTTTCATACCGTTGGTCGGTCGACTGGACCGCCTTCAAAACTATGCAAGGCATTTGTGTCAAACACGCGACGACGTCGACGACGCTGACCCAGTATGCGAACACGATTGGACATAAAAGCTGCTGCTGCTGCTGCTGCTGCACCAACCAGTAGCCCAACAGTCATCCAGCATTCGATTGCACGAATCGACTGTCGACGACAGTAGCATATATTACCAAATCTGTACAATCAGTTTTCCCCAAACGAACTCTCCTCTTGGCAGTAAAAGAAAGCCAGGCAGAAAAATTCACTTAATAAGGATATACGACTATACGCTGACGCTGTCGCTGTCGCTGTCGCTGGAAAAACGTGCTCCAAGAAAATTATAGAGCGAGGCAAACGTTTATGAGAAAAAATAACATAACAACCGGAAAAATATATCGCATGCGAGAAAAACTTTAAAGCATAAAAATTGAGTATCTACTTACATTTTTATAGCTTCTTTTCAGCTCGTTAGCTACACAGCTACACAGCAAAGTTGTCTACAATTGTTTTGTTAAATTTAGTAAAATTTTGCGCAAATCTTTAGCACAGATTTGTTGCCTTTTGGTACTTTAATTAGCACGCGAGCGTTATATGAGTCTTTGTCATCATCATCATCATCATCATCATTATCAACCTCAGCGGCAACGGCAGCATCAGCCGCTACATATGTTATATAGTATCTGTATATTCTACTGAAGTCTTCAAAGTTCGTTAGTTAGTTGATTAGCACAACATGCAAGCACCAGAGCTGTTGCAAGTACATACATTCATTCATACATTTTGCCAGCGCGCTTTTGTATCTCAGCTTTTGCTCTTTCCGTATCTGTATCTAAATATCAATGACGTTGTTTTGTTGCAGCATGTCGTTGTCAACGGAGCATGTTGCCAGTTGCATGTTAATTAAGCACGCTTTAGTTGCTGTCTTCTTTTTGTTGTTCACGTTCCAGCTGAAATACACAAACAGAGCGCACAATTTCGATTGATAAGTATCTACAATACATAATTATGCATAATTTTATAGCCTATAGAATTCATATTCAAATTGTTTATTAAGTCGCTTTAATTTAATGCTAGGCAGGTAGTAGCTTTTAAATTATTAGAAAATATGCCTATTTTTATTTTATTTACATTTAGTTTGATTACGTGCATCGACAAAAGGGTTTCTATTTAATATTTTGAACGCTGAAAGCGTTTATGAATCGAGGTGAGATCATTTGACAATGACAGCGCAAACACAAGCGGAGAATGTTTGAAATTTTTTTTGTTTAGATTTAAATATTAAACATTATTTGTTTACTATTGTAAAACTAGCCAACAATAAATATATGTCCCTATTTTTTGTTTGTGTATCTTACGTTAATCCTAATAAAAAATCCCATATGAATGTATACCCCAAACAAATTTAAGTTTCAAAAGGGTACAGAGCATCTGAAAAACTTTGAGAAAGAAGCTCTGACAAACAAAGGTTTTTATTTCCACAGTTGGAGAAACGTTGGGTAGGTCTGTGCGATACAGTACTTCAAGAGCTCATGGTCAAGAGCTTCATTACCAGAGATTTTTTACCAAATATCGCGCACATACCTTTGACGTTTTACTTTCTCAACTGAAAGACCGTAGAAGTGCACCTAAAAAAAGCTACAGGTTGAAGCAAACCCATATACCAGCACTCGTGATATGGAGGAGGCACTAAACTTCCAACCCGACCATCTTCGGAAGACGAATTATATCAGCAAGCACGATATAAGTGTTCCTCTTTAGCGCACAGAAACTCATCTTATAAAACTCACAAATCGTAGCAAAATGCACAGAAGTTTGAGGACAATATGCGAGTTAGCCCATTCTTGTTACTCATCCAAACCTTTCCCATCAGACTACCATTTTTCTGTTGCTTGCAAAATGACTTAAATGATAGATCGTTCGAATCTATATAGGTCATCAAAGAACATCTCATCTCATAACTTTAAAGTACTCTATTTCGACAAGCACAAAATCATGTAACATTCAGAAAGATGGCAATAGGTCATCAATTTAATTGACCATGATATTATTGACTGAACTTGATAATCCAATGTATACCATAGATTCTATGATGCAGATAAAGACAACTAATGAGGATAGAGAGTATCCAGCACTGTACATCCCATATAGATCGATCTGAAAATTTGTGATTGTCAATTTTTAATAGCTATGAAAATACTTAAGAGATTTTTAATGAGAACTCTTGAAACTCCCTGTTATTAACAATGACTTGAAAAACTAATTTCCACCAAATCATGGACTTAAACAATTGTCAAGCTTTAATTAATTACTAATTTTGAGATGATTTTTCAAAACAATATTATCTCCTTTGAGTACATACCGTGCTAGTATAATAAAATTATTAAAAAAAAGTACGAAAATTATAGTCGGACGTAACCGACTGTAGGAGGCTCTGTACCAGTACAGGTCCCCAAACCAAGAACTTGAATGTTTCCCTAGCTTATGACCAAGCAGTGCAAAACAAAAAAGTAGAGAATTAATTAGAAATAGTGACGAAAATTATTTTGCTTCTTCTCACTGTAGGAATAACACATTTTGTATGTATGAAAGAAAAAGGGAGGACGGAAGCATCATAGGTCGTTCAAATTCATTTGCTTATAAAATCGTTATTTATTATCCGATTTTAATGAACTTTTAGGATTTTGGCTAAGAGGAACGTTATCTATATACTGACATACTTTTTTTGTGCCACCAAGACTTGATAGTGGAAATTGTCTTCTTCGAAGCACCATGTGCATATAATCTGATCTGATCTTCATACCATGGCCAAGGCTTACAGAACACGAATCTACATCAGCACCAATGAATGCTGTTCTGAGTGTAACCTATCCACATAGTACGACCCACCTATTCAGCTGAACGTCTCGGCTAAAGAGATTAAGATCTGCGTATTTATGAGTACATCCAATGGAGGTAGCCTTGTTTCTGGTTCTTAATATCAAGGGTTAATTTTTTTTTTTTTTTTGTTATTATTATATATTTTTAATTTAAAACATTCACAGCTTAGATTTGACCATCAAAAGTAATAAAATTTTGTATTGATATCGGATCCATTTCACTTTTAAGTTACTTCAATCAATACGAATTGCTTTAAAATTAGTTTTAAGAATTCTTTCTGAAAGATCTAACAAAAATATGTTTGCAAATTAGATGTAAATTTTCTCAGCTTTTATTTAAGAAAGAATAGATTAAAAATAAAAATCTTCGATCTTCAGATACTAAACATAAAATTTTAAATAATACTAAACAAAAGTTGAATAGTGTATACTTGGGATGAAGTACATTTATACATGTTAAAAGTTTTCTGGAAATCTTCAGAACTTAAAAATATCTTCATTTTTCTAAAGATATCCAAGCGTAATCCTTTAAAATATGAGCCAACTAAATAAGACTTTTTTCGAAACTTCTTAAAGATTTCTATGAGTTTATTTTTTATACAATTAAGCAAAATAAAACCGATAAATTATATATCTACAGCAAAATATATATATATATATATATATATATATACAATAGTATATACAACAATTATAAATCTTTGTCTCAAAATGACTTCAGCTGTTCTTACGCTAAACTGCCGTCCATCAACAAACGAACGAACGTGCGTCCATCCCAACCATAGTCCAGCATCTATCCAGCTGTGTCTTTCATGAACTTGCACCTGCCATGACTTGTAAATTTTCAACATGCGGATTCGTTTCGCTTCTTTTGTTCTAGCTGCCGCCCCTACCAAATGTGCATTCACAGAATTTATAAATCGTTTCAACAACTTGCTACACCAAAGAACGATTTCTACGCTGATGCAGCAGTTTTGCCATTGGTTCATCGGTTCCTTTTGTTTTCAAAACATTTTGCTGTCAAGAAGCGCCTTCAACGCTGCGACATTGTTTAGACGGAGTACATTTTTGCTGACAATTAAATTTCGAAAAAATATATATTTCTTAAGCTTCTATGAGTCATGCCGAGCAGCCAAAATTGCTGCCCACAAACTATTTGATTGCAGATACTCACTCGTATATATGATATGAGACGTATTAAGTTGGATTTTATGTGTATATAGAATTTTTATATGGCATTTTTATAGCGTGGCCAAAAATTTGTCGATGTCGATGTCCATGTCTGTTAATTGTTTATGTGACATAATTTAATGTCAATTTAAACCTTATATTTTTTCGTTTTTTTATCGGATTGGTGGCATGGTTTTATAGGATTGATTTAAGTGCTGATTGAAACATTTGAGTTTTGGCTATGTCTGTTGTAATGTGTGACCACCAACGCAAAGATAAATCTTGTAGATTGTATTATGTACTTAACTAATGCATTGAGATTTGTACAACTTAATGGCAAGTTGCTGTGTCAGACTTATTGGAATTTAAATGGAAATTGCCCCTAATAGAATATTGATTTTAGTGAATAAAAGTTTTACAGTTTTTTGGATAAATATTACATTTGATGACTAAGAAATATTAGTTTTTTATCATTAAATGTCTGTAAAATAAAAATAGTTTGATATGCAATTTTGAGATGATTTTTCATTGAGAAATATGTGAAGATATAAACTTAACAACAACTATTTTAAGTACAAAGCTAACAAAGAGCTACGGAGACAACTGTTTCAGTTTCAGCTTACGATAAAGCGTATATTTAATCAGTTGCGAGACATATGCAGATGGAATTGATATATTTTGATGTACATCTATGTCGCTTGAAGAATCGAAACTAGTAAACACTGTCGTACATTAGAACAATAATATTATCATCCAAATATACTTTTCGAATTTTTTCTCATTTGAAAGATCTCCAAGAACACTGTCAAATCACGAAAAAGTTAGTAAAAATTCTTAGTGATCTTGTAGTAAAGCATCAAAAATAGAGAATTTCATGCTTTTTGTTTGATGGTGATCTTTAATAGTTAATATATGAATTTCGGAACGAGATATCTTTAAACCCTTTTTTTTTTTTGTGATTCTGAAAGGTAAGAGCAAAATATACTGCTTTAAGTTCCTTAGTATATGTATGTGATTTGGAGACATTTATATAAAATTCAACTCTTTTCAAACTTTAAAAGTTTTTCATTTTCAAAACTTATTTTATTTGTTAGTACCCTACATAATAATTCTAGATTTTAAAGATATCTCAGCATATTCAGGAGCGATAATATGCATTTTTTAAGATCACCAAAAGTAAGAAATATATTACTCAATTTAATCCTCTTCTGGAAGAACTTTCAAACTATAAACGTGTTTTCGAAGCCTGTGATGCAAAGAAATGCGTTCAAATTTAGTGAATTGAGAAAAATATTTTAAAAAAAATTTATAATCTTGTTTGTGCGCACATCATGCCTAAACCGCTGAACCAATTTCAATAAATGTTGGTAGAGATATAGATGGGACGTTGGAAAAGAACATAGGCTAGTTATAATCGGAGAGGTCATATCTTTGCATTCATTTAAGGTACAATGATGAAGTTTGATTAACATGCTAATGGAATCGGAAGAAGTAACCCTATTAATTTTGCTCCTAATTGGAGAGGGAGATAAAAAAATGTATCACAGTTTTTCATTAATTTAAGTACAGAGATAAAATTTGGTATAATGACATCCGATGTTCTTACCTGAGAAATTTAATGACCCTTATACTACTTAATTTCTATATACATCACATGTTTGTCCGATCTTAGAATTTTCAGCATGTGTTTGGAATCCGCATTATGTCATTTACCAAGATCGTATCGAGTCTGTTTTAAAATATTTTGTGTTATTTGCTCTCAGAAACCTCAATTGGGCTTCTGATATACATCTCCATCCATATGTGGATCGATTGAAACTTATTGATCTTCCGACGCTATCTGCTCGATGGTCAATACTCTCTGTCGTTTTCCTTCACAAGGTTCTTTGTGGGAATGTTGATTCTCCTTATTTATATTCGGTCTCTTTGCTATACCTATAAGAAATTTTTTCATCTATTCTCCTACAATAAATATATAAAAAAATCTGTCCTTAACTTTGTACTTCAGTAAATTGTAATTTCATATTTTCATTTTAATCTTTTCCAAGACTGCGAGTCAAGGCACAGTCGGTCAACTGGGCGACCGAAAAAAAATCCTCAAGCATGTCTGAGTGGGCGTAGCTTTACTCTTTTTAGCGTGAAGGTTTTTCTAAATACATATTGAAAATTCAGTAACTACGAGACTATTTTTTTTAAATGTTTATGTTTTCACGGGTCTCCTGTTACTTAAAAAATATTATGTTACTTTATTCAAAAATTATGCAGAAATATTTATGCAATTCCCATGAGAACTTCAGTTTTTGATTTGCTTAAATAAATAACTAAATGCCTTAAATAAATAACTAAGAACTCAATTTAACAAATAGAAGTGGTTCCCCTAATTTATGCTCTACTTAAGCCATATTTCGAGTTGTAGCTCTTGATAAAAAAAAAAACAGTTTTAAGACCAATGAAGACATTATAAACACTAATGGTTGAGAGTAATACAAAATGAAGTTAAACTTATAACAGTGTGATACATAAAGAGTCTTATTCCATGAATATAATTTCTATACATCTTCTATATTCAGAGAAACTTCCTCTCAGATAGATATACAGACTGACTGAGGGACGGGCATGGTGTTTCTCAAAATTTCCAGGGCATTTTCTGGTGCCACCACCTCAACGGTGCAAAAATGAGTGTTGAACACAGAGCTAATATAAATTTTGGTTATAAACTTGGTAAAAAAAAATTTTGATGTACATCTATGTCGCTTGAAGAATCGAAACTAGTAAACACTGTCGTACATTAGAACAATAATATTATCATCCAAATAAACTTTTCGAATTTTTTCTCATTTGAAAGGTCTCCAAGAAGACTGTCAAATCACGAAAAAGTTAGTAAAAATTCTTAGTGATCTTGTAGTAAAGCATCAAAAATAGAGAATTTCATGCTTTTTGTTTGATGGTGATCTTTAATAGTTAATATATGAATTTCGGAACGAGATATCTTTCAACCCTTTTTTTTTTTTGTGATTCTGAAAGGTAAGAGCAAAATATACCGCTTTAAGTT
Organism: Leucophenga maculata; assembly: GCA_035044805.1. Taxonomy (NCBI): domain Eukaryota; kingdom Metazoa; phylum Arthropoda; class Insecta; order Diptera; family Drosophilidae; genus Leucophenga; species Leucophenga maculata. Next base: position 526,542 of record JAWNNP010002893.1, on the reverse strand, counting down.
CCTTAGTATATGTATGTGATTTGGAAACATTATATAAAATTCAACTCTTTTCAAACTTTAAAAGTTTTTCATTTTGAAAACTTATTTTATTTATTAGTACCCTACATAATAATTCTAGATTTTAAAGATATCTCAGCATATTCAGGAGCGATAATATGCATTTTTTAAGATCACCAAAAGCAAGAAATATATTACTCAATTTAATCCTCTTCTGGAAGAACTTTCAAACTATAAACGTGTTTTCGAAGCCTGTGATGCAAAGAAATGTGTTCAAATTTAGTGAATTGAGAAAAATATTTTGAAAAAAATTTATAATCTTGTTTGTGCGCGCATAATGCCTAAACCGCTGAACCAATTTCAATAAATGTTGGTAGAGATATAGATGGGACGTTGGAAAAGAACATAGGCTAGTTATAATCGGAGAGGTCATATCTTTGCATTCATTTAAGGTACAATGATGAAGTTTGATTAACATGCTAATGGAATCGGAAGAAGTAACCCTATTAATTTTGCTCCTAATTGGAGAGGGAGATAAACAAATTTATGACAGTTTTGCATCCATTTAAGTACAGAGATAAAATTTGGCATAATGGCATCCGATGTTCTTACCTGAGAAATTTAATGACCCTTATACTACTAAACTTCTATATACATCACATGTTTGTCCGATCTTAGAATTTTCAGCATGTGTTTGGAGTCCGCATTATGTCATTTACCAAGATCGTATCGAGTCTGTTTTAAAATATTTTGTGTTATTTGCTCTCAGAATCCTCAATTGGGCTTCTGATATACATCTCCATCCATATGTGGATCGATTGAAACTTATTGATCTTCCTACGCTATCTGCTCGATGGTCAATACTCTCTGTCGTTCTCCTTCACAAGGTTCTTTGTGGGAATGTTGATTCTCCTTATTTATATTCGGTCTCTTTGCTAAACCTATAAGAAATTTTTTCATCTATTCTCCTACAATTCTTCTTTAAAGTATATAAAAAAATCTGTCCTTAACTTTGTACTTCAGTAAATTGTAATTTCATATTTTCATTTTAATCTTTTCCAAGGCTGCGAGTCAAGGCACAGTCGGTCAACTGGGCGACCGAAAAAAAATCCTCAAGCATGTCTGAGTGGGCGTAGCTTTCCTCTTTTTAGCGTGAAGGTTTTTCTAAATATATATTGAAAATTCAGTAACTACGAGACTATTTTGTTTAAATGTTTATGTTTTCACGGGTCTCCTGTTACTTCAAAAATATTATGTTACTTTATTTAAAAATTATGCAGAAATATTTTTGCAATTCCCATGAGAACTTCAGTTTTTGATTTGCTTAAATAAATAACTAAATGCCTTGAATAAATAACTAAGAACTCAATTTAACAAGTAGAAGTGGTTCCCCTAATTTATGCTCTACTTAAGCCATATTTCGAGTTGTAGCTCTTGATAAAAAAACAGTTTTGAGAACAATGAAGACATTATAAACACTAATGGTTGAGAGTAATACAAAATGAAGTTAAACTTATAACAGTGTGACACATAAAGAGTCTTATTCCATGAATACAATTTCTATACATCTTCTATATTCAGAGAAACTTCCTCTCAGATAGATATACAGACTGACTGAGGGACGGGCATGGTGTTTCTCAAAATTTCCAGGGCATTTTCTGGTGCCACCACCTCAACGGTGCAAAAATGAGTGTTGAACACAGAGCTAATATAAATTTTGGTTATAAACTTGGTAAAACTTTTACCGAAACTCATGAAGTGATGAAACATGGAAATAATTGTCCATCTCGTACCACTATTTCCGACTGGTATACACGTGTCAAAGACGATCAGGAAGACTTGAACAACGACGAATGTTCAGGTCGGCCGAAATCTTCAGTGAACGAAGAAAACATCAAAATGTTCCGTGAATTCATCAAAAATGTGCCGAAATCGTCATTGCGGTTCATGAAATCGGAATTGGGATTGTCCAAAGACTCAATCCAATGCATTTTGGTTTCAGGAAAGTGTGTGTGCGATTTGTTCCGCATCAATTAAAAGACGCAACATTCGAAAGACATCATTAAAGAAGCCAAAAGGGTAAAAACTTGCTTATCAACATTATTACTGGTGACGAGACATGGTGTTTTTTCAATACGACCCTGAAACCAAGTGTCAAAGTGCCGAATGGATGCCGCCTGGTGAGCCAAAACCCAAAAATCAAGTTTGGAAATGTCCAAAAATGTTGATTTGTTTCTAAGATTCGAAGAGCATTATTCACAAAGAGTTCGTTCCACCGAGCCAAACAATTAATGGGCCATTTTATCTTGGTTTTATGGGCGTTTGCTCAGTTGTATCCGTCGTAGTCGCCCAGAATATTGCGAAGAAGAAAGTTAGCGTATGTTTCACAATAAACCGCCATCTCATCGTTCGACATTTGTGATCGCATTTTGACCATCAACCACTCGCCGTATTCGCCTGACTTGGCACCATGTCACTTTTTTCTGTTCAACAAGCTTAAATTATCCATGAAAGGACGGCGCTATGCTGATGTGAAGGCCATCCAAAAGGCGTGCATTAACCTCGTAAAGGTCATTCCGGCCTTTGAGCTTAAACACTCATTTGAAATGTTATTGGATCGAGCTAATAACTGTATTAAGTCGGAGGGAGATTACTTTGTGTAGTTTTTATTTTATTTCAATAGTTCGGGAAATTTTGAGACACTCTAAACATATGATTTATTAGGGGTATAAAATTGGAGGATTGTTAAACAGAGCTTATTTTGCTTAATTTGTTAGAAAATAAGCGGTTCCAAAATTACAAATAATAATGTTTTATCTCTTATAGTCTCTGAAATTGGTCGTTTATACAGACGGACGGATAAATGCTCTTTATGAAGTCTTGCTCCTTTCAGACAATTATGAGACCATTAGTTGGATCTGTTCATTTTACCAAACTGAAGGAAAAAAATTATCTGACAATAACTGAAAGCGAGGTTCTTTTAAATGAGAAATACTAATAATTCAGTAGTTAAGTTTGGAAAAATATTTGTATTGCTTTTTCATTTTATTTTATTTCGTGAACTTCTAAAATTTGAAAATTGGTTTGCAATTAAAAGAAAAATTGGAGTCGTAAATAATTATCTTTTTGACTCTCTTACAAGTTAGATTATTTAATTATTTATTAATTACTAATTTCTCAATAACAAATTCCAATTACTAACAAAAAACTTTCACCGAATTTTAAGTTTTAGAAATAAAGTTTTAAAAAATTCTATGGTTTTCCTTTCTCTCTTTGAACTTTTTATGCTTATTGCTTAAATTTTTATTTTCTTTGAAGTATTTAAGCTACTAAAGTCATAAAAAAAATATTTTTTATTTTATTTTTACTTTTTCTTAAAAACTGCACTAAAACCGATTATAAAAAATGCATTAAATTAAAGAGTGAAGTAAAAAAACTTAGCTCTACTTTTTCAACTAAAACGAAAATCATGTTTAACACACCTGTCGTCCATACACGAAAAAGGCAAAAGCCGCCGCCAATTACAAAAACAAAAACAACTCAGATACAAAACTTAAAACACTTATTTTTCATTTAATAATAACACGCACAATAAACTATTTTTTTCTTTGTTTGTTTGCGGCGACAGTTGTTGCACATTGAAGCCTTTTTTCCCACCACACAATACACAGACAAAACACAAACGAAAAGCGTAAATAAATGCACTCGAGTCGAACGAATCAATCATAAACAGGCAGACATACACCCGCGCGAATATCAAGCTAAATGCGAAAAAAGTATCTCGAACGAAGAACAACGCGTAACTATTGCATACTCATGCGCTGCGACGTGTTGCAAGCGCCGCGTTCGTAATGAAACTGCACATGAGCCGGTCACCGGCAAGCAGCCACTGCGTTGAGAGCGACGCCGAACTGTATATGCAGCAGCTGTATTGTATCTGTGAGATACAACGCATGCGATGAGATGCGATGCGATGCGATGAGCTGACTTGAGTGGAGCGCAAAACTTGCAGTTCAAGCATTAGCAAAAAAAAAAAAAAGAGAAATTAAATAAAAACCGAAACGTATTGCAAGATCAACTAAATACAAAACAACACAACGACAAGATCATCCGCTAAGATTAGACAACAGACAAGAACGAGAATGTATCTAGCGGATGCAACGACCCACGGAATGGTAGAACCAAAAAAAAAAAAAAAAGCGAGCGTATAGAACGATGCGCACAAAAATAAAAATCAAAATAAATGTCAAAACGTAACAATTTCGCGACGTGCAATTCGAAAGTATCTAACGTCGTGTTTTAGATACTTTTTTTTTTTGTTGTGAGCGCAAAATGTATCTAGCGACTGCGGCGGCTCAAAGTAAACTGAAACAGCGTTTTGAGTGTTGCTTTTGACAACAACAAACAGACCAAGTGTTGCTATTGTTGCTGTTGTTTTTGCTGCTGTGCTTACTAAGGTAAAACAGCGTCTTTTTATTCGTGTTGTTGTTGTTGTTGTTAAGGCGCACAACTGTTTTGTTTTTTTTTTGTTTTTGTTGTTGTTGTAATTATACACTTACACTGACATAAAGAAGCGCCGTTCATTTAGAAAAAAATGGGAGAAAAAAAATTTTCATTTGAATTGAATTTTTAATACCCTACAAGATGATATTGTAGCAACAAAAAAATAGGTCTTCGAATTTACTTAGCCTCTTGGTACGCTACATATATTTTGTTTCAGGTTCTTTAATTATATCATAGGCTTGTATGGTTTTACATTCTCGATACAATATAGACCTAGGTCAGATATTTTACTATGGTTGATGAAAGATATAATAAAATCTGGCTTTATTTGCTTAAGATTCTGTCTCTCCGGTCTCCTCTAGGAAATAATAAAATAATAAATCGTATTTTGTTTCATATTTCCATGATTGAAAATTGAAAAATAAGTCTCACATAATTTCGGAGTAATACACGTAGCTTTTTTTGGTCAAAAATCTCTAAGAGAACCTTTAAGGAAATTGTCTCGAAATCATTTCTTTCTTTTAATTGTGTGCTCTAATTCCTAGAGTTCTAATCAACGGAACGACTTGAATTCACTTGATCGACTCAAAATAGAAGTCGCTATGATCCCTATCTTAAGGGCCAAACCTCTATACTTCCAGAAATTTTAGAATAAACCATATATGTATTTGGAATATAATTTTATTTTTTAAGAATTAAAAATTAAAAAAAGGAGTAAAAAAAGTTTGTTTCTTTTTAAGATTATTTTTAAATAAAGCAAAGCAAACTCTGTCCAGAACAGAATATTAGTTACACTGGCACATACTCGAACCACATCCACAAAATGTTGGTTCAACTCCATAAATGCAGTTTTTTCGGTTTTTCGCAGTTTACTAAAAATTTGAGGTACGAATGTACGAGTCAAACGGAACTCAGATACGAAATAGTTGTCGGAAAGTGGGTCTAGTCAAATCCACACAACAATGTTTTTTTTGTATGCCGGTGCTATCAAATAATAACGCTGCAGTCAAATGTGCTCGACTTGGAGACACACGTTAAACCAATTATATCACCACAAAACTTTTATTCTGTTAGACGTATAACTCAAATGTGGATCCATTTGAGTTATTTTGTTGAGATAACTTTTAAATACACAAAACTTGTCGTTTCACGCTTCTAGAGGTCCAATATGAATCTTTCTATAATATTTACTTCGAATTGAAGTTTTTAAATAAAAAAATTAGAAGGTAGAGTTAGGTTTTAATAGATACTAATCCTTAGAGAAGAGATTGGCAGTATATGTACAAGAAATCCGAAGAAGCATTTGGAGAGACATAGTATATAAACTTGATGGCTATAACACTTATAGAGACCAAGTTCTTCTTGTTCACACGGATAGTCAGACAGACAACATGTCTACATCGACTTGACTTTTGATGATGGCCAAGAATAAACATATTTTATGAGGTCCACCTCTCCTCTTTCTACATGTTACAAATATTTTCAAAAACAAACAATACATACAAAAGCTCTGGAAACGCCAAAGTATTCAAATTCCCAAACTCTATTCTATACAGATGATTGTACGGCTAGACAGATGAACTCTTCAAGTGGTTCAATATTTGCATATATGGAATATTTTCTTATAAAACAAGCCAAATACAACAAATTTTTTGTTTCAAGCAAAATAGACATAAACATTAAAAACTTTTCGAAAACTCGGAAAGTTTGTATAGGGGAGATCCCTTCTAGTGGTTCCATTTGGACCTAAATGGAATGTTTGATAAGGATTAACATAAGGCAACCCAAAGTGAGTGAGTTAACAAACAACATCAATAAAATGGATACATAAAAAAAATTCAGAATGAGGAGTAGTTTTACATGGCAAATTCAAACCCCTCTTATGGAGGGAAGTAAGCATATTTATTAAATACAAGTAATTTTAAGAATGAGTAAGAGAATCTAAATTTGCAAATTTGAAGGCCCAGTGTCTACAATGTCTACAAAGTATCGATTTTCATACAGACAGACAGACGGACATATCTATTTCACCTTGACTTTTGATGCTGATCAAGAGTATATATACTTTGTTGGCTCTGGGTAGTCTGTGGAAAGTATTTTATATAAAACAGATCTTCGTCTAGAACATAAGTTTCGGTTAACAATACAATTTGGAGTTTCCATTTTGTTATATGAGGGAAGTTTCGTGCACAAAGATTCTAATTGTACCAAAAATGCCTTCATTTATGATTATATGATGCTATATAAAAGAGGAGCCTTGTATATATGAAACTTTGCATTAAACTCAAATATGAGCGTTGTGTTTGAAGAGGACTATGTTTCATTTATAATTAAAGTTTCCTATTCCTAGTTTTACAAAATGTTTGCGAACCTACATAAACCCATATATAATAGCATATGTGAAGTGTATAAAATATGTTGAGACACATGTTGCCAGCAACATGCTGCTATCTATCTTGCACGCACTTGTGCATAATTATTCAAATGGGTTTTCTGTGCGTAGATTTGGGATGAGACGATAAAGATGCTATGCCAGCATCAAAACAACCCTAACATACAGGTAGCGGAATTGCAATACATGTATCTGTTAGATACTTTATGGAGTTTTTAATGTGTTTAGTTTTCTTCTCTTCGCACCCAATCAACGAATTTAACGCTTTTTCACGTAGCATAGTTTTTAGGCCCTGTACCGAAGGTACAAGAGCCTATTGGTTTTGTGCAAATGTATGTAACAGGTAGAAATAATAATCGGAGACCCCCCAAAGTTACCCCCATTATGGTCAGGAGCGATAGAGGAGTCGATATAGACATGTCCGTCTGTCCGTCTGTCCGTCTGGCCGTCCGTATGAACGAAAGGATCTCGGAAACGGTAATAGATAGAGACTTCGTGTTTTTTGCATTCGACTAGGACTGCTCCGGAATTTTACAAGTTTATTTTAAAAACTTGCCCCTCCCCCCCCTTCCCCATAAAATCACCCCCAAGGGTAAAAATTTCTTCGGCACAAAAAAAAGTAAGTATGCCAGTATAGAGATATCGTCCTTCTTAGCAAAAATCCGAAAAGTTCATCAAAATCGGATAATAAATGACGATTTTATAAGCAATTGAATTTGAGCGACCCCCCTTTTCGTTTCATACATAAAAAAATGGTTTAAAAGGCACTTAGTCGTGCAGTGAGAAGTGGTCATGTGTTTGGTCATAAGCTTGGGGAACATTTAATTTGTTTGTTAGGCGACCTGCACTGGTACAGGGCCTCTTACAGTCGGTTACGCCCGACTGTGATTTTCTTACTTGTTCGTACGTGTTTTATGCCTTTTTCAAATCAATTTTCATATGAATGTATTTTTTTAAGTAATAAGATTGGTTTTTTTTTCCTTGGGGCTTGTTTGTTTTATTCTACCAAGAATTCAAGCCTGCAGACTATGGAAGTTCTTAACCCTTTTCTCGGTATGCGCATGCGTGTTCGTGTCGCCTAAGCTGTCAGGACATTTATTGTATTATTGTGGTCTGCGATCTTGCTGAGCCTTAAAGTCATAAATTCGACTTCGCTGCTCGATAATGCCTGTCTGCAGACAATTTCGCATTATAAATCACACAGATGAGATGCAGTGAAGGCGTTAAGAAGTTAAAAAGGGTTTTGATAAAATGTATTGAAATTAAAAAAAAAGCATAGAAGATCTGTGTATATTTATTATCTCCTTGAAGAGAAGACTAATTGAACTGACAACTGAGAGGTAGTTTGTCTGTTTCTTTGCCCTTCGCTCCCCTGCCGTTTTGAACTATTGATCTATTGAAAATTATGTATGAAGCCTCCTGCTGGAGAAGAAAGAAGTTTGGTCCTACTTTTTGTAGTTAACGCAGTTCTATTAACTACAATTCGAGCGGCATCCAATACAAAAGCATCATTAATGGCGACGGGTGTTCGATCAACTCCCAATGAATTTCAAATTTTTGTTGTATTGGACACGAGTCTACATTCAATAAAGTCTCCAATTCTTCCCCTTCAAACTTTTTCGGCTGGCCTGGATATTTCTTGTCTTTCGTGTCTTAATCACTACATCGTAGAAATATATATGGTAGATGCATTTGCTATGCCGGAATGGTAAATCAACACCCACTGGAACATATAGCCTTCATGCAAACAACGCGTCTACATTCTAAAATCTTGATATTTTGACGGGGCTCGAATTTGGTAATTTTATGTTTGTGGTAAAATTTTTTGGCTTAAATTTCATTTAAATTGAATACTTCAAAACAAACTCAAACCCTTTCTCAGCGACGCCACTGCGCTTTAAGCCATTTACTGGCCAATAAATCAACGGATTGCATGCTGTAGTATGTGTGCATACTGCAGCTAAGAGCAGATAAAAGGTCGCCCGACACTTTCAAGACAAAAACCACCTTGAACCTGAGACTTAGCGAGCCATTCGCACATCTTACAACTTCAGGACCTACAGCAAACCAAAAAAAATAATTGTATATATCTACTACGGCCAGCATGCACTGCTGACCCACATGCGCAAAGGTTAATTATTTTGAATTTTTTTCAAACTGCAAAGATTGTCTATCTTTAAAGCTAAAAAGTATCTATGCACATTTTATAAAAATATTACCGCGCAGCCATTTAACAGTTAACAAAGAATTTTTATTTAGTTTTTATTTTTCTTTTTTTTTTTTCAAATAAAATCGCACAAAAGTTATTTGGCGCCTTTGACTTTGGCAAATTAAATGCGAACAAATTGGAAAAACGTGCGCCGTGGGCCACACAGGCGAGCAACGAAGCAACCAGTACCGAAAAAAAATGGTGTTCATGCCAATGAAGAAGAATACGAATTTGAAGCCGCCGTCGCTTCTTGAGCAACACAAAAGGCGCTCTGGCGCGATTGTAATCTATATTTATTGTATGACTTGGTCAAAAAGCCACAAGATCTTGCCGCCACTGCAACTCCATGCGTGCAACAGTCTATTTTTGTGCAGCACTCAAGACGTACTGATATAACCTGAAGACGACAGGCTCTGTCGTATAGAAGTATAGACAGACAGATAGATACATAGTCAGTTGGCTAACAAGTCTGCGCTTATACTATCCTGCATATCTGCTGCCGCTGCCGGTGCTAGTGGTTGCATGCATGCCACAGTTTTAGTTACCACTTACAGGCCACAGTTCGACGTTGTTGCGCTTGTTGCATGTTGCACACGCTAACGAAGTTGACAACCCGTTGACATTTGATCTCGAGCTCGAAGTTTATGTTGTATTTCAATCGAATGCAAAGTCGTTGCATGTCTAAAGTGAATCTGACATGGAGACAGATAGATACGCTTGCAGTTGAATGTATCGCTAGAATGGATGCAAAGGCATGCAAATTACCACAGAAATTGAATCCAAACTTTGCGTAAATTGTATGCTGCCGCAAATGACTTGCGGCATAACTTCGAGTATGCACAATAAACACCACTAAAACTAAAGCAACATTAACGAGGTTTATTTATAAAAATAAAGAAACACACTCAAAACATTGAAATACCCTGCATGCTTGTTTATGTAGAAGGTTGTTGAAAGAGCAGAAATCTCGGCAAATAACTCAGTCTTAGTGCAAAAAGCAGTTTGTGTATTAATTGACTTCAAAATGTTATACAATTTCAATTCTTTTTTATTTTTTAAAAAATGACACCAACATAATCTTTTTTTTTTTTTTTTAAGTATCTATGCAAAAACACAATTTGCAATTTAAAGCCATAAACAAAAATCGACGAAAAACAAAAATTACAAAGCACAATTACCAAAACTCCTTATAAGAATGCAGTTAAGTAGCATAGCTTAAACTAAAATTATGCAAAAACCTGGCGCCCCTGCTGTTTTCTGTTTAAGCTTACACAACAGGATTAACCGAATTTAAATATTTCATCTAATATGTAAGTAACTCAGCAACAAATTGGAATAATACTCGCTTAATAAAATTTAATACAAAGAAAATAGCAATCGCTGCCGTGTATCAACGCAACGAAACCCTACAGTTTCGCTTTCGTTGTGGCAGCAGCTGGTAGCAGCTTATCGTTCAGCGTAATTGAGCCGTCATTTGAAATTGTTGTGCTTTCGTCCTGAGTTTGTTCCGGCAGCAGATTGCCCAACGCAAAGATATTGCGTGGATCAAGTTGCTGCTTTGTGGCTTTGTACAGTTCTAAACCGGTATTGGTGACAGCATGACGGAACCAGCGACTGCGTATCTTGCCAACACCGTGATGATGCGATAGTGAACCGCCGCATGCGAGTATTTCGTCGCGCGCACTCATCTCGATTGCCTCAAAAGTGCCTACAGGATCTGGAATGCCTGAGTAGCGAAAGCCGAAGTAAAAGTAGACGCATGCTCCAGCATCGTAGGTTTGCGTAACACGTGCAGAAATGGTGTAGTGTAGTATGCGGCGTTTGTGGCATTCCTGCGTTACAAAAGATTGTAGTAATAAATTTTTAGTTATATATTTTATAGAATTATGACTTACCAAATCAACTCGTCGCTTGACATTGCGACACAATTTGCTACAACGATCCCAGGGCACAGACGTCTCAAACGATTCAGCAACAATTTCTTGATTTAGACCAAAATCCTGCGTAAAAAAAAAAATTTTATAGAATGTCTATGTTAACATGAGAAAATAAATACTCACTCTAATATAAGCAATAACAAAAGTCAGTATATAACCGCGCTCGCCATTTTGTCCACCCGCCGGGAATCCACCAAATCGCTTGGCAATCTCATAAATGAGCGCTTCTTGACGATTTACATCGGCTGCCTCGCCTTCGAAGAGCAGTGTTGCAGCACACAATTTCGTCAGATCAATGCCCTTTATACTGGTGACATATGCTTTTTTCAGCTGATCCACGCAGCTTTCGAACCAGCTCTTCTCCGGCTTAAGCGCCTGCCCAAACATAAACTGTTCGTTATCCATCAGCCGCACCGATGCCGGCTGACACCGTCGACGCGCCACTTCACGCATAAACAGCACACCGCATTCAAAATCCGGAAACGCCAATGAACCGTAACGCTTTACGGGCGGCAGAGGACGCACTTTTAGCACCACCTCCGTTATAACGCCTAGTGTGCCCTCTGAACCGAGTATGACATGATTGAAATCAGGACCTACAGATACTCTAGGCGCACTACAGTCACGTTCCAGTGTACCGGCAGGCGTCACCATACGCACACGCACCACCAAATCCTCTATGTTGCCGTAGACATTTTTCTTCATGCCCGAGGCGCGTGTTGCAACCCAGCCACCTAGCGTGGAGAATTCATAGCTGTCCGGCTCGTGTCCCACCGTCAAGCCCTCCGCGCGCAAAACATGCTCCAGATCCTGACCGACAATGCCCGCCTCGAAGCAAACAGTAAGATTTTCACGATTCAACCAAAGCAAACGATTCATTTGCGATGTATCCAGTACACAGATCATGCGCTGCTCCTTTTGCGGACAAGTTATAGCGCCCGAAACTGAGGTACCACCGCCAAAAGGTATCAGCATGACATTGTGCTTGTGCGCCAGCGCAACCAGCTGCTCAACATCGGCGTGTGCGCGTGGCCACACCACTACGTCCGGTATACGCTTGTACTTGTTGTGCCACAGGTAGTAAATATCGTGCAACGTCTGACCATGGCAGCGCACCAGACGATCGATGCCCTCCTGCGAGTATTCTATGTGCGACGCAGCGGCGGTCAACTCCTGCATAAAGGCAGCGTTTACGGTGGGTTCAGGAAACTGTGCGGGTAGCTGCGGATACGATTTATTGCTGTCGATAGTCAAATTGAACTTGCGTTGCACCCATTCGGTAAAACTGGGCAACTCGCTGTTGCCAAGTGGATACCTGAAGAAATTTTTCAAAGTAATACCATATAATATTTTTGTAAATGTTGCTACTGTGCCTCGACTTACTTATCACCACGAAAACAGATCATTGTATCCTCCGCATAGAACTGTGAATCATTATAGCCCCAGCCATACCACTTGAGCGCATCTTGACTACAAAAACAAAACAAACAAAAAATGCAACGCGTTATCAGTAAAAGCCGGCAACGAAAACAGCCAATTATTATAACACTTACCGCTTCTTCGGTATAACACTTTGCACGCTCTTTGTGCAACGCTCATCAATGAGCTCACCTCTGCTAACGGTATTTTGTACGCTCGACATTTTTGTGTTTAAAAATTTGGCAATTATTTAATTTTTTATTAATTTATTTTTCATTAATTATTATGAATGCAATTGTAAATCACTTTTGTTTGTTGCTGTTTTGTCTGCTAAAATAAAAAGAAATTGCACAGCACACTTTGATTTCGTTTCGCCGCGCGGTTTCTTTCTGTCCCTGTCTCTCTTTTGTAAAAAGCCTTTGAATGAGTAAAAATCGATTTTAAATTTTGTTTTTGTGTTGCGTGCCGCCTTTCCTTTTTGCAGAAAAAATTTCTTACTTTTTGCTAATATATATAAGTTTTAATGCATGTTTTGACTTTTTAAATTATTTCTACTTATTTTTAGCAAGTAATTCTTGCCTATTTGCTACTAAATTTATGCTTAAAATATAAATAAATTGCACTAATTCCGGTAAAGCAAACGACCGTACGCGTTGCCTGCGCTCTGTGAACTGGCTATCCGGGGGAGTGAATATGCTCTTACGATTTTAGTTCAAGTCCGTATGCTCAAATATTTTATGAATGTAATATGTCGCATAGTATTTGTATGGCGCTCAATAGTTGAGTAGTAATTTTGAGTGAAATGAATGATAAGAATTCACTCAGCGCGCGAAATTACTCTCGACAGGAATCTTTGACTAATTCCATAGGTGGACTATTGGCGGCAAATAGGGTAACGTCTGTCCCATTCATATAAATTTTTTTGCATACATATTGTTCAAATTTTCTTCCATATAATTCTTAAAGTTATAAAACCAAAAAATATGGATTAGAATCGGTATTCGAAATTAGCTTATCACGACTGCAATGGGTTTTAATACAAAAATTACGGCTATCGAAATGCAATTTGCAATCGATACAATTCTTGAAAGGAATATTGATCGAGAGATACACCTAGATTGGCAGTACCACTATACTATATCGATATACATTTAAATATGATATCGATAAGTCATTTGGCTTACTTTTGCGCTTTTTAATTAAAATTTGCTTATAATTATTTGTGGAGAATACCATTTACATTTTATAAAAAAATTCTCATCAAAGTACGCTATGAAAATTTTTTACAATTCAATGAGAAAAGTTCTCTACTGTCATTCATATAACTAACATATTTCGTCCACAGCAGCAGTCTCGCTTAAACAAATTTAATTTTTTCCTTAAAAAAAAAAATTCTAAACAGGACATTTTTGATATTTTTTCTAGTCCAATCCGGAATACAAAAATGCCTGGCATTAAGAAGAAGCTAGCCACAAAGTTTAAAAAGGTCGCCAAACCAGCTGTACCTGGAAGTGCAACTGAACCAGAGAAGGTAATGGCGAGCGCGAATAGGTAAGCTATAGAACATTTTAGATTTATGAGCTATGTATATGTATAGTTCAACTGTTTATCCTTTGATCAGCGGCAGTTCAATGCCTACGGCAGGAACTAGTATTGACTCAGCCCCCAAAGATTCAAAGACTTCGACTAAGGCCGGTAGCAAGAAGAAGAGCAAAAAATGAACTAGTCACATTGTGGCAGTTCAATGCCGGGCGTAGGGCCGGAACTAGTATTGACACAGCCGCCAAAGCTACAAAGACCGGTAGCAAGAAGAAGAACAGCAAAAATGAACCAGTCACATTGCGAGGCCGCTGCATTCAAAATTTTTGGAGTAAAATTTTTGGAAATTACATAAAATAGTGAAAAAAAAAATTCGAATTAAAAATACAATTTATAATGTAACGGTATTGTATTTTCACTCACTTTTTTCACTCATTTTCATTGCACTTTGCAATGCGCCGGCGCTGAACTTTTTGCCGGCAACAGAGAGATGATGGTCACAGCACGGTGGGAGGGCAAAGAGCGAAAAATAAGCACATGACAAATGACAGCTTGCAGGGTTAGTTTTTTTTTTTAGGAGTATCAGTATGTTTCGCCTTTTTTGGGGAAAATTTTTAATAGTAACTCGTTTGCTCTGTAAAAGTTGTCTAAATTTAATCAAAATAATTTGCGTAAATTTTGTAAATTTTCTGTTAACAATAATTCAAGGTAATTACCAATAAATAAGGTAAGGTAAAGTGTATAGCCACAAAGAAAGACTTTCGTAAAATGTGCTATCTACTAGGCAAAAGAAAACAGGGTTTTCATATCCCGAAATAACTTTTAAACAATGTACAAATATGTATATTAGGTGTGTTTAAATCTCAAAATGTATGTAACATTGTCAAGAAGCCACGGGTATTCAAGGACTGACAAGGGGACAAGGGCTGAATCGATTTAACTATAGCTGGGGTGGCCAACCCGTCGATTGCAACTAGCCCGGTTGGCCGCCCCTGCCATAAGGTGACGACTCGTACTATATGCTTTCGATTTTATTACTCCACATATTTTATACAGAACTAAAATTTGGTATCATAACAAAAATAAGAAACTTTCTAATAGACACATTAGCATGTTTTTTTTTGTTGTTGTTGCTGCTTGTGTTATCGCGTCGCGTTGCGTGTTCTAGTTTTCAACTCCATGCGTTTCATAGTAGCGTGGTGTGGGATCACAATTCGAGGAGGGTGTTTAAGTGTCCATACATGTACAGCTATATATGAATCATCTGCCTACAATATTTTTTTTTTTTTTTTTTGAATGAGATAATTGTTATGCCTATGTATTGTTTAGTGTGTACGACTATGTTTACCGGTCAACTGCCAGTTGTAACTGGTCTTATTACTCTTTACAGTTAAACAGCTCATTTAATTTTCCGGAAAAACTACAGCTGTGACCTATTAATTGTTAGAATAAGTTTAGAAATGATATCCTCTATTATTTATGTACTATCTGACGTTTTTCTTAGTTTGAAGTACGTATGCATAAGCGTATGTGCATACATATATATTTTGATTTCAGGATTTCTGTTGAAATATGTATATATAATCCAGAGTGGTTTTCAGGGTCTGGTTTAGTGCAAATTACAGCATTTATATTCGGATATTTGTATATATTAAAATCTATTATAAACTAGTAATATATAATCGTTTTATTAGATCACAAAGTTGGGGGTACAATGTACATATTTCAAAATAATGAATTCACAGCTGCGGTTGATTTAAAATAATTTTAGTCGGAATTAAATTATAGTCTATCTACCCTATAAGTTAGAGTTTTACCTATGCTTCAATAGAATTCGTTTATTTAAATAAGATAAATGCGAACAACTAAAATGAAATTAAAACAAGTAAGAGCTATAGTTTAGATGCCCAAAATGAAAATGAAAGATGCATGAAAATAAGAAAAAACACACTTTTTTGACCCAGGAGACTATAAGAAAGGCATTAGAAGAAATATAAACCAGAACCATAGAAGAAATATAAAGGGGTTCCCTTGGCATATTGAACTTATGTGTTTTTTATACACAAACAATATACACAAAGACTGTGAAAATCTATGCAAATATTTGAAGAAGAAGATTCTTGATCAGCATCGAAAGATGATGCGTCATAAGTATGTATGTTCGTCTGTCCATTCATCCAGCTGTGGGATTATAAAAAATCCTCTCAGAAACTATAAGAGCTAGTTTCTGAGTTTCGATTCCTTTTATCCATAAGCCCACAACACTCCCACTATCTATCTGACGGCTATTTGTCGTACCATGTCGGAAAATCTTTGTTTTCTTTATATATTTCATTTTATTTAAAATTTATTTGTTTAGTTTTAATTTTACATTAGATTTAATAGAAATCTATATTCGAAATCAAATTATTGCATGTGACTAAAATTAAATCAGAGCAAGTAGCTGCCCAATAATTTTATACCCTATACAGCGTCGGTTATGTTGGCTTAGAGATAGACGATTCTAGATAATTGTTTTGATATGAATAATATTTTTTGGAAATAATATAAAATTGATTACGCGAAAATTAATCGCAATAATTGAAATACTTTATCGCTGAGATGTTGATACGAGGGGCACTATTTATATTTCGGGAACTATTAAAAAAAAAAGTTTGACATTTTTTAGCACAAACGTACTCTCAACCTTTTTATGTACAAGCGCTATTTGTGTTGTTTACAGTGAGTTAAAAAATCAATTTTGATAAATAATGGAAATATCAAGGAAGTTTTTCGTTGGTTTAATTTTTACAACATTCGACGTGGATTATCTCAACAAGAGTGTGTCGATGACCTCAATTCTTTGTATGGCGATGAAGCACCATCCAAAACCACTGTAAATCGGTAGTAGGTTGAATTCAATCGTGGTCATCGTGCATGAACACCTCACCGTATAACCGTTTGACAATCGTTCAAAAAAAAAAAGGTTCTCGTGGATTGGTGCAAAGAAATGCTGAAAAAATACGATCGCGGTGCTTCAAAAGACGTTTATAAGAAAGTCACAGATGACGAATCATGGATATATGCATATGAGCCGGAAACAAAACAGCAATCGACCGTGTGGTTGTTCCAAGTCGAGCCAAATTCAACAAAATTTGTTCGCGCAAGAAGCACTGAGAAGCAAATGGTTGCCTGTTTTTTTCGGCCGAATGGGTCATGTGGCCACTGTTCCGCTTGAGCAACGTAGGACGGACAATTATGCATGGTACACAACCATATGTTTGCCTGAAGTCTTCGGAGAAATTCCCATTCACCTAGTTTTTCATTTAAAAATATTTCTTATTATTTGCTATGCCCGAAATATAAATATTGCCGCTCGTACGATATACTTTCTGAGATGTACAATACTTTGTAAATTAAAGGTTTTTGCAAACTGCAATACTTTGTTGAATATTTCAGAAAAATACGCGTTGCACAATATCAACATTTCACAGAATTCATTAGCAACATATGTAAGCAGAAATAATGAATCAAGTTTTATTTTTTAAATAGCTTCATGTACACATTTCTATGCCATTTGTTGCAGAATTCTAACACATTAATAAATTTGGTCGATTTAATAATTATGTTCTACCGAATCAATTGTTTATACATTTATAAATATTATTTTATATCTTATTTAATTTGTAGTAGCTACACATTTCTTCATAAATTTATGAAAAAGATATGAAATTTCCACGCGTATGTAGTAGGTTCCTCAAATAAGTTATATCTTTTGGTAGATAAGAACTTTATATAGCTTATACACAATCGGTTTTTTTTTTTACTTCGATTCAATTGAAATCGCGTATTTTTTTGTTCGAGTACCGTTCCGCACAATCGTTTAACACAAACTGAGCTGCATTAAACTATTACGCTGACAAAGTATAGCGTTTGTTTTAATATTATGCCTGCAACTTTTATTTATTTTTTCCCTATTTGGTTTTTTCCCGGGCTTGAAGAGTGTAAATTTTTTTTTTTTTGTTTTTGACGCAAACCGATAAGAAACAAAAAAATGTTTATTTAATTTTTGCAAACGCGCCGCCGTTGAAGTCGAACTTAAGTAGTGAGTACGGCACGGCCACTTTGCGTACAAGTGTCATAATATAAATGGTTATTACTTAAAATAATCTAACCGGCAAAAACTGTTGTTTTAATAATTGTACATATTTATTTATTTATGCTTACTGCTCACATAAATTTTTATTGTTGCAAAGAATATATGTACATACTTATGTCGATAAGCGATATAACTTTGTTTAAACAACTATTGCACGCTTACTCATAATTCTAAGTTTATCTACATTGTAAGCGTAAAATTATTGAAGAACTTACTGATAAGTCAACAAACATATAAAACGCTCAATTTAATTTAATTATCTAAGATAAACAGTTTTTTTTTTTTCGTGTCAAGTTTTATATTAACAACGCCTGACACTACATATTTAGCATTTAATGTGTCAATGCGAAAAAAAAAATAAATAAAAAAATTTGCATTATGTTTATTTAAAAATGCAATAGAAACCAACACAAATAGCAACAACAAAAACAATAACAGCTAATTGCATTCAATAACTGGTTTGTAACGTTGCGCGTTGCAACAAATGCGGAAAAGCACATTAAATATTGTAGCTGTGAATCTGTTAAGTGCTATGTAAATAGCAGAGGTGTGTGTACTAGCAGTTTGCATTGATTATCTAACAAATTTTGCCAATACAATTGTTTAAATACGTTTTAGGTTTAAATTTAACGCAAAGTTCATCAATTTTGTATACATTTCCGGTTGTGTAGCTCTTAGTGTTGAAAGCAGCTGTTATGCTATAATGCTTTGCATTTTGCAACACTTGTCAAATGCTATACAACACTAATTCTTTCATTTCGAATGTCTAGTAGTGACATCGCCTGCTGTGTAAAATTGTAAGTTTAATACTAAAATAGTGCGTTTATTTTCGCAAGCGCACAACAACTAAAAGCGACAATGTATGTAAGTTGTTTGTGTTCTATAATTTCGCAATAGCAACCCGTAGTTGCATTGAGAAAAGCATTGCAAAAATTTGCAATGTGTGACACAAACAAACGCCATGTTGGCCGCTTTTAACATAACCTCAAATCAAGCAAAAAGTGTCGCTGATGCTGCAGTGAAACTGCATTTAATTCGATTGATTACTAAAATTGTATTTTTTTTGCTACTATTTTAGCAAGCAGTGCAACGCATAAAGAGTGGAGTGTAACGAGCGTATAACAAGCAGTTCGTAAATCATGTCGCGTTTCTTTGCAAACGGTTCCGATTCGGAGTCAGAGTCCAGCGAGGAGGAGATTCAAGTGCCAGCCTACAACAAGGCTGCAGCATTTGTGAGTAAATGAGACAGACAATATGGCGTGTAATTTGTTATTTAATTTATAATTTCTTTTGCAGCAATATATCAGCGATGACGAGGAAGAAGTTAAGCGCATCGTGCGCTCGACTAAGGAGAAACGCTATGAAAATATAACTGGTATAATCAAGACAATACGTAATCACAAAAAGATTAAGGACATGTCGAGCATATTAACCAGTTTCGAGGAGCTGACTCGCGCTTATCAAAAGGCGTTGCCTGTCATATCGAAAGAAGAAAATGGCATAACGCCACGTTTCTATGTACGCTGTCTAGCTGAGTTGGAGGATTTCATTAATGATGTTTGGGAAGATCGTGATGGTCGCAAGAATCTTTCCAAGAATAATTCAAAATCGCTGGGTACGCTGCGTCAGAAGGTGCGCAAGTATATTAAAGATTTTGAGGATGAGTTGCTTCGTTTCCGTGAAGCTCCCGATCAAGAGAGTGACGCTGAGGAGGAGGAAGTGCACGATTCAGATGTTGAGAAATCAGCTGATGATTCCGATGATGAAATTGTTAAGCCAGCGCTGCCTTCAAAACCGGCTAAAGCTGCAGCAGCACCGAAAGTCGATGATGACGATTCCGATGACTCGATTGATTGGGGTTCGGACTCGGCGTCGGATAGTTCATCTTCCGATGATGAAAATCAATATCAGAATATGCGTGAGCGCTTCTTAAAGCGTACCACCGAAAAGGAGGACAAAGACGACGATCGCCGCAAGGATAAACGCGCAAAGGAACCAAGATTACGCCGCAAGCGTTTGGAAGACGATGCTGAAGAGGGCGAATGGGAGGTTGTGCCCAAGGGTCATACTGTCGAAAAGCCAAAAATGTTCGAAAAAGATGCCGAAATCGATGTGCCCCTACTATTGGCTAAACTTGTCGAAGTAATGTCAGCACGTGGCAAAAAACGTACCGATCGTCGTATGCAAATCGATCTGCTCTTCGAACTGCGCGATATTGCTGAACAGCATCAATTTGGTCCAGCGGTTGCAGTGAAAATTCATTTCAGCATAATTTCGGCAATCTTTGATTACAATCAGAAAATTTCGGAACCCATGAAGCTCGAACACTGGGCGCTGTTGCTGGAAGTGATGCAGGCTTTGATGAAGCTCTTATTGAGCAATGAAGATGTGCACTTGAGTGAAAGCGTGGCTGAGGAACACGAGGAGTTCCAGACATCACCCTACTATGTTCGTGGTTGTTCACTGGCTGCAGTTGAGCGCCTAGATGACGAGTTTACTAAGCTGCTTAAGGAGTGCGACCCTCATTCGAACGATTATGTTTCGCGACTTAAGGACGAAGTGAATGTCGTGAAAATTATTGAACTGGTGGTTGAATATTTCGAACGTGTGGGCACAAACAATGAACGTTGCCGTGTTTATTTGCGCAAAATCGAACATCTTTACTACAAGTTCGATCCGGATGTGCTTAAGCGAAAACGCGGTGAACTACCAGCAACTACGAAGACATCTGTTGATATCATGGATCGTCTTTGCAAGTTTATTTACGCCAAGGACGATACGGATCGTATACGTACGCGTGCTATACTGGCGCACATCTATCACCATGCCATGCACGACAACTGGTTCCAAGCACGTGATTTGGTGCTTATGTCCCACTTGCAGGATAACATTGATGCTGCCGATCCCTCCACACGCATTTTATACAACCGCATGATGGCAAATTTGGGTCTGTGCGCGTTCCGCCAAGAAAACGTTAAAGATGCGCATCACTGCCTCGTTGATCTAATGGTAACCGGCAAGCCGAAGGAACTACTTGCACAGGGTTTGCTACCACAACGTCAACATGAGCGTTCTGCCGAACAGGAGAAAATCGAAAAGCAACGTCAAATGCCATTCCACATGCACATCAATCTGGAGTTACTCGAATGTGTCTATCTAGTCTCCGCTATGCTGCTGGAAATTCCATACATTGCAGCACATGAGTTTGATGCACGCCGTCGTATGATCAGCAAGACTTTTTACCAACAGTTGCGCTCCTCTGAGCGTCAGTCGCTCGTTGGTCCACCAGAATCTATGCGTGAGCATGTGGTAGCCGCAGCAAAGGCTATGCGTTGTGGCAACTGGCAGGCATGCGCCAACTTCATTGTCAACAAGAAGATGAACACCAAGGTATGGGATCTGTTTTTCGAATCAGATCGTGTGCGTGACATGTTAACAAAGTTCATCAAGGAAGAATCACTGCGCACATATCTCTTCACCTACTCCAATGTGTACACTTCGATTAGCATACCCTCATTGGCGCAGATGTACGAGCTACCTGTGCCAAAGGTGCACTCAATTATCAGCAAAATGATTATTAACGAGGAACTAATGGCCAGTCTGGATGATCCAACTGAAACTGTTGTCATGCACCGCTCTGAGCCATCACGCCTACAGGCACTTGCCATGCAATTCGTTGATAAGGTCACGAATTTGGTTGATGTGAACGAAAAAATATTCGACGTGAAACAGGGCAACTTCTTCCAACGCGGTAACATGGGCAATCGGGATCGCGGTTACAACCGCAACCAAAACAACCAGGGAGGCAACTGGAGTGGTCAGCGCCGTGAAAATCGTAACCAACGCAATCGTAATCAACGCAATCATCATAAGCAACATCAACAGCAGTATCAACAACAGCAACAACAAACAATTGAGGAAGAGTAGACGACCCGGAGTGTGTGTGCTTAGTGGGCGGTGTTTTTGTTTAGACAAATTTATAGTTGCCACTAAAAGGGCGTATTGAAATGGATTTGACGCAAAGACAAAAGCAAAACTGGAATCCGAAAACGAACCTATATACATGTTTTAGTTATTTAAACCAGTTCAGCATCAACATCTGCTGTTGCTGCAGTGTAGCCCCCGGTTCAAGGTGGCGGGCGCAACTGTTGCCTTGAACCGGGGGCATTTTACACCACGTCAAAATTTTTTTGCCAAACTGTTATTTTTGTCTTTATTGGACTTGATTAAACGCTCATTAAGTTTATGCCCACGTTTATATTTTGTATTTCAAATTGTGTTGTGCAAAAGGAGTAAATAATAAAAACACTTTCGTAAAAAGCAATTCAATTTTCAAACGTATATATTTTATCGAAAACGATTTAATATTTTAAGATATTTTTCAGATTAAAATTTGTAGCGTATTTTAAATAAATTTATAAACTGCTTTCATGTTTTATTATTAATTAAGAACGCTGCAGTCATATGTGTCCGACTTCGAGAAGCGCTGTATGCAATCTACATATAATCAAATCTTTGAATAGAAAATGAGATCTTCTCAATCTATTATAGTTATGAGTTCTGTAGTTTGGATCTCTGACGTCTTTCATATATGATTTGAAAATAAGAACAAAATCGATTTAAACATGCAGTCATAATATTACATGTAATATTACAGGAAAGCCATGCTAAGAAAAATTTTAAAGTTCTTAAATTGATAAATATTTGCGGACTCCAAGTGGAACTAAAGAAAAGTTTGTATACCCACAGTTTATAAAATTCCACACGATGTAGACGGAGTTGGAAGATGGCACAAATAATTGATTTCAAATTGAGTCTGCACTCTAACAAATATCTTAAAAATTCTTTTTCCAATTTTAGAAAATATAGGTTAATTGTATTTTTTTATTTTAACATTTTCCAACTTTACTTATATTGGAAAAATGTATAAATAAAATATATATATGTCAGTGTATTTATTGCTGGCGCCACATTTATATGGTTCAAATACAGACACTCAGAATTTCTTTGTGCTGCATGTTACATTTACTTAAAAAAACGTATATAGCCCTTGGCTGTAGTGTACAATAAAATGTCACTGAAGCTGACAACCCTATTGTTCTAACGCGGCGCGGCGTATATTCTCAACATTTTGTTTATAAAAGTTTTTTTTAATGAAAACCGCACCGCACTCTAAACCAGTGAAACTCCACGTTAAGTGCGAGGATACCGATGGTCCTGCACATCCACACTGTGCACACGGACCCACGTTGCTGTTCTACCGTGAGACTGAAGCTAATGGATTCTATGCTTGTGCAGCACATCGTGACCGAAGTAGCTGCAGTTTCCACCAACTGGTTGGAACACATGCGGAAGAGCAGTTTAAACCACGTGGTGCAACCAATTACCAGAAACAAGAGTTGAGACATAGTACCAATCCCGTTGGCTTAAATTGTAATTATTATTGTCTAAGTTGTAAGCAACTAGTGCCAGAGAAACTGAAGGAACATGCAGCACACAAGTGGCTCCAGCTGAACGACAAACAACGCGCTGATCCCACACAATTTCTGCCACCGCTTGCTAATGATGCAGAGCACGCTCAATACTTTTTCGATGCAAAAGCTTTGGCATTTTTTGCACAGATTTTTGATCTACTGCAAATAAGGTACAATCCTTACTTTCTAGCACACATAAATAGATTTTTTCACTTTAAATTTCATTACAGCAAAGTGGTATGCATCGGCGCACCACGGTTACACGGTCATCTTCGTACGTGTTGTCCGAACATAAGCAGTTTTTTGCTGGATTTTGATAAACGTTTTGAGGATTTTTATGGTGTCAAGGAGTATGCCTGGTATAATATGTGCAATAATCATTTCTTCCGCGAAACAGAACGCATAGAATTTCAGCAGTTTCTAGAATGTAAAACGTAAGTTGCATATTATTTTTAAACACAAATCTATTATCTATTATTTTCAAACTAATTTGCAGCGACGAACGCCTGCTGCTCTTTACCGATCCACCATTTGGCTGTCGCACGGAACCTATTGCACACACGCTACACCAACTTACACAGCTGCATAATAAGATTAATAAGCTGCCACATCAACCACTGCCTGTTTTCTGGATTTTTCCCTACTTCTCTGCACACTACATACAACAACTTATGCCTGAGCTTGAGATGTGCGACTATAAGATCAACTACACCAATCATGATATCTATACAGATATGGGTAATAAATCGCGAAAGCTGGGCTCTCCAGTTCGTGTTTTCACCAATGTACCATTGGAACTGTTGCCACTGCCAACAGAGGAGTCCTATAAATATTGCGCTCTTTGCAATCGTTATACATCAATAGAAAATCTGCACTGTGCCGCATGCGGTGTTTGTCCTTCGAAGAATGGTGCAACCTATAAACACTGTACAGCTTGTGGTATTTGTGTGAAACCCAACTATGTTCATTGTTTTAACTGTCGGCGTTGTACGCAACAGGAGAAACATAACTGTGATAACTATCGTGTACAGCAACATTGTTGGATATGCTGCCGTCCGGGACATACTGAGTTTCAATGTACTACGTTGGATACGCTGTACAAACGTAGACCATTGCGTCTCGCGCTGCAGCATGCGAAGCGAGCAGACAAAATAATATGTTTACTGTGCAGCCGCAAGGGACACAATGAGCGACACTGCAAGCAACGTAACAAAATTTTGCGAGAATTTAAATTTCTAGGCAGAACGGAGTCTACATTATAATGTTCAACTTTATTTATACTTAGAAGAAAATATACTACAGAAAGAAATCTAAACCGTAAATTAAAACGTAATAATAATAGTGGTTATATACTACAATTGAAACTTAACAGAATTTACATAATAGTTATTTATATTACGTCTAAATATCTTTACAAATCTGTTTGTGCTTAAATAATTCAAGCGGACCCACTACGTATGCGAACACTACGGCGTGGGTCTCGTTCAGCGGAACTGCTGCTGACTTCTGCATAGCTACTTCTGCCAGTGGTACTCTGCTCTTCAAGCAGTTTGTTTATGCTGATCATGGTAGTTGCGCTTGCATTGCATGTAGCTGCAACTTTATTCAAATTTGGTCAACTCTTGCTCTGCTCCGGCTTTGTATCATAATCTCCGGTGGTGTATTCAGTATCGATTTCTCGCATTTCAATTTTCTGTTCACGCATTGCACGCTAAAAAAAAAAATCATTACACCGTTTCATACATGAATTGCGTCAGTCACATTTACCTTTACGCACTCCTGATAAATCTTGAAGATTGGCGCACACACCGAATCATCCTTGTCACCCTTGAGAAATCGCTCGGAAAACCAACTGTTAAAGCATGCATCGTATTGCTTTTTCAATTCCGTACAATCGTCACCTATGCTATTCATCTTTTAATTCAACAATTAAATGATTGAATAATACTCATAAAAGTTCACTGGCCAACAAATACGTTGATAACAGCGCTGGAAAATCACGACATGCTGACTTCACACATTGTATTGCCATTCACATGTTTTCATTAGTGCAAAGAAATTTCAATTTGTGTGACTGTCAATATCAAACAATTTAAGGTTATATCTCGTGAAGTTGTTGCACCGGTTGCTTGCAGAATTGGCTGGAAGATTTAATAATTTACATAAGTTATATTTAAATTAAAAAAAGTAAAATGAACAGCTTAAGGAAAGTCACATTACGTTTTGCCAATGCTGGTAGCGTCAATGCATTGAAAAATGGACTCGGCAAGCGTGATTTTGCGCGTAGTCTCTGGTATATGACCAAGAAACCTACAGACGAATATGTTAGTGTATTGAATGCACACAAACCAAGCTTAAACTGCTCCTGCGGCTGCAATATTCACTCCAAAGGTTCGTGCAACATTAAACATACATCAAACAAAAATTTTGTATTATTGTTGCAACAATTACATAACCTCAAAAACGTGCTCACAACGTACAATGTACGATGATGAAACCAATCTAATGCATGTTTTTCTATTTAATTAGGTGAACGTGAACTAATCGAATTCCTAACTGAGGAGATACTTGCCGAACGCAAAGTGCTAAAGAATAAAACCGTGCCCAACACTCTGGATGGCTTCAACGTTAAGTTGGATGGCGGCGATATTGAGCTGACTAAGTCGATCGACAAAGAGAAGTGTGTATTGCAAGTTTTAATTAAATTTAAAATCAAATAATATAGTAGCTAGTCAGGTGATACACAAAAGTAACTTCATTTTAAAAAATTTTATAAATTGGTGTTGGATCGTTGTTGGTGCTTTGCACAGTATTATTATAGGTATAGCCGAATTCCACGGAAAAGCCTGTGTTTACTCTCAGGAGTCGATCGAACTAAATAACATATATTTTATGGGTATATGAGTTTGTTAATATATCATTAAAGGCCACTGAATGTATATAATTTGAGTATCACCAAAACAAGTTGAATTGATGTAGCACAGCATGTCTGTAAGTTAGTCTCAGAGAAAGACTTAAACTAAAAACGCAAAATAAAACTCTACGTTGCGCACCTCAAAATTAATAGCCGCTAGTTATCTGAAAAGGGTATAGGAGTGTAAATATTTAAACTTGAATGATCTACATCTTATAGTCTCCAAGACATTTCTATATTGTCTCGACTTTATTGCTGAACAATAATATACTTACTTTGTGCTTTGCCTCCTTTTGCCTGTTACATACATAAGACTGGCTATTATTGACATTCTATTGCTTCTTAGTCCTTACGCCATCTGCAACTGTAAAACTGATTGATTTTTAACTAAAAACGAACCACTTATAAAATTTTGACATTTATTTAGTGTCTTATACAATTGTAATATTTTTCAAATATGTTTGTGAATATTTAAAAAAAGATATTATGATTCGATTTTAGACAACTTTTATTTAAATATTTAATTTTTTAATATTGTACTACCTTTTTTTGGTTTACAGAGTGGTGATCAGCCTGAATGTCAATCACACCGTCGATGCCGAAGATGAGCCCGAAATCAATCCTACAGCTGATAAACCAGACATAGGCGAGATGCGTAGCAAACCACAATTTGAGGTTGATTAATTGATATAGATATTTTTATAATTAATCGTCTAACAAAAATATAAAAATATACCATTTCAGGTCGACATTGTTAAGGGTAACACTACAGTGTCCTTCACTTGCTCCTATCTGCAGGAAGCACCGCAGGAAGGTGAATACAATGACATCTTTGCCATTGATGAATTTTGCATTTACGAGAATGAGTGGAACGATAAGGTCTACGCAGTATCTGGTGATGTGCTTGATGGCGTAAGTTATTGCACAAATAATGATATTTGAATTATTTTAATAATTTTTTTTTCTTTTTTTAATAATGAAGTATCTATACGATTTGCTTATGAATCTGCTGGAGGAAAAGGGCATCAGCAACGAGTTCGTCGAGAAGTTATCTGATTTGGCCACTGCACACGAGCACAGCTCGTATATTGCATTGCTTGAAAAGCTTTCCAAATTCACTACCGGCAAATAAAGTGTCACTTATCTTTTTTAATCGTTCAATCGTTGTTAATTCTAAGCAATACTTTTAAGAGGCGTACAAGTGTAAAATAACGTCAAACTACAAAATTTTCTTTCATTTCATTGTAGTAACACGTATTTGGTCTTTACATTTGTTTAGTTTAAGCAGTTAACAAATTGACATCATTTGAGTTCATTGATTATGAATACGAATTCTGGTTTGTTTTGCATACCTTTCATGCTACACCTTTTGGTATGCAAAAACGTTTTAGAGTGCAATTTTTGTTTGTGTGCGCACGAGAACGAAAATATTGTTTTACAGAATACAATAAATAATACTTAAAACCTACTATATAAACAATCTATTTGGGTTTCTCTTTTGACTCGACATATATGTATAGTCAAATTTTGAAGGTCCTGTCTTAAAAAATGGGTTTAAGTCATAAACACAAAAAAAGGGTTCAACTTGCGTTAAAAAAGTGAAGAGTATTTATGCTTTGATACCACTGAAAAATTTCCATTTTTATTTTGATTAAAAGTATCATCCATCCAAGTTTTATTAACCAAAGTGTTCTAAATTCACGTCTATTAGTTTCACTCAATTAATGATTTTTGAATATATCAATTAAAAAGTTTAAAGAAAGTAAAGTTTTTTGTAAAGAAAATTATATTTCAAATATAAAAATAGAATTAATTTACACAAATTTAATAATATGTAATATTCAAAATCTATTGATATCATTTTCCGTTTTGGAAAGAAGTTTGAGCATATTTGGACCACTAGAAGAAAGTTTTCCCATATCTTTACAATTATTTTCTGACATAGGGAAATTATAAATTTTGTTTTGTGTATTTATTGCGTCAAGCTAGAATACAGATAAAAGTTAAAGAAAATGGGAAAAAATTATTATGTAACAAACCTGCTGAAGATTTGTCCAGTTCAACTGTGCGACACCCTTATCACTTCATTTAGGCACAACACATTCGGCACCGTCTCCGCCACCAGTTAGTTTTGAAATATTAGAGTCGATGGTTGAGAGACTACTTAATTCAGACAGTTTTGCATCACAGTTTTTATACATTTGCTCCCAACGCTCCAAATCTTTATATTTGTTTTTGCTCCTTGACTCGTCATGCTCTAATTGGCTAATAAAATCTCGATATTGTTGACAGTCTTCATTGATCAGCGCTGTCTCAGTTTTCTGTCGAGCTACAATACCCTCCATTTCTATAACACGCTCAAGAAGTTGCTTATTTTCATTAGACTTCAAATCGATACATTGCTACATAGAATGCATATACACAGTTTTTAAAGGCTCATTTAATAATTCTGGATTTCTTAACTTACCTTTAGAAATCGTATTTCACTTTTCGGATCATTGGTATTAGAAATATGTTCCTCAAGCGAATTACTACACTCAAAGTTCTTGTTTTCCTGTAACATTATCTCAAGCACTTTGGTATGGTTCAGAGAACAACTGAGTTCTAATGAAGTTTTGTTTAATAGATCCTTTTAGGAAAGAAAGAAAGATAGTAATCAAATAATTAATTTTTTTGTGCACTACTTACCTCCATCTCTGCGATTCGCGCATCCTTGAAATCACAAGCCTTTCTAAGTTCCGAATTTTCTAAAGCTTGTTCAGAAATTTTATTCTCGCACTTAGAAACTTCTGCTTTATATGCATCAAGCTGGCATTCAGGCTCTTCCAGTTTGTTTTTGATCACCTGTTGAAAGTAATACATATAGCACAATTTTCCACTTAATTTGTTATAAATTTTACTTACTTCCTCAACTTCAACGCTAAAACTTTCTAAATATTTATTATGTTCCTGCAGTTCTGCTATTATCTTTTCTGTATCCTTCTGCTTAATTTCCAATGCCGTTATGGCCCTATATGCGCTTTTTAATAATACTTTCTTTTCTTCGTTACTCTCCAAAAGCTGAGCCACATCAATTTCTGCTTTTTTACTGGACTTTGGAGAATTAAACTTTTCGCACATAATTGACATGCGTAGTTTTAAGTCAAAATTTTCACTTTCCAGCGTTTTTATTTTATGCTCCAGTTCACGCAAGCCACAACCAGCGACCATCTCATTAGTGCACGTTTGGTTGGCTAAGTCAATTGAAATGAAAGAAACAAAGAAATGCCTTTCTGCAATTTTTTGTATTTAGAATTTGTAGACAGACCTGGTAAGTTCGATTTAATGATCTCCATTGCACTTTAATGTTTCAAATTGGTTTTGTTTTTTAAAACAATATATATTTTTTTTATTGTTCCTGCCACTATTTTCTAATAGATCTTTTTGATAGTTTGATATAAAAAATGTTCTATTAAGAATTAATAAATCAAAGGCTACTTAGATTAAATTTGGAAAGCGAGAATTCGTAAGAATTCAAAGGTTTTGCAAATATGCATGTGACTTTAGGTCACTGTCGATCCGATGCTCAAAAGATCTGTGGTGCGACTTTCATTCAAACGATTGGATCATCTGTTGGAGAGGAGATACGTTAACATTTGGTACACTCTTTCCGGTCAGCACGTAATATGCATAAAGAATATGGTCAAAGATCGCTAAAAGCGGTTCATCAATAGTTTGACCCACTAATAAAGGTGCATAAGGGAAATCTTTGTTATTGGAGGCCGTCAACTTCGATCTTATTGGCTCGTTGGCATAGTAAGTTCCATTGCCAACCAATGTCATTGGATCCATTCCGAATACGGTGAAAAACAATGCTGCATAATATATCCTCAATGCAATCTGCACCGCTCTTACTTGATGACGCTTGCTGTTAATAAAGTTTCTATTCGATAAATTGATGGCATAGCAATGAACGTTTGAAAAAAAAATGATTTAGTATCCGGAAATCATGAGCTTTCAGGTGCGATCCCATACAAATCCGTAAAACAGCAGCAAGCTAAGGCATAACTAAGATACAAAAACTAAAGTGCGAGTACCTACGGTTGGAGAGCAGATTACCCACACGTTAGGGGCTACAACGACCGCCTGAAAGCCTCCGCCAATCAAGCACTAATATTAAAATAGCATAGTTTAGGAACAGATAGAACAACAGGCTCAAGTGTTACAGAAATCGAATCGGAACATGTACTACTGATTGCTCTCATATTTGTTCCCAATTTTATCATAGAGTACAAAAAATATATTGTACACTTCTTTTTTTTTTTATAGAAAATGATGACTTTATTAAATATATATGCTCTCTCGTACATTTCATGCAGCTTACACTGACAAACACACACAATTTCAATGTAACGCATTTCAATTTTTGTTTATTTCTTTTACACATTGTATTTAATTTATTTTAGGTTTAAAATGGAAGAAATTCAAAAGTCTTCCAAAAAGTTAAATTAACCTAAAAAAATTTAAATGCATGTGTAAGGAAAAAAATGCGTACATTGCTTGCTTTGCTTTAATAAAATCTATCACAAGTTGAGAAATATATAATAATAAAATTTTAAGTTATACAAAACTACTTAAAAAATATTTAGCCAATTTATTTATGATTATTTACATACTACATAGAAAAATATATGTATTTATATGTATTATTAATGTCAATTAGACCACTGCTTCATTTATGCTAAGGCGTCATTATTTAATTATTAAAATATACATAGAAATAAAATTAAAGTATTATTATTTTTTTTTTAGTGGGACGGACACATGACGCTACAATATATATATTTTTTTTTCTGTTTAGCTTATAAAATTTATTGAAATATAATTATGTTTTGTTCTTTTACTTTTTGCTTAGCTTATTTTTAAGGCATTTTACTTTTTATACTTTTCATTTTTAGTTTTTCTTTTGTTTTGTTTTACAGGGTGTCTTATTAAGCTCATTTAATATTTAAGGCATGTTTTAATTGTGCGTTTAAATAGTTGTTTGTATTGTATTGCTTTATTCATATAAAATATGATTTCATTAATTCAGTTCTTGTCATCATAACAGCCTCATATTGTTCTAACAGAAATGCACTTGCTTAGCTTTTAGCCCTATATTATTAAAACACCCTGCATATTTTATTAAATATACAAATTTCAATTCCTTATGATTTTTATATGCTATACAGTAAAATTCTGTTAGTATAATTTAATACATACACTTCATGCAGTTGCTGTTAGTTACATTTATATACAGACAATGTTTAAATTTGTTAAAAATTGTTTAGACGAACATAAATTAAATATTTAGACTTAAGGCAGATTCAGACGATGCAACATTTTCTAATAGTTTTCGTTAATTAAAATTTGTAACTATTTTTCAGATATCTGACAGTCTGAAGCTGCCTTTAGATTGCGTTGAGTTTATTCTTATTTCGTTTGAATTTGATCTGCGTTTTTGAACTAATGTTTAATTAATTTAAATATTGCAAAAAATTAATTCACTAAAAAAAGTTGGTTTAATATAAACAGCACAAAAAAATAAAATAAACTGATCGTTTTTTTCGAATTAAAATGGACGGTTAACGCCAACAAAAAATAAAATAATAAAATTTTTCAAAATATGTTCATATAAACTGCTTCAGTCTAAAAAAAATACTATACGATGTTTTTTCGAGTTAATAAATGAATTATTCGATTTTGCACATTTCTTGTATATATGTATGTATATGTATCGTATGTGTATGTAATAATAAATGATCTTCTTGCGTATCGTGTATATAATTTACAATCGTTCGTTTGATATGTACTTCTAGACCTTAGTAATCTAGCATGCTAATAATTGTATATATATATTGTATTTAAAACTATACTTAAACTTTGTACTTAACAATTAGCTGAAGCTTCTATAAATACGAGTATAATTTCTATAAAATTTAAAAAAACAAACTAAAAATATTTATAAAATTATTCGCGTCACATTCGAGTTGCGCGGCAATGAAAGTAAGCGGAAATCTGTGAAATGTTTAAAACAAATATTTCAAGTTAGCTAGCCAAATCTGTAAACGTTGATTGATAGATGAGAAAAGTTGTACCAAACTTTCATTGCCGCAGCAACTCAATATTCGATTGATACCACCAGACACAGCTTAAATTACAATACATTAATTAAAATCTAGCTTAAATAACTAGCGAAAAGAGCATATAAATCGCGTGAAAAATATAATAACAATTAGAATACTACAGCAGCAGCTGAGAACGTTTCAAACGTCAGCTACTGTGTAACGCATTAACTGCGCCCTCCAGCTATTTTTCTTTCGTTTTTAACCAAACATTATGCGTAGCAATCACTCCAAAACGAGTGCGCTATCTTGTCAAAGTCACACATACGAAGAAAAAAAATAAACGTTTAAACGCAATCAATCAAAGGGCGGAAAAGAAAAAATAACTAAATAAAAAAAACTACATTAAAATAAGCTGAAAATTCGACTAATTTTGTACGCATGTGTGCAGAGAGTTGCAACAGACAATGACGCCTCAAATGTAGGTGCGCTTTACTTTCGTTAACGTTGACGTCTTACAGGGCAACTCCTTTTCGAGATTTTCCGTTGAGTTTTTGCACTCGTGGCTGCGATCCTTTTCAAGATCGAGATTGGCTTTCTTCTGTTGATTGCAATAATGATTGGGATTCATTAGCAGGTTGATATCTTTGCCGCTATTGTGATGTTTGAGACCGAATTGCCTAAAGAAATTAGAAATATGTTTATGTAACATTGTTAATTCATTTTGTGTGCAGTAACAAATAACATACGTTGGAGAGCCAAATTGATTTCGATGGCTGGCATGTAGTGCCGCAGTTTTGCAACGTCTGTGCGACGTATAGATGCCCACGCCCACACCAATAACAAAAACAACAGCGATTATCATAATCAAGTAACCCCAAAAGTAGCCCCTGCCGGCAAGTTGCAGGTTATGTGCATCTCGACTGGCTACCGATCGTTGTGGATCTGTAAGCGATAGTACAAAATAAGTTTAATTTTAATTTTCTTTAAATAATTATAATGCATACACACCATTTAATGTATTCATTGGTTGTTCCGCATCCATAGAAGGCAGCGTTATTTTATTGTCCTCACCAAAGCTGTTCAGCAAAAAATCTGTACCCACACCAGACACTTCCGAAATCTCCGGTACATTATTGCTAATGTCTTCCGGTGCACGTGCTGCATCAACATTGGCATATTGTAGTTTCTTGCTTAGTAGCTGCTCCTCTGCTGTTTGTGGTATTTGAGCCGAATTCAAATCAATACTGACCGTCGCTAAGCCAGGCGCAGCTTCTCCGCTAAGCGTGCCACGCGTTGCTTTTGGACATAAAGCTGCTGCTGCCTTTTTAGTTGTATTCAGACTTTGCAGGAATAATTTTGTACCAAATTTATGATTGCTTGCTGCCAGACTCTTACACTCATGATTCTGTTGATCCCATGCGCAATTGGGATCCTGTAGAATCATACAGCCCAAACAGTCCACAACGTGTGCACAGTGATGCAGTGGCACAGTAACCAATTGACCATCACTAACCACTAACAGCGTGTTTGACTTTGGCGAGACAACTAATTCACGCACAGGCACACCGAGCGGCAACACTTGCATCTCCGAGATTACTACTGTTTTCAGTTTTTCCACATAACCCATACTTGCACCATTTGATGGTGTTGGTATATTTATAAATTTGGTGACCTTGCCATCATCAGTGCCGGTGTAAATAACATCGTACAAGCCACCATTCAGCGCCTGAATTTGTGCATCAATAGCAATAGCAGTAAGCCGATGATGTAGTGTAACTTTGGTCAATAACGGACGTCCATACACTGCAGGCACAGCGCTTTCCATCAGTGGATGATTCTTCACGAAGTTAACTGCAATGCTTGTAAGCATACGCGAATCTTCAACACACTGTCCCGGCCGTGGTTTGGGTACTTGTTCCTCTTGCACAGGCAACCAATGTGACTGCGAATCTTTTTGCGATTTAAAGTCACCATCAAAAACAGCAATTATATCATCTACATTGTATGCGCAAACCGCAGAGCCAGGTATGGCATTCGCCGATGTAGTGAAGACGGCATAGACAAGTGAATTGGCGCCACTTTCAACAATTGGACTGATGGCCTCTGTGAAAGTTAAAAAAAAATATGCAATAAGATTTTTGTACGTAAAACTAAAAAGCATTTTGAACTTACGTATTTCATCGAAATAGAATGGAAACTCGCCCGGCATAGAACAATTCAAACGTGCCTTCAAAAATGATGTCCAAGTCTTTGACAGGGTGTACGGGCCACCGCGGTCGTTTTTACAAACACGCGCTACACGCGAGTAGACTGCCTTGCCAAAATTCATATACTCCATGGATAGTTCGCGAAAGAAGAACATGACATAACCATTACGCTCGACGGTGCCGACAAAATCGGGTTGATTGAGTTGCTTCAAATCGTATTGTTCTGTGCGTAGATTTTCGCGATAGATCAACGGATCGCTGCCTGAGAAATCAGCAACTGTAGCGCTATATAGTTGTCCATTGGCAAATGCATAGGTACTATTATGTGCCGGACTATACGGACACAAGCCTTGCGCTTCAACATCGCGTGAAATTTCATATTGCATATTATTCTTAAGTATTGGTGCAGTTGTAGCCTCCAACTCGGCATCGTGCGTCGCAGGCGCATAGTGACGACAACGTGGCTTATAAGAATTTGTGCCACAAAGCAGTACCTGACCATCAGTTAGGCGGGCAAAAACGCGTATAAAATTATGACAATCTGATTCTGGTTTGCCTTTCAGTGCACATAGTTCACGATCCGCATCCGAAGAATACCACTCAAGGCGACTGTTCTCACGTAAGCCATGCAGGCTGATATTATAGATGACATCTCTGTGAAGACGGGGAAACGCAAGAAGATTATCATTATTATTTAATTATGGCGCAATTTACTTATACAGTAGCAAATAAAAAATTTCGTTTATTATTTTGTGCAGTAATTATTATTTTTGTCTACGCGAAACGGGTAATTCGAGAACCTGCTCTGTGTGCTAATGAATTCAATTAAATAAGGAAATTGCCAACAATGCGGCGTATAAAATTTGCACAAATATTTCAAGGTTGAAGCGTAAAAATTTTACACTAAATGTTTATATTATAGCTTAATTGTGCAGTCATCTTGAAAATCCGAGTTTATTATTCTTAGTTCTCCAGATTTTCATGTATAAAAAAAAAATGATGCTAAACAAATGTAGCACATAAAATTAACGCGCGGCGTCGACGTTTATTACGCTCTTGATCTTTATTTGCAGGCCGGCATAGCATCACACTACGTTGAGGGCAAAGGCGACGTCACGCCCGCTCATGATGTGTAACGCTTTGTTGGAATCACGATTTTTATATAAAGATTGCAGTTTATTGGAATTTTGAAAATCATATAATGTAAATATGCGCACGATTCCAGGAAATCTTTGGCAAATGTGTTATACTGAATTAGATACCTATGAATAATTGTTTATTTGCAATTAAAAAAACAAGAGAGAACGATGCAGTCGTGTGTGTTCGACTACAATGCATCCTGC
Organism: Leucophenga maculata; assembly: GCA_035044805.1. Lineage (NCBI taxonomy): Eukaryota > Metazoa > Arthropoda > Insecta > Diptera > Drosophilidae > Leucophenga > Leucophenga maculata. Next base: position 490,384 of record JAWNNP010002893.1, on the reverse strand, counting down.
ATCAATACGTATATTTCTGTCTGTATACGTGTGGTAATGGTGGAATATGGACATATATGGATCAGAGTTGAATCGAGATACACCAAATTTGTAGTTTTTTTTGCTAAAATAACTAGAAAACCCACCAGTTTTTCAAAACTCAGTAAGGAGGAAGATTGAATTCAATATATTTGAAGAGAAAATAAAAAAAACATAATATCGAAGGGTTTATCTCTTATAGTCTGCAAGTTCTCGATGTTCATATGGACAGCAAGACAGACGGACATGGCTATATCAATTCGCCATTTGTATGCTCATCAGGAATACACGAAAAATAAGTTATTACTCTGTCTTCCTTCCTTCTGCCTATTACATTCATTTGCACAAACTTAAAATATCCTTTTACTCCTGTAACCAGGGTATAACATCACCACAAGTTACAGAAGTATATCAATATTGGTGTGCCACTTACTTTGCGCCGACGAGAATGCTGGCATCATCATGATCCAATATCTTGAAGTAGTCCGTTGTGTTGCCAAAGAAACGTGCGATTATTTTATCTTGTTCTGCAGAAGAAACAAAGAGAAGCATTAAGAAAATAATGTTAAAAACAACAAACTATCAGCAGATAAATAATTAAATAATGAAAAAAAAAAGTACTACAATTTACAAAACAAAATAAAAACAAAGAAATTTGATAAACATGAGAGGAAATGCTAATTATTGCGAAAATGAGTCGATGACAGCTGGGAAATCGACATAAAACATGGCGATAATCAGAGCAACATTGAAATGTAGTCGGGAGCGGCAATATAGAATAGTCAATTAAAAATAATAAACAAATTCTAGTAAAAACCAGTGGCACCTTTATTATATTTTAGATCATTGTTTACTATAAACTTAAATATTCAAATATTTTTTTTTTGTCAATAAACTTATTCCACTGGATGTATCTGTGGCCCATTCCATTCGGTTGAATCTATTTTTCCAACAACACCAGCTGCTCTGTTCAGTGCACCATCTGCTGCATCATGCTCCACTTCGCTAATTACCGCATTTGCTTGTTTGGAATCACGCACGCGATAGCTACCTTCTTCTTCGTCGCTTTCCTCTGCATTACTGTACTTTCCACCGCAATAGGTGCTGCCGCGTGTGCGAAAGCCAAAACGCGATCCAAAATCGTAGCAGCATAAAGCTAGCATCAGCGTGCAAAGTAATGTCTGCAGATACATGTACACTTGCAGTTTGATTGTATATAGATACAAATGCATTTTGCAGTTATAAGAAATGCTTACCATTAGACTACTGCTGGCCATTTTGTATTTTTGTATTTCTATATATACAAGTATATATATCAAGATACAGAGTGGTTTTTAAGCCATGCGGATTGTATTTAAACTGAACGCTTATTAGTAGCTCATGTACACTTTTATAGATTCGATTATGAAATCTAAATCAATATGTATATATTGTATATAGTGCGGTATACTTAAAAGAAATTCACTAATAGTCATTAAATAAATTTTTTTAGTTACATGCTTTAAAAAATTAAGAAAAGCCAACATTTGTTATATAGAAAGAATGCTACAGATTCATTGGTTAATTAGTTATACTGTTGCTATGTTTCTCTTCTGAATAAGTCATGATATAGTATATTGCTCTGCGGAAATAAAAATTTGAGCACTGCTCGACGGCATTGTAAATCTGACAAATTAAAGTCTGCTCTACGAAATCTAAAAAACATTAAAGCATTTAAAAAGAATGTGACATTATCATTTTTCTCTAATAAAGGTGGATTTGGGCAAATAAAAACAGATAACTTCAAAACTATTTTCCTTTGTGTGTACATGGTTGGTGCAAAATAAATAGTATCGGAAAAATACTGGGAAACAGTTTGTTTAAGAAATGTTTTTAAAGTAAATTCTACTACACTTCGAAAGCTTTCTGATAGTCGGATTTCGGAATTTCTATCAAAAAACGTATGTAAGTTTATTTGACGGCATCTACGGTATCATTTGAGAACGGTATTCAATACTACCAAATACAACGTCAGAACTGGGGAGCCGTTGCAATATAGTTTTTATCAATTTATGGAAAAACCTGCACGCACTCGGCTGAGTCTGGATTTTCAACCTTTATTATCGAACTATAAACTCCTGGTGGATCACAACTTTGTATAAAAAAGTGCATTGCGCATGGCTTTCGCCTTGTGTTTGCAAATTTACGACTAAATTGTCCTCTACACTCTGTCGATCTAGTTTGAACATTTTGTGTAACTTAAAAACTAACACTTGGCGAATCATTTCCATCTTCCTACGCGTTTTTTTAAGAGATTGCTCTATTTGTTTATAAAAAACAGGTAGCCTCTACGAAAATTGTTCTTTATAAGATATTTCTTACAAAAAGAACTTATAAACAGTCGACAGTTGTCTCTGAAATTTAAATGCGCACGAATGCAATCTGTCAATTGATGTTGATTTCACAACTATTTATTCTTTGTAAAAACTTGATAATATGTTATATAATACTATAATATATATATGAAGCTAATTTCGTTTCGCCGGTGGTCTTAAACAAACTGCATAACAACATAAAATACAAAGACTTTCAGTTATTAAAAGCTAAGGTTTTCATTAAAGATTTCCACGAAGTCTTTGCTTGTCAAAATTTCGTTTTTCTTTTTTAAATTTATTTATAAACATATAACATATTGCTGACCGCTACAATAATATAATTAATAATTTGACGAAATATACGCGGAAACATACTAAATACGAAGAATCCATGTATAATAATAATAATACAATAAAACATCAACTGCATCAGTAGCATTTCCTCAATAAAAAGAAAAACTTGCTTAAATATTCGCCTTAAATTCGTTTATTGTATAAATACTTAGGGACTTCATTCAAAAATTCAAAATTGTTAATGCTTCACATCTTTTGTCCACCACCCCAGAGTTGACCAATGCCACCTCCATTGCCTGTATCAGTTCCAGCATGTTCACCAGCGCCAAGAGCAGCTGGAGGATTTTGTGGAGCTTGTACACGAGCATTTTCATATCTACCACCCCCATCGCCACGCTGACGTATAACGAAACGTGAACCAAAGTCAAAGCAGCTCAGTGCAGTCATTGCTAAGGCCATGGCACATATTAGTGTCTGGGATTTAGGGAAAAGAGTTGAGTAAACAATTTTTTTTTTGTACTGGAGATATCCTTACCACAATAACACCCATATTCTAGCGGGTCAACAGGCAGTACTAAGTTTTGTAACAAACTGAATATTTAGCTATATTTTAAACATGCTTATATAGATTTTTCTCGCGGAAGATCTATCTATTTAAAAGCGAACAATGTGACTTACTGTGTTGTTGCAATGAATATGTTTATAGGTATAGATTATTATATATAATATTTATGAATAGCTACATTTTATAAAAAAAAAAATTGTAATAGAAGAACAATCCGAATTGTCTATTTGCTAAACTATGTGTATTTCATTTTGACACAAAGTTTGTAAGTCCAGATCGAAACATCAGTATTTATATAAAGTTTATCTATATATTGTATCTGTGCCTATAATTTGAAATATTATATTACAGTGAAGCCATCATCTGCACCAGCCTTTTGTATTATAATTAAGTCTCAATAATTGTAATGCATTGAAGAATCGTCTAAAGTTTAGACGCAAAACTGACTGTTGGAATGATCCATACTTCTTCAATTTTTAAAATATTGGTTTAAAAGTGCTATTGGGTGTATTAAATGCATTAATTCGTGCGGTTTTCTAAGAGAGAGCGTTACTAGTATTACTTCGCGTTGTGCTCATCTTTGACTATATTCATTTGGAAATTACTGTCATTGCGGGTATTTTTTAGTATATGTCATTTGGTTGAAGCGTAAATTCATTTGAAAATGACCTTTGAACTTTGTGCCAGATAAAGTGTTTTTGCGGGGAGTTCTTCTTCATTACTGTAACATGAAGAAAAGTGCTACCGAAAGTCATCGTATTTTAGTGGAAGTTTATGGTGACCATGCTCTAGCTTAACGAACGTGCCAGAATTGGTTTGCACGGTTTAAAAGTGGCGATTTCGATTTAGAAGACGAATAACGACCCGGAAGATGAAGAATTGCAGGCATAAGGTTGATCAAACATCCATTTCCAGACGTTTAAAAGCATTGGGATTTATTCAAAAGCTTGGAAATTGGGTGCCGTATGAATTAAAACCAAGAGACGTCAAACGCCGATTCTGCATGTCGGAAATGTTGCTTCAACACCACAAAAAGAAGTAAATTTTCATCGGATAAAACTATTTGGAAAACAGTGGGTGAGAAGTTCTACCTCCTTATAGCCCAAACATGGCTCCTACTAATTACTACTTGTTCAGATCAGATCAATGCAAAATGCCCTCACAGGAATACGCTTCAATCCTCAAACTGCCAGAAAGATGGGCACACGTCGTAACTTCTGATGGATAATATTGTGAACATTGAATGTATAACACTTATTACACAAACAAAAGGTCTGTAGCAAGGCACTACGGAATAAATTTTAAATTCATGGTACATTTGAAGCTATCTATCTGTCTTCTCCATGTGTAGTATAGATTAGAGTAACTTGCTTTTAATTATTTTAGAAAACCTTGCAGTTTATGTTTTATCAACGTAAACTACCAAGCGCATATTCCAAACTTTTTTGTTCAACAACCCAAACTAAACTCACATGACCTAGGCATATAGTAACAATATAGTGGCAGTGATGCTGGTGTTATTGAAATCTGCTACTCAGTGGTGCATGGCATCACAATATTGCATGCTTGCTCATCCGCTTGTTCACCCAGTTGAAGGGCTTTTGGGCTAAGCTTTATAAAAGCGTACAACGCGATAGAAGGCACAAATTAGCACAACAAGCGTTGCAGACGGAGGCGACAACGATGCTGGCGGTAACATTCAAAGTCAATAAGCACATACAGTATGCATGTCTACAATTAAACTACAACTACATAGATATATGTATGTATATAATCAACTTACTTGGTTGCAAATCAGGGCGCACATCGGGCATCCATGCAGCGGCAAAATCGAGTAGAGCCAAGCTGCTCATCAAAAACAACAACACAAATAATATCAACGGCTGATGCTCCATTGTAATTAGCTGGCGTCGGCGTTGGTGCGCTTGTTTTGCTGTCTTTGCTGATGCTTTGCTTATTGTTGTTGCTGTTGTAGTTTTGCTGGTAATTAGCATTTTAGGTTGACTTAGCACCACTAGTCGTCAGTCAGTAGCTCGGACGCTTCTAGTTGTTGCGTTGCGGTGACGAAGGCTGCCAGCGGCAAAATCGGTTGCTGATGTTTGTATATATCTTGTTTCTATTATTATTATTATTATTGTAGTTGCTGCTTATGGTAATTGTTGATGCTGCTGTTGTTGCTATATATTATGTATATACGTTGTGGTTGCTTCCACAATGTCGCTGCCACATCAGTTGCGACGACTGCTACTCACTTGATGAACGTTGAAGGTTTCTTGACGTGTTTTTAAAGTAGTATTAAGTTCAATTTATTTGCCTTTATAATACAGACACGATCCACTTTAGTTGTTTTCCGTTGTTACTATTATTGCGCTGTTGCTGCTCTGGTATTTGATGATTCAGCATACGGCGTGTTTGGGTGCGCTTGGGTGTTGTTGGTGGCCGGTGTTGGCTTTGGGTGGTGGCTCAGTATAAACTACTGCCCAACGCACTCTAGCATATACTTAAGCGCTTTACTTGTGGTTTATTGTGGTACATTTTGAAATAATAAATGATGCACAAAACTTAATTCGAAATTAAAGATCTGTAAAGATAGAATATTGAAAATATAAATTAGCACTTTGTACATTTAATTAATATAAAAATATTCATATTTCGTACTTTAATAAATTTGCAAAAATCCCAAACGAATCATATAGTACATGCGCACGTATCGCGTAGTCAACACAAAATGAGGATACTATATCAGCATTCTGCTGCTACAACCTACGCAGCAGTTTGACAAGCATTGATAGTAACAGTTTTAGCAACAGGTAGCCCCTGTATATGAGAAACACATTTATCAACTGCTAACCTAAAGAATACAACACATGTCACTTTTCTGAATGAATGTACGCTCGCGTGAAAAACAAAATTATGCGCTCTTGTGGAAATCACGTGCGGTATTTTCCGCTTCTCTAATCAGTAAGTTCGCATAAAGGTATCTATTTCTCTACGAATACAAATTTATCGGCGGCATCAGTTTTCCTCTTTTGCGCCTGTGGTTATTGTACGTGTGTGTGTATGAATCTGTGTGAGCTGATAACGCACAGACGTGACATTCGCTGCTGACACTGACAACTCCGATCGGATTTCATACAACCAATTGGGCGCTGTTTAGCTCGCTGCAATGCTGAGCGCTGAGTCTGGTCTGAGACGACACATTTGTTCGCACACGTAATTTCCATGTTTCATTGTGCGTGTGGGCTGTTTGCTGCTTGTTTATTAGCCTGGGGAAAACATGTTATAGTTTCTCACGCATCATTCAACGCTGCTGGGAAGCGATCGAGCGTATGCAGCGCAGCGCTGCACTTAATCAATATCTTTAGGTGCAGCTACACCTTTACCGCCATGTCGTAAAGTAAGATCACACGCATTATTGCCATTTCTCTTATTATAATTATAGTTGACGACAATCGAAGTAGCAGCACTTTTGAAGGTCAGATAGCCAGACGGACAGACGTGCGTGTTTGGATCTTAATTTGTGAATTATATACATATATATATATATATATACATATATATATATATATATATATAAATGTATATATATATAATTTGTAGATATTCTTCTTTATGAATGAATTTTCATCACTAAAACGCTGAGAAGCTGCGCTGAAGGTTAGGTCAATTGAGTGCGTGGTATTTTGTTCGGTTGACTTATATATGCCGATTATGTTATTAGAGCGGAAAAATCAGCTATTATCGCAAATCATGTTAATGAATTGCTTGCGCGTTACTATGCTTGAAACTAAGCTGTCGCAATATGTCGGAAATGTGACCTTTGCAGAGGTGCCAAGAGGAAATTGATAATATGTAGCTCAGTATTATAGTTTAGATGTTAAATTGAGGATGAAACTTCATGAAGATTATTAAGATATTGCTTATATTAGCGGACAAGAAAATTCAATTTAAAAAGTATGTAATTCAAATTAGTGTGATTGCATCTTAAAATCCGTGAGGAACAATTTCATTTGTATTTCTGGAGTAAAGCTATATAAATTTCTGTAATGTCAGTCTACATATATAAGCTGGTTAGATTGTTAGATAAAATATTTAGCTAGCACACAGTGAAAAGAAATCTAGTGACGATTCAGAAGTTATACGTCTTAATGATGACACCCATCCTAATGCTATGAAGTTACCGAAAACTGCATTGATAAGGGATCGTTCAAGTATTAAATAAAGTTTTTTTTTTTTAAATGAAAGTATCTGGAGCATATTTCATAGTGTACATTATTTGTTTAGTTTCAATCTATATGAGCCATTTTAAAATTAACGAAAAATTTAATTGTTATTTGCTTACTTAATACTTAAACGATTCATAATTTCTACGCGTTGTAAATTGTATAATGTTTCATGGTGAAATAATTGTTGTTGTAAGCACTCTTTGGTGGCTACATTTGGTATTACTACACATTCAGTAAATTGTATATCGTGTCAAACAAGTTGTTAATGGAAAGCGAAAAAAGCGAATAAAGCCAATTTAAAAAGCAGCTGTAATGGTAATACACCTAAGTAAATACATATACGGTGAAAGATAAACCTTAATAGTGATAAACATCTGCTTTTTTGGCGATAATAAGAACCAAAGAAATGGAATAAGCTATATCTACAAACAAACTGTCAAAAATCCTTTAAAATGTTCTTAAACTAATGAAAAGGGGTTGCAAACGAAAACCATAGATAAAACTGCGGTAAAATTTTGCTGTGATTGCCACTGAAAACAATAACCACTATCATAAAAGAATATCATGTGAAAACTTCGTAAAACTACAGAATAATTAATCGTAGTGGTGATATTACCGAGGTTGATGAGCGTATCAAGCGGTCTGTAACCACAAGGTACCCGAGAATATGAACAATTATTTGAAAGAACAATACCAGACAAAAGTGACCAAGCCTAACTTTAATGAAAAGAAATTATCTTTTGCAAGGTATTAATAAAAAGTTTTAATGAAAAAATAAACTGGGTAAAGTATGGAACCCACTCTTTAAACCATAGCCGACATTAGAGACTCACTGTTCACTGCCATCAGCTGGGAGATGCCTCAATTGAAGTGGAAAAATTGCTTCGAAAATTGGTTTGAGCGAATGCAAAAAGTTTCATTGAGAATATTTTGAAAAAAAAAATAAAGCCATTCGTTTGTTATTATTTGCTATTGCCAAAATATAAATAGTGTCCCTCGTATGTGATAAATTTAGCATGTCTACTATTTGCTCTAGCGTGAAATAATTCAGGCAAGGAATCCTACTAATCTTATAAGTGCAAACATGTGTTAGTATGTCTAAACCCCTAAACCAATCGGTATGAATTTTGACCACCTCCCCACCTTTGTATCGATTTGAGGTACAGAGATGAAATTCGTTACATCTGTCGATGGGATAGGTAGAAGTAGTCCTGATAAGTTTGGTCTAAATCGGAGTGGGTAAAAGCCCGTTCCCCATATAAGCGATAGACAAAGTTCATATCTTCGAAACCTTTTAAATAGGATGGGGCAATGCCCCGACACACATATAAGCCATTAACAAAATTAGTTATATCTTTGGAACCATTTGAAGTACAAAGATGAAATTTGGTATATATCTATATGTTATTGGAGTCGGGAGAAGTAATTTTATGAAGTTTTCTCAAATTCACGATGAGATGTAGTATCAATGGTAATAGGATTGGAAGAAGTATGAAGTATAAATGGTAATAGGATTGGAAGAAGTATGAAGTATAAATGGTAATAGGATTGGAAGAAGTATGATCCATAGGAAAATCCTAAAAAGATTGGCAATATTATGCGCCGGCGAAGACACGGGTTCAGCTAGATTTTAATAAAGTTACAAGTTATAAAACATTTTAACAGCACTGTTCGTCAACATGTGAAGAAATGGTTTCAAATCAACACTTTAGAAGCTATGTTACTTTCGTAGGGAGTATAAAAAATTTCAAATTAAGAAGATTATTACATATATTGTATAACAAATGCCACATCTATGGATAACATAAAATGTTTGTCTTCGCTTTAGATTAGATTAATGCAACGCACTATAAAACCCAAAGAGAAAGTTGTAAGATTCTAAGCACAATATAGTCAGCTTAGAAACCCGAAGCAAATTAAATATATACATAATGAAAAATTTTATGTATTCTTAGAAGCACTCAAAGAGTCACCAGTTAAAAGTTTACTGCGAAATTTATCAACGTCAATAAAACAGGTTTTAATTATTATTTGATTTTTCAATAGTTTACTCGATTGGGTGCTAACTGACTGTGAACTTTGCGCGTGATTTTTTTTTTTAATTTTTATTTATTTACTTTTTATATTTGCTATCGCACTTTTATTTTATTTTTTTTATTCAATTAAAGTTCAACACACTTGTTAAAATAATTAAATATTGTATTTTTTTTTTATCACTTTTCCCGCGAGTGCAATTTACTACATACTACGCTCATTCATGACACTTTCTGATATAAGTTTCACAAATTTTACGCCAAACAAGATTCAATACACTTCCGATGTAAAGTTGTTTCCTTTTTTGGATGAATCATTGTTAGGTTTATCATAAAAAAAACCTAGAGCGGAAATATAAATGAATCACAAACAAACAAAGCACAAACACACACACTTAAACACGCGATGTGGACACAAATGTTGTGGAGTTTAGTGTAAGAATTTACAAATGTTTTGTTGATATAAAAAATATGTTCCGCACTATTTTTTTTTTCTTTCCAAAATTCAGATGTAGCAAACAACAAATAATAAATAGGCATATTTTTAACTTCGGAAACACTTTATACATAAGAGCTATCAGCAAAGTATTACACTTGTGTATTGTTCTATATTATCGTAAATCCATTTTGTACATTTGTCGTTGATATTTGTAATAAATAAATGTCAATTTAAATTGTTTTTTGTTCAAATATATGCCATGCGAAATGCTATAAAAACTTTACAGCTATAGTATATTCGAAAGAGATCAATTTGAAGGAATAGCAAATTACCACGAATATGGTAGAAAATAAGTTAGTTTATTCAATTATCTGTATAATATAAATTATGCATTTCATTTAAAAGTTTTCTTATACCAACTTGTACCCATAAAATATAAGTTTTTGCAAATTAATATAATACCCCAAAAGAAGATGTATATTCTGGATCAAACAAAAAAAAAAGTGAAGTCTACAGTGAAATTTTGTGGATATCTAATTTGCTAAATGTCTGTATGAAATATTCAAATTTCTCTATTAAGATAAAACGTATTAAATAAACGTGTCAAAATTATAATTTTTTTATAGTATCTATTAGAGTCTATTATTAAGCGCATATGTTGTGTTGTTTTTGTATGATATACTTTTTATACTCTGTACCCATTAGGCAAAAGAAGTTTAAGTTTGTGCAGAATAAACCTTATTATTAAAACTATGCAAGTATAGTGTTTTTGACTCTTTTTTTTTTTAAATATCACAAATTCCCTCCAAGATTCGTCTCTGATATATATAATTTTTTTTTAAAATAGCACAAATCCACTTAACTCCATTACAAACGTTCTGACATTTTAATACGCTATGTCAGGTGTATTAGTTTGTATAAAAAAAAAAAAAAAAACAAAACATGTTTCGACTAAATCTCCAAAAGTATAAAGCAAGAAAAATTTCTAACATCCAAACTTAGTACTGAGTGATCTTTTAACAATGAATTTAACAAATATGGTTAAAGGCGACACAACACTCTTATCCGAACTTATATTCATTCACTAAATTACAAACAAAACAAAAAATATCGCGCGATTACGAGTCTGGCGTGGGAGTTTCATACACAATTCAAAGCGTTGTAGATACTCGACGACTCGATTCAATTCTCGAAGTGACAAGTTTCAATAAACAAATATTTACTTAAGGCGATAATTGCTCGTTCGATTTGGGGTTATCGTTGGCATTATGAATGACTGCTGTTGCCTAAGCTGTGCCAGTATTAAGAAAGCACGAATTTCTTTATTTCTTTATTTCCACGGATTAGAATGTCTGTTTGTGTTAAGAAAGTAGACCGTACTGTCGAAGAATTCAATAAAGTATTTGACAAACGCCACGGGGGGTTGGTTACGCATGCAGTATACATATATATGTATGTATATTATCCTGCTACTTTTACGTTAATTACTTTATTTGCATGAAACATAGAGAAGTGGTGTGGCACTTGTTAGCAACTAACTAACCAACTGAATTGAGGCGATGCGAGTTAAGTTGTTGCAGTTGCAACGAAGTAACTTCTAAGCAACGCTTGGCTGCATCTGTTGAATATCTCTTGTTGGCTAGTCTAGCTGGTTCTTATTATTTTTCTTTTTCTTTCCTTTAATAAACGGTGCCACTGCCTCAATTGAATCGAGTCCAATTCACCTGTAGCGCCTTTTGCTTATTTATAAACGTAGTCGTTTATTTCTTCAAGTTTGTTGTTGTTTTTCTACTGTTGGCTTCTTGTTTGGCTGCTAGCTGCCTGCTGCCATACTACGCGATTCGATTTCGAGTAGAGTATAAAAAAAGATACTTCAACAACGGGCTACGTATTTTCTTGTATTACTCGTTTGGCTTGTTTGTGTTACTCGTTTATGTCGACGACGTCGTCGTCGATGCTGTTTTTGTTGTTGATGTAGCTGGTGTGGTGTGTGCATAAATTAAAAAAGACTCTTATGTTTGGTGTTTGTACGTCTAAAAAATACGTCTGTCCGTACGACTGCTTGTCCATACAATAAAAACCTGTTTGCGCGTTGCATGCATTTAAAAAAAAAAATACAAAAAGCACACATAGATACAGCTCTACGCACACAGTTAACAAAAAATCATAAACACACAGATAAACAAACACACACATATAAATTGAGGAGGTATTGCGGGGGTTTAATACTGCTACTTTTACTATGCTGCTACACTCACACACATACAGTAACATGAAAATGCTGGGCGCAGGCAATATTTCAATTGTTGGTTGAAAAACAGCACTTTTTAAATGGTTTTTTTATATTTTTCTTGCATAATTTTACACTTTTTTCACTTTATACACTTTACATATGCAGTAAAGCATGTTTTGCACTCACCAAAATTAATTAAAAAGTTTAAATAATTATTAAATACAAGCGTTAAACACAAAACATTATTAAAACACTGCTGCTGCTGTGTCGGCGGCCATTACTGTATACAGAATTGTTCAGGGCTGCAGACTGTTAAACTGAATTCACCTCAATTGCAAATTATTCCAGCCCTGACTATGGTAGAAAACAAATCTGTACAGCCGTAAGCAGCCAGCAAGAGTGAGCGGTACTCACGAAGCTTCACGAAGACGCGTCTTTTCGCCCCGAAGCTGCGTCTTCATGGACACATGGACAGGCTAATCTGACGCAAGTACCACTCAGGTAGCGCCATCTGTTATGTTAATTTTGGATTATAACGGAAATTTTAGTTTGAAAATACTTTAACTAATACGAATTGCTTGAGCAGTGTATAAGCCAATTTAGTGACGAAAAATTTAATTTGGCCAGAACACTATGGATTTTTTGCAAGTTTTTTTTTGGCAGAAATTAATAATTTTTTTTTTTAAATTAAAAAAAAAAATAGCGTGGAAAACAGTTTTTTTTTTGTTTCATAAATCATTTGTTATATTGTTTGGCCTTCCGGCTTTTGACGAATTTTCGGCGTGCTGAAAAATATTTAATTGATTTATTTAATGAAATTTAATAATTGCGCAAAAAATTTTAAGAATTACACCAAAATATGTTTTAAAAAAGTAAAAAGAAAATCTTCAAATTGTTAACATTGCATTAATAAAATTTGTTTAAAACACATTAAAAATATGTAATTTCTTTAATTTCCCAATAGCAAATTAAATTTACATGTTCACAATATTATTATGTCATCCACCGATCAATATTGAAACCCAACCGAGAACGCCTGGCTTGCCGTTCCTGCGTACCGATGATATCGATGTCATTAGCGTAAGCGAGCAACATCAATTCCTTTTGGAAGATCGAGCCCGGCATACTCTGTATGTACGGGCACTGGCGTAGGATGTTTTCCATCAGGAGTTTAAAAATATCGCACGACAGAGCATCGCCCTGCCTGAAACCTCTCTTGGAATCAAAGTGGTCGGAGAGGTTTTTTCCCACCCTGACAACGCTTTGTGTGTGTGATAACATCAACATGCAAATACGAGCGATCGTTGCCGGGATACCTAGTGCAGACAGTGTCGAAAGCGGTTTTATAATCGGCAAATAGGTGGTGTGTCTTTGTTAAACTCTTTTATAAGATTTGCCACAATGTGAATATTTGTGTAATTGTCGACCATTTTCTTCTGAAGCCACACTTATATTGTCCTTTCACTAAATCCGTGTATGGCTTAATCCTATTGCACAAGACGCCCGACAGAATCTTTTCCTTTCTTAAAGATAGGACAGAGAACACTGAGATTCCAGTCATTGGGTATGCTTTCAATGGACCATATCTTACATACAAATTTTGTTATTTTTCAGCTTTTTACTAACCGAATCGACTTCGTTATAGTCCGGTGGCTTTACAATGGTACCATCACTAACTGGGGGTTATGTCGATGTTTCTATATTTGTTTTGATGATAAATTTGATACATATTAAAAATCGTACAATAATTTAAGTCCTACAAATTAAATTTTGGAGAGTTATTCCATTAAGTGCTTATATATGTACTCGTTGGAAAACAAACTTTTGCATTAAAACTTCGAGTATTCAAGCGCCTCCACATGATTGTCTTTTGATGTCAATGGTGATTCGTTTACAGTTGGTACATCCTTTCCGGTCAGCACGTAATATGCGCTGAGAATACTATCGAAAATCACTACAAATGGTTCATCAATAGTTTCACCCACTAACAAAGGTCTATAGTTGAAACATGTGTTATTGGAGGCTGTTAAATCAGATTTTACTGGCTCGCCGTTGATAGAAAAAAAACTCTGTAACTTTTCTAACGCATAGTAAGTTCCGTTGCCGATCAAGGTCAATGGATCAGTTCTAAATGCGGTGAAAACCATGCTGCATAATATATCCCCAATAGAATCTGCACCGCTGTTACTTGATGACGCTTGCTGTGGTCCTTCAGTTGTTATCAAATTTCCTGTTCCACTTCTCGTTTCGTTAGATATATAGCCCGGTATAATGTTAGCACTTTTATTAATGCCGCGCTCTGCAGTTGGAAGTACATGGACCTTCTTCGAAACAGCTTCATAACCGCTCTCCTGGTTGATTTGCAAGCGAATGCATGATTTCTTTTTTTCTTTGAATATACTCTGAAAGATTTCACTATTGTTGCGGTTTCCAGTGGTCCACTCATCAGTTTTTAAAAAGGACTTCGTAGAGCCTGCACCATTGCCGAGAACAATGCATGAATTATTTTGTTCTCTAAATATATTTCCGAAGAATGCGCAGAGCTCCGCGTAGTTCAGTTTATATATTTTGCGGTGATCTTTATCCGTGTTCGCTTTTAGCTTTTGTAACTGCGTTTTACAAGCAATTTCAGTATAAGAGTCAGAAGTTGTTAAAATGTAGGTTTTATCCATTATGCAAAATCTATATTTAGAATTTTTATTTAAACGTATTTCTTTTTTTTTTTTTTTTAATTTCTTAGCCAAATTTTTTTTTTTTTTTTTTTGTTAAATAAAAAGGCGAAAAATATTGAATGACATAAAAATTATTGCATGACTTAATGAACTATGTTCGAAATAAGGCATATTTAACTTTAACATTTTTTATTAACTTTTTCATCTATTAATGCCGAATCGTTGCGGTAGCAATCATTTATAATTCTCCATCTTCTTTTATGAAGACCAAGAATAAAAGTTTGGAAAAAGTCTTTTTTCTCAGGAAGTTCTGCAATTCTTACTGTGCCACTGGTACATATAACGTATTGATACGGACTGTCCTCGTCAGGCAATGGCTAAAATAATCAAAACTTTAAAAAAATATTTTTACAGGGTAATTTAATAATAAGTTACTTGAAAATCCAGCACGTCTAATTTATGTTTAGTTCTTGGCAAATCCATACAAAATTTAGATATATTTTTGGAGCCTTTAATATCACGACCGTTCCACACAAATATTGCATCTGTAGAATAAAACTTATTTAATTGCTAAAATAAAACGAAAATAAAAAAGAAAGTGTATTAAAGAATTTATATGACTTTTTTTATTATTTAATTTAAATTTGCGTTCTGTCTTTTGACAATAAACAAATTAATTAAAACGTTTAAACTTAACAGGATTGAACTCAACCTACATAATTTAGTTATAATTAGTTAATTTTAAGCTTTTTAGTTTTTAATTTGTAAATCTATGAGAAAGTTCCCACACATGAAACCTTTTTAGACTTCTAACGTCCTTACTATTATCTAAGAAGACTAATGCCAAGTTATTATTGTGATTATACAATCTGCAATAATTCTGAGAGCATCTACTTATTTCGTCTCTAACAAAAGGGATGTTCAGGTCATTGGGAATATCGAAATGTCTTATGAACAAAGGAGCACCTGTTATAGTTCGTAGTTTTTCAGACTGATATCTTTGCAGGATTTCAATGTTTGAATTGCTTGCCGTTTTTTAATTTTTTAATTTTCCAAGCTAAGTTGAGAGCGTGGTCCTAATATCCAGTGCATCTTTCTTCGTTTCGTTTTTTGCTTCCAGCTTTATTCGCTTTGTTTTAATGTGAGCCTTGGTAATAAGTCTCCGGTCTAAATGCGCTCCCAAATATTTTACAGCATTTTTAACTGTAATGGTAGAACAATTTAAACTTACGAGCGTGCAGTTTCCATTTCTTAAAGAAAAAATTTTTTAAACTAGTTTCTTAGTGTTTACCACTTTTCTCCAGTTTTTCAACCATGCAAAGTTCTTCTTGCTAGTGGCATAATGCATTGGCATGCATTCTTGGTAGTAGCAATGAAAGCGGTATCATCAGCATAAGTTTCTACCATAACATTATTGCTGACAGGTATGTCAGCCGTGAAGATTGTGTATAATACTGGGCCCTACACGCTTCCCTGTGGTACTGAGGCAATATTTAATAATTAAGAAATATGGTGCAGGTAGTCTCTTCTTAATTTTATATAGAACTTATTGCCTGTTTAACATCTAAAAAGAAGCCTGCGTAATATTCCTTACATTCAAACGCATTTACGATAGCTTTTGCAATTCGATGACATTTCTCAATAGTTCCTTGCCCTCTTCTAAATCCAAAAAAATCTCACAACAATCTTTTAAGTCTGCAATGTTTCGTCAAAGTGTTTTCGTTGACTCCATTGCATATTTCAGATCTTTCTATAAGATGCTATAATTCTAGTAGTTGTTTTCCACAATCTTATGTCCTCACAGTTTTCCCGCAGCATAGTTTTGTGTACTCACCTCTCGTACAAAATCATAGCTATCATAATAATCCTCAACAAAAGCTTTAGCGTCTTTTTCTTTCATTTTTATTTATTTATTTCTATAACTGTTTACAATCAGCGGTGCTGCGCTTTTCTTTTGATTCTAATTTTGCCATTCACCGCGCATCAAAGTTATAAGTCAGCTGTTGTTCATAAAGAAGAAGAAAAAATCAAGCCATTTAAATATAATTATTTTTGTGTGGATTGCATCTCTTTTGAAAAAAAAATTTGCTGGATAACATGGCAGGCATAACCATGTTACTTCGCAACGTGAAAAACAATTACTCCAATCATCCCAAATTTACGATTTTTGTTTTGAAATACGTTGGAAACCCGATTTTATTGGAATAATTATTTACATTCGAACGTTTTGTCTTTTTACGCATTCTGCTTCATATACCTCCAAACCCATAATTTCTGAACGCTTAAGTAGCTCCTTCGTCTAACAATTATTCAATTATTATCGTACAAATATTTACACGAGTATATTAATTTAATTGGTCAACAACAGAAATAGTGCTCTTACATCAAAACGTGAGAAGTATTTTAATGCTACAAATCACCAATTTTCCGATGGAAATAAAAGCCTACATTTACAAGTACTCAAAGTTGCCATCGCTCACAATACAAATAGTAACTCTCGTATACCAAAATCAGATGTTTTTTTAATGATTTGTGAAAAGTCAGAAAGAGCTTGACTTCAGATGGGTTCTATGGTCAAACCGCATAACATGCAATTCAAATTTAGGACAAAACATAGAATTCTATAAAACTAACATTGATAGTTCAAGTTTTATGAGTTGCAGGTATGCTCCATAACTTGGTTTTCACCGTTTTAAAATATTTATGGGTGTCATAGCAGAAGTATTGTATATATATATATGTACATATTAAAAATTGTAGTTTTCTGGCGCGTTTGAATATTTTCATTCGGTTTTCACCAATAACCCGGCTGAAATCGTAAGCCTTAAATTCATAAAACACTTTACTTGCTATTTATCATAAGCACAAGCCATCCACTTACAGTTGCACAATTCGTCAATCTCAATACAATATACACACAGATCAAGCTCGAAATACAGTGCACATAAAATACTATGGTTCATAAAGAGTCCTAGGTAAGATAAAGGATACTTTAAAGTCGAGCACTCTCGAATGTAGCGTTTTTACTTTTTGTAATTCATTGTAGGATTATTTTATTGTATAATAGCTAGCAAAAATGTATCGTATAACTGTACCGTATAACAGTAATGCAACGAACAGCTGATGCTGCAGACGTGAAACCAAACAGAAATTGTAAAAAAGTCGTAAATTGCTATGAAAATGTACAAATAGCATTTATAAAAATTGTAATGGCTTCGCAACAAACGCATAACAATCAAACCGAAAATGATTCCGTGGATGCGAGAGAAATTCGCTGAGAGACGCGCCAGATGGCTTGCTCGCAGTAGTAAACGTAGTACTCCCGGATCGCCAACAACCTCCGTCGGCGCAAGCAATAGTAGCCTCAGAAATTTTCCATTAAATGGTGTACGCACTGCTGAAATACAAACTCAAACAGACGATGCTATCTGTGCTCCGCCGGCGCCACCGGAACCCACTATCAGTACGCACACAACACCGCAAACTGATATTAATTTGCCTGGGCCGACCACTACTTCAATAATAACAACAGCCTCAAAATCGTAAGTTAGACAATTTTTTGAAAGGCTATGATGATTGTTTATCACTGTAAACAATGTCAAAAAAATTAGTTTTCCAAATTTCCCGTGTAAATGCTTGAAATTGAGGTTGCTGCGAAACTATGCAAAAATTGCGCAGTCTATTTCTCAAGTACAGTGAATATAGAATGATTGAACTTAATTGAATTGTCTATGAAGCTATCAATAATTATAATCTCATTAACAGGAAAGCACATACGCGCCTTGTTTCGTCGCCCGAAAGCGACGGTCCTGAATCAAAAAATGAAAACGCCGCACCATCTGAGACTATAATTGTGCGCGTCATTTGCCCGAGCGCTCGCATACTCATTTTCAAGACGGATGTGACAAAACGTTTAACCGATCTCAAGAGCGAGGTGATACTAGAGCTGTGTGATGATCCTGAGTCCATACAATTGTTTGCTGCAGACGTTCGATTTCTTAATCCGCGTTATCGTCTTTTTCGAGCTGAATATGAAGGTTGCGAACTCAATGAAACTTTAACAATGCAGCAGCTGCAGGTCCGTAACAACGAGTCTTTCATACTGGCGCCGCGACGCAGCATTTTGTCGCAGCATTTAAGCCACACACGTGAAGTGCCCGGTCCCAGTGAGCAGATTGTAGAAGTTTCGACCAGGTACTTGCAATCAAATGAAAGCTCCTTGCCGCTTATTGATATCAATGAAATATTCCAGCAATCGAATGTAAGTAGAAGTTTTTTTTGCGTTATAGTAGCTTCTAACATAATAAAATTCCGTTTAAAGATTCAGTACGATGTGCGAAAGGTGCTTATATCACTGGCGCAAGTATCGGCATCGATTCTTGGTGCAGGCCCGTACGCGCCGCGTTTAATCAGCATGCTGAAGCAGCGTTTGGTTAACAAACGTAATCATCTTATCGATACGCTGCAGTGTCTTGTGGACATGGGTTTTAAGCGAGAAATTGCGGAGTTTGCACTAAAAAGAAATAACAACGTCTACGCAACAACACTGGAGTGGCTTATACAAAATCAAAGCGAAGAATCGCAGGACGAAGAGCAAGCAGCAGCTATTGCACTACAACGCAGTCAATCTTCATTCTCGCCATCGGCAATTGTTACGAACAATGTGAGAATTAAGCTAATAATTGAGATTTATGTATTTTCACAGCAATTGATATATATATATATAATGTATATTAACTTTTATTAAAGGAATCCGTTGAGAACACCTGCGCGCTGCTCGAGATCGTACGCATATATAGTCATCGTGATGTGCCGCCCTCGGAAGAAATAATCGAATCGCTTACTGAAATGGGATTTGAGGAGGCTGCAGTCGTGTCTGCTCTGAAGAAAACAGGCAACAACAAGGCAGCTGCATGCGAATATCTATGCGGCAATCGGTCAGGTAGCTTGACAGAGTTGCGCGATGGCTTGTCACCCGATTCACCTATACTTAAAATCATACTCGAAATGCCTCAGGTGCAAATGAATTTATCGAATCCAAAGGCATTTTTAGGTAGATAATGATAATTTAAGCGTATCAACATAACTAACTCCTTTTGTGTTTTAGCCTTTCTCGCCATCCTAGAGAACGAGCATGCAATACGCGTCTGGCGCGGCGACAGTGATACCACATCTGTCATAACACAAATCCTGCAAAAATATCACGAGGAAAAGCATGTGCTCGGTATCAATCAATTCTACGGCAACCGATGATGATAATCATCATCGATTGAATATGGACAAACATTGTTGACTTAAGGGGCAGCCTGTTCTTGGCCGCCGTGATAGAAACAGATAAACGAACGCTTAAACAATATTTGTACGCATAAAGTAAATTATCAAAGTATGTTTAAGATTTTAGCACAAAATATAAACATAGTTTTAACCAAATTAGATTCCTAAGTGCATTTTAGCAGCGAACAGATATTTTTCTAATGTAAGTCGAGTAAAATGATGTCGAGCGATAAGCTTTCCTTACCGTCTACAGAATTAATGCCAAAGCACGCAAATTAGTCATATTATATAATAGCGCTAAGAATTGTAAGAAAATGTATATTTGTTTTAAGTTTAATTTTCACTTGAAACGAAATTTTAGCTTTGGCACAGATTTTAATGCACAAATCGAAACGCAGAAAAAAAATATGTAAGTAAAATCATTACCTAAAGAAAAAACCAAAGTTTTATTACAATATGTAAGAAATCAACCTTAACAACTGATACCAATTAGAAACTACGCATTTACGTAAAATAGTTTAATCTCTAATTTATGAATCTTTTTAAGTATTTATTAAACGAAATTAATAGTATTTTCAAACATTTTGCTATTCCTTTTCAAATACATACTCGCATTAAGTTTTAATGTTGCTGGGAAACTAACTTGAAAGAAAACCTTTTTTAATAGTTCCGAGTATAAATATAAAATTTAGTTATTTTAAATTTGAGTATATAATCATTTAAAAACTATTTATTGCTTGTATACTATAATTTCAATAATTTATTTACGAAGTCACCGAATATTTACTTAATAAGAGTTCACTTGAATTTTGTTTTTATTTTTCAACAATTTAAACAATGTATTTGGCGACACTGTATACAATATGTGGTATAAATGTACAATGTCCTGGCAATATTAACTAATTCTGCTTGTTAGAAAGTAGTTTAGTTCAGAGGAGCCAAACTTTATCACGAAATTAATCATTAGTTTAATTTAATTAATAAAAAAAATTTATTGTCTAATTCAAAGAAACATGAAACCGTAGATAATCAACAAAAGAAATGATTTGTCATTTATGAAGAAACTAAACTATATTTAGGAATAATGTTAAGCTTAAAAATAATGTCAAACCAGTTGAATATCATTTTACAATCTATTTAATATATAGTTATAAAATGGATTATAATAAATTTTAAAATATTAATTTTAAAAAACTTTTCGGTGGCTTTATAAGCAAAGGTTAAAATAAAAATTAATTAGAAAATAAATTATAATAAATTAAACTAAAAACGAAAATGTTTTATTTGTTGATTCAAATATTATCGCAAGACATATATTTGATAAACTGAATTCAAGCGAGTTTTTATTATGTATCCTTTTCCTACTTCAGTGTGAAACTCTATGAAATGTGCAATGCGTTTCAGTCAGTCGTATAAGGTTTTTATACCCTGTACTCAAAGGGTTAAAGGGTAGCAATGTCCGTATTTTAACTAGATTAACATTGCGAGCAGGACACAGTGTACAAATAAAGATCAATGGCATACTTTGAGTAATTATGTGTTTTTGTGCTTTTATCTTTCGTGTCTTGTATTCAAAATATCCAAAATAAAGTTTATTTCAGTGGTGCTATATTTTAATGTAAATATTATATTTAAACCAGATAAAAAACACATTGTAGGGTTTTCAAACAGGTTTTTATAATTCAATCGTATCAAATAACATTAAGTAGAATAGTCTTATTCATAAGTTCATTACATTACTATGTATAAAAATATCTTAAAGGACTATACATAGATGACTAATTTATACAGATCGTTTGGATTTTATTTTTTCATTTACAGAAATCATTACTTATACAAAACAAAAAAGTCAATTCGTTAAAAAATGTCCGCATGATGTCGAAATTAATTTAGTTAAAAAATCAAAACAAACACAACTCATATTAATTAAATGCGTTTCGTAGCGTAAATAAGTAAAGCCTTTCAAAGCTTATAAACCAGTTCGTCAAGTACGGAATCAAACAATAATTTCAACATCCGTTTCGAGGACTAACTAAAACAAACAAATAGAAAAATGCGAAAAATTTAAAGCATTAAAAACTTGGCATACATATGTATATATATCATTGCATGAAAAATTAAAAATGAAACAATAATTTAACCAAAGTGAGTACTTAATGGTGAAAATGTTAGTTTTTTTTAATGGCATGGAAAATATTTTGTCGTTTTTCGTAATTAGTTAACTATTAGTTAATCATTCTTATTCGTTGCATTGGTATTTCATTTCACTGGCATGTGTGGTTTTAATTACAATAATTAAATTAAATTTAGTTTCGTAGGTAGTTATGTCTTTGTACTCAAGAGCGCCTTCAGAGCGTCTGTATTATTCGTGTCAATATCGTTTTATTAATTTTTATAAATGATTTAGTTTCGTTTAAAAAAATATGTTGTTTGTTTTTATATTTTTATGTTTATGTATTAGTGTTGTTAATAATAAAAATTAGAGCTAGAATTGAGTTAAATGAACAATTTATATTTTCATTTTTAAATGTTAATTGTTATTTTTTAATGACACTTCTTAGCTGTGTATGGCAAGATTTTACAATAATATTTATTGCTTATTTTAAGAAAGTTCTGAAAATGCATGGAAGGATATGCGTTCTTGTGCGTATAGAAAACTTAAGTTTAACTAATTATGCTAAAAATTTTTTTATTAATAATGTAAGCAGATATTACACATATAACTACGAGTTTAAAACGTACATTGTTAAAAATCAAACTTAAAAGAACACAAATGTTTCGTCAATGGGTAACAACAAACAAATGAGTAATCTATTCAAATATAAGAAATCAAAATTGTCTTTCATGATTGTGCGTGCGCGCCATATGAATGATGTGGTGCATTGTGTATAATGCCCGTTAAAAAGTGCTATGTGGTGGGCGGCTTGCCACCTTCTTTTATGCCATTTCCTTTGCCACTACCATCATCATCGTGACTAGGACGTGGAGCACAGAAGGTGGCAACTGCTGCCGCCGTTGCCAAATGTTACAACTCGTTCTCCATGTTGGAACGTACATTTCGTAGAACGTTGTGCGTTTTGAGTATTTGATTCTTAATGTCTTTTTCAACTTGTGCTTTAGCTTTGTTAGCCAAACGAAGTTTATCGTAGGTATCTTCGAGTGCGCGTTTTGTGCGGATTAGTTTACGACGCAATTCAGCGTTCTCTTGGTCTACCTTAGTACAATCATGTACAACCGTGCTGGTAGATGTTGCAACAGCTACTTGAGTGGCTTCGTTGGCTTCAGCAGCGGCGGCTTCTGCAAAAAAAAAAAAATACAATTTTCGTTTAAAATTTGCTAATATATTCATCAACCACTTCAACGCCTACCTTCTTGAATGCTCGCTTGCGGCGCGCCAACGCCTGGACCGTTTGGTGCCACTAGTTCGACAGTTTTAAGTTGTGCATGTTGCGCGTTGGACAGTTCCACGCTTGATACGCGTCCAGCATCACTTTCGATGCCTAAATCTGGTGAGGAATTATTGATGCGTTGTGCGCCTACAGCAGCAGCACGTTGCGCATAGACTGCTGTGCCTTTTGTATCGCGTTCGGCCAATTGTACTTCTTCGGATGTATAGCCCGACTGCGAGACATCGCTGCTGTTCAGTCGTGATTGCTGTTGCTGTTGGTTTTTAAGTTCTTGCGCCTGTAGTTGTTGCTCTTGCTTCGACATTTCTTGCATCAGCGTCTTGTGTTCTAAGTTTATTTCGCTTAGCTGTGTGCTCAGCTCTTGCACACGGAGCTCTAATTGAAGTTTATCGTTATAGGCCTTTGTTCGTTCCAGTACGGCCTTCGACGCCTGCAATGTGCTCTCGTCCAATTGCTTCTTCAAACTGCGTGCAGCTAGCTCACTATCCACAAGCGATTGTTTCAGTTCTTGCTCGTTCTCCTGGTGATAGTCAATATTGCGTAGTGATTCCTTATACTGACGCTGTAATTCTATTAGCTGTTGCTTGATTTCTTCGTATGCTTCTGCAGCTATCCAATCACGTGCCAGCGTCTGTTCATGTTGTTCCGCTTGTTCGGCAAGACGTTCCTGCAACATCTGTTCCATAGCTTGCTTCATTTGCGCTAACTGCATCTTTTCATGCTCGGCGGCTAATGACAGCGCCAATTCATGCTTCACCTGCATTTCATTCATTTCCGTATTCAGCGCTTCCAGCTGCATTTCAGTTATTTGTGCATCTGCAGCCAGGCGATTTCGCTCCTGTTGCAGTTGCTGTAGCTCATGTTGCTTATCCAGCATTTGTTGCTGCAAAAGAGTTGTGTCATGCGTCATCGGCAGTGTGTCATGTTCACCAATTGACAAGAGATCTGCGTGCAATGCTTCATTTCGCTGATGGACTTGGGCCAATTCTTGCGTCAAATCGATAACGCGCAGATTTTCCTGTTTGAGACGACTGTCAGCATCCACCAGTTGGCATTGTATGCTTAGTATGCGCTCGTCGCGCTGCGTAATAAGCTGTTCAAGCTGCGTGATACGTTCATTCGTACGATTACGCTCCTGCTTCATTTGCTGCTGGCGGCTCTGGCTCAATACATCGCTGTCCGAATCACTGCAAATACCAGATTTTTGCGTTGTAGCTGACAATTCTTTAACCAGCGATGAGCTAGGATCCTCCAAACCAATACGTGCCATAGAAACTTTCCTATCTGGTTCTGACCAAGCCTCAGATTCGCTTTGATTGCCCTGCTGTGTATTGGGCGGCAGCGGTAACGAACGACGTTCTTTACGTGCATCAGTGCTATGTCGCGTTTCGAGTTCCTTCTTAAGTGCACAGTTTTCAGCTTTTAGTGTCTCAATGGTCGACGTCTCTGCACGCAGCTCCTCGTGAGAATTGTATGTACGATTAGATTCCATGCTGTAATCAATCGCTGTCGTATCGCCAAGAATAAACGAGAGATTGCTTAGCTGTGCCAGACTATGATCGGCAATAGACACGCCCGAGGTTGACAATCTCACATTTAGGCTCTTCGAAAGATCGAGCGAACGATCTACTGCGCGTCGCATGGCACGTCGTCGATCAGCAGCTAAAACGCCCAACACATCTTTGTGTTTTAGCAACGAATTCAGAAAACCGGCCAACTCCTCCAAACGATTCGTCAATGTGCCACATACATCAGCACATTCACGACGCCATCTATTAGCAGTATCCGCATCGGCATTGGCTTGATTTAGCTCCTGGCGCAATTTTGTAATGACTGAATCATTTTGACGCTCAACACTAAGACGCTGTATGAGTAAGTCCACTTTGCGTTGCAACAATTTATTACGATCTAAAGCCTTGGCGTAATCGACATCATTGAAGGACTGTTGCAAC
Source organism: Leucophenga maculata (assembly GCA_035044805.1). NCBI lineage: Eukaryota > Metazoa > Arthropoda > Insecta > Diptera > Drosophilidae > Leucophenga > Leucophenga maculata. Next base: position 464,917 of record JAWNNP010002893.1, on the reverse strand, counting down.
TCATTATTCGATGTATTGCTCATGGGCGAAAGTGGCGCAGCGCTGTGCCCGGCAGCTGCGACCAACTTAGTGAGACGCTCGACTTCGCGATTCTTTTCCCAGAGTTCTCTATTTACCAGATTCTACACAGAAAATAGACAAATAGCGTTCAAATTGAGCAAATTTTTATGTAAATTATTTATAGACAAACCTGTAGATTTGCGGTCTTTTTCTTCACCTCAGCGCGCAAAAATTTAATAGTTTCTTCTTGTTCAGTTAATTTTAACTCATAGCGTTGCTTCTGGCTGAACGAGAACTCAATACCAATTGCTTCTGCATCACTTGCAGAGCGACACAAGCCGGTATGCTCGAGTGCGCTTGTCGCGGCGGTGTTCTATAAATTTAAAAGAGGAGTTTTTAAAAGTTTTTCTTGTGTGCAAAGTTTTGCTTGCTACTTACGTCCTTATTGCTGCCAGTGTTTGTACTCTGTGCAGTCTGATTCATTTTCAGTTTGTTGATTTCCTTTTCCTGATTGCTCACATTTTGCATCAATCGCTGTATGGTGCGTAAGGCATTCTCGTGAACTTTAGCGCGTTCTTCAAACTTTTCTTGAGCCTCTTGCAATTCACAGATCTTGTCAGCCAATTGGGCTTTAAGGCTTTGCACATTTTCCGAAGTATTTTGTTTTTGCTGTAAAATAACGAAATATTTTTTGTTTGAAGTCAGACATTTTAACGAATTCCAATTGAATACAAACCTCAATTTGTTCGACTTTTACATCCTTGACAGCCTCTACAAGATTGCTATGCTCCAAGGACTGTTCATTGATTTTATGCTGGTACAACTTTAAATCTTTTTCACGTTCTGCAAGCTTAGTTTCGAGTTCTTTGATCATCTGTGTCAAGCGGATGTTTTCACATTTAGCATCGTCCAATACCTGTAGCAATATTTATAGATGTATTCATATTATATATTCCTTTCGATTTACAACAAAAAACTTACATTCTGAGTACTTATGGCTGAATTTACGATCTCTTTAGTCGACTGTATACCGATGGTACTCTAAAAGATTTATGCAAATTAGTTTCACAAATTTTGTAGTAAAAATTGGTTTAAGTCCATCCAAACTATTTACAATTTATTTGACGCTATTCTATCCAATATACTCACTCACCTCTAAATAGTTGATGCGCTCCTGCAACTGCGTTATCATTAGCTGACTTTTTTCATCCGAATCCTTTTGCATATTTTCCAATTGTGTTATGCCATGCGCCGCATCTTTTAACAAATCCTGCTTATCTTGTATATCTTTCCGCAGCAACTCCACCTCGACTTTAGCATCGACAAGCTGCTTTGCCAGTGTATCCTTGCAGTCGGAATCATTTCGCTCATCCATAAAATATATACGCAATTTTAAATTGAAGTTTTCCTTACGGAGTGCTGACATTTGTTCTTCTAGGTCACGTACCGAACGGCCGAGCACTAACGGTGAACCGCCACTGTGACCCGAGTGCGAACGATAGCCAAAGTGATCTGGAAAAGAAATAATAAATTTAAATTTAATATACTGCAATTATTTATTTCCTATACCAAGCGAGTTTGATGGCATCTTCTCCAATTCACTTCTGCAGTTTTTTATTACAAAATATGAATTGTTCAAATAAAAAAAAAGGTTTTTTTGCAATTAACTTTTTGATAATTTCTTGGTTGCAAATGCTTCAAATTAAAAAAACTCAGAGGTTACTAAGAACAAACGGGCCCAGGGTAAGTAGAAAAAGTACGTAAGTAAAAAGTTGAGTCACTCGGGGCAAATTCGAGACCTCTTCAACAGAGCTAAGCCATTGAATTCTATTTTTGATTTGAAATCCAGGATTTTCGATATTTAATGTTTATGTGCCAAGATGCCCGACAGTTTTTGGAGCATTTACCACGCGTAGCAAGCAAGTACCGTAAAGTACTTGTGCAATTTTTAAAAGTCGAGCAGCAGGCTTTTTCTTTTTTTCCAGAGTGAAAACCTTCGACAATCCGGAATCCGACTATCATTAATGATGATGATGTTTTTTATATGTTTTTAATCCATTTTCAACAAATTGTTTTTCTTATTCTTTCCCGTTATCCTTTTATATTCTATATAGACTGTTATGGACTGTTTAATAAAAAATGACATGTATTAGAAAACCCTTCACTTCTGATATTAGTCAGAATAGAACCTCTCCGTACCCTTTGATACCAAGAGAGGTTTAAGGCTGGGTGATGCACTGTGGTGCGAATATTTTAATATTAATATTATCCAGCAAGGTGTTCACGGAGATTAAAGAACTCCTGGGTCTAGCGGTGAATCTCGCAATCCGTCATCGCGGGTTGGATTATCTGTGACGATAAAGAATTTCAACTTCAATGTTGTAGAAAACTTCGTCTATCTTGGATCCGAAATAACCAGAAACAATAACGTCAGCCTGCAGATCAGCCGAAGTATCACACTTGCAAATTTATGATATTTATGATACCAAGTTTGATTGGAGGACGCCGAAATAGAGGACAACCACGCACGCGTTGGAATGACCAGGTATGCAGAGATATCTCTGTACTTGGCATTCAAAATAACTGGCGCCAGCGCGCAGAAGACTACAGCAGCTGGTGCGCCTTCCTGAATGCGGCCATTACCGATCGGTTTTAAGATGTGATATCTACCACTGTATGAGAATGTAAATATTCAATTTTTGAGATAGATATTTAGTAGGTTTATACAAAGTCGTGAACTCACAATTGAGTTCTTCTGTTTTTTTGTTTTTTGCCATTGCAGTTGCTATTCCAGTTTTAGAAAATCTCAAACTTTTGAAGACAGTTTCTAACACTTTCTTTTCCAGACAATTCATCAAAAGTCCTCATTTAAATAAATATTTTTTGAATATGCAAATCACTATTTTGAGCATTTCATGCAAATTCATTCCAACCATTCAAAACTTTTAATAAATTACATAGAAAAATATGCTTCGAAATAAGTTCTCACGTAGGCGTTGACAGATTGGTGCGTTGACATTTTTAACAACTTTCATACGATGCATCACGTTTGTCTGTGATGCAAAGCAAATGGAACGACACTAATTATGTGAAATATTTGATAAAATGCCAAATATATGGAAAAAAATTTGACAACTTGGAAAAGTTGAACTCAAAATTTCAAAAATTTTATGAAGAGATTTCGAATTCTTAAAAGATTTTCAGCGATTTTGAGTACAATATACAAATACTTACATGAGTTATCCATAGTTACATCTTGAAGTGTTCCCGGACTTGTGCTGCAATGCAGAAGAAACATTAAAAAAAAAATTAGTAAAATAATTTTTCAAAAAATACATCAGTTCATTAGTATTCTTCATGCAAAATAAATTCAATAAAAGTTTTAATTAAAATTTACGCTGCCACATGCTTGTTGCAGACACAGGCGATGAAATGATTTGCAAGCAAAACGAAAAATAAAAGCTACTGAAAATGTACTTGAACCGCCAGAGATACAATGTTTCTTCCGTCCGCCTTAATTTCGCTTCTTTATTTTCGTTTGTATAATGTTAATGGAGTGACCTCATGTGGCAATTATTTTGAATATAAATACAATTGTGTCCGCGTCTCCGACTGGTGCGTACATTGACCAAGTCTGAGACGTACAACGCTTTGGATAAAATTGATTTAAGTGTGCAATTAATGTATGATTCAATTAATTTAAAAAAGTGACATCTATCAAAAATATTTTGTATGATGTTTGATTAAAACTGAACTTTTCATGCATTATTCTTGTGCCACCGTAATTTGATAGCGTTCTCTCGCTTTTAATTAAAAACGCAGGAAACACAACTCATTAGAAAGACTAAATTTAAAATAGTTAAGGACCGACCGCAGCCACGACAGCAGACAGACGACAGGTACTAAAAACTAAAAATCTTGCACTAAAGACGAACCGAAACCATCTCGAAGTCGTATCTAAAAATACGCTGCTCTAATATTAGTCTATGGTTGGGTTGTGTTGCAGCAACAACCAGCCAAGGAGTCTTGTACTCCAGTTCAATGTATTCAACTTGTTTGCACTTGAATGGCGGCAAACGACAGTTTGAGCGCTTAAAAATAGAAGAAAAAAAATATCGACAACAGATTATAGCACGATGCATAATGAGAAATTAAACTGAAGATTTATAGTTTAGCTGCCACACAAATCTTTACGAGTTTTCGAAATTGAAAGAAAAGTTTTCGTCAATATACAGCGAAGAGAACAAAACATGGTCCAAAACTTTACTACTCCATGAACACAAGCCATAAACTTTAGATTTATATGGAGCCTATTTGTTTTATTTATTTTTTATCAGAAACATGGAAAAATTTTAAAATATTGGTGAAGCATTTCAATCCAAATGTGATCGAAATTCATGAATATTTAAAAAACAGAGAATTTCTAACTGATTACTATTACACGCATCCTCCACACCGAAGACCTATACATTCATTCAAGCCTGAAAACCAGTGAAGATCATCTTTGTAGATGGTGGCGCGGACTTTGCGGAACATAATTGTGACTTTTAGGTAAAAATGGTCACTTGGTTATTAAGTAACGTTTAGGGAGAGGGAGGAAAGGTACAACAAATCGTTACGGCGCATTACTTGGGGGACAGGTTGTTTAAAAATTCTTCAATAATTGCGTTACGTAATATTTGAGCAGAAGTTGAATGCACAAAACGTTTCAACCCGTACGAAACATAAATCCATCAGAACTTCAAATCATTAAAAGTTATGCCATCAACACGTGGAAAAAAAAAAAAAAAAACAAACCCAAACAAATAAATTTCGAAAATTAGGCCAGCAAGACTGACAACTTTATGAAATCTCAGAGTGATTAAACGCAATTACGATGCATAAATAAACGAATAAAGCCAAATGAAGACGGCATAATAGATTTGTTATTTTCTAGAAATATGGCATTGTTTGGAGATAAATATGCCCGATGTTAAATACATATCAACAAACGCATGGACTGTGCATGGATTGTGTGCTCTAAAGAAAACATATTGCAGTGCGAACAGCCGTCCGCCATATAAAAAATTAATCAATTTATGCAATTGGAGTAGAGAAAAGAAAAAAAATTGCATTCATTTGCTAAATAAAATTTCCGCACAACGAGGCTATACATTTGAATATGAATTGCTAAGAGTATGCAATGGATTCAACTTATACGATATATGTATATACACTAATAAAAAGAAAATGAGGAAGCAACTATGTTCTTTAATTAGTGAACCATTCAACAGTCACGCTTTATGGCAATTTTTTACATTTTAACTCAAAAGCATTGTGCTACATCCTCCAGCCAATGTTTCTCCTTCGAACGCCGTTCGCACAGTCCACGATAGACAGCCCAAGCCTGCCAGCCCTGCAGATCGCGCACCAATTTTGCACAGCGTACTGTTTCGCGTAGATCGTCATTAAGCAACAGCCGGCAGTTTATTTTGCACAGATTTGCGGAGGAGCGTGTCGGACGTGAAACGCACCAGTAGCGATCGCTGAGCTGGAAGAGCCCAAAATCATTCGACCAGTTGCCATTTAAACGTCCGATGGCTGTTGTATTAAATTTGCTCTCATAGCGCGCAATACAAATCCAAAGCGGTAACTCCTCACGAGGCATGCCCAATTGTAGCAATTCACGTGCCAATGTGCAACGATTTAAAATACGTCCCGGTATCTCGAGTGGCAATTGAAGACAAAGTACAAGAAACACCAATTGCACTAGACTGCATTGCACTGCACAAAATGACTTCATCGTTGCGTAGTATTGTAGCGGCTATAGACAGACTGACTCTGACTGACTGACTGACTCAATTTGGATTAAGTCGATCGCCGGATTCTAGTGCGAACATGATATGTCATAAATATTTGCGTTAGAACTTGTTTGCTAGAATTTTTGATGAGCATATTGAGATTAGGCAGTGCTATTAGGCTGCGTAGAAGTTAAAATCTCCAACATTCTTTCAACTTTGTATGATCGAATCTGTGAAATTAGCAGATATACAACAACCATATTGTAAGCTTTATGTAAAAATCTTATTCGGAAAAGACATTTTTTCTTTGTGACTATATATGCCAGTTGCTTAGTATTTTAATATTATATATTTAACAAATATTTAATATAATTTTATTCAAAAAGCTTCTTAAAATTAATGTACAATCTAAACAGATTCTTAGTTTTTCTTTATATAAATAAAATATCCATCATTTTATATCATTACTAGAAATAGTATTTGCCTCCAGTTCCGTTTCTGTAACTTGAGCCACTAAATCTTCAACTTCTGTAACTGCTTCAGTTATTTCTGGCACTTCTGTAGCAGTTTCAAGCTTTACATTAACTTTCAGAGATGTGTTCAGATTAATATCTGCCGCTTCTGTAACACTTTCAACTTTTTCTTCAACTTCTGTAGATATTTCCAAACTTATTTCTGCCCCTTCTGTAACACTTTCAACTTTTTCTTCAACTTCCGTAGATATTTCCAAACTTATTTCTGCCGCTTCTTTAACAGTTTCAACTTTTTCATCAACTTTCACAGATGTTTCCAAAACTTCCGCAGCTGCTGAAGTTTTTTCAATAGAAACTTCCGCCACTTCCGTTTTTAAATTAATAAGCTGCATTGATTCTAAAACCACTGGTACTTCCAACAGTTCCTCCTTTTGAAAGCACTCCTCTATACCATCCAGTGTACCATTGCAAAATTCTTCATACACCGTCCAAGCCGCCCAGCCTTGTTGTTTTAAAACAGTTCGTGCACATGCCACTGACTCTGTTATGTCATCGCGTAACAATTCCGTACACTTGACATTACATCCGTTAAATGCATAATATTCTGTTTGCGCTTCCGGTTGACACCAGAATCGATCACTGATCTGAAAGATGCCATAATCATTTGAGCCATCGTTATTACGACTGCCAATGACGTGTGTATTAAAGCGACTTTCAAATTCGGCTATGCACAACCAGAGCGGCAGCTCCGCCTTAGATACATCGAGTATATATAGCTGACTGGCAAGTTCGCAACGATTTAAGCGAAGTGTTTGAGTTGCGCGCAAAAATAAGATCAAAACTAGCAGCAGCAACCATGAAATCGATTTCGATAAATTGACATTATCGATGATCGCGGCAGACATTTTGCGTTTTTATGAATGAAATAATAAAAATAAATTTAAACTACGGCAGCGTTTAGCGCACAGTGTCGATGTTTAAGCTTGACTGGACTACTGATTTTCGCAAGGGAACGCAGCAAACATAAAACCGATAGAACTAACTCCAACCACCAAGACAGACGACAATTGATCTTTGAGACGTCTTTAAACCGGTTTTTTACGCCGGCGCACGACTAAACGCCATAAAAACTCCGGCTTTGAGTAGCCACAGCCAACAATTAATATTCATTTAATCATAGTTTAGCAAGCAAGCAGCATTGCGTTTTGTTGATAATTAATTATTGTCTGATTTATGATTGGCTATAATGGAGTCGTTAAATTTGATATTTTATGATGAATATTATTATTGTTTATAAATATTTAAAATTTTTTGCATCAATAATATTGAGTAAGATAGAGAAAGAATGAAAAATGTTTGCATATTTAAAACATAATTACTCTTATAAATAAGAAGGAATTTTGCGAACAAGTGTGCTCGACTAAGATATGCGCTATACGCAGTGCAAAGGGAGTTTTTAATTAGAGGATAAAGTTGTATAGCAGCGATACTATCTTCACATTATGGAAGGCCACTTGGAGAATTAAAAGATAACCGTTTCGGCACGTGCAGGTCTTTTGAAGAACAAGCCAACGCAATTTGCAAAGCATCAAGCCGAGGCTCTAATAGTTTGGCGAACACAGAGCAAGAAAGTGAAATAGAAGGTGCATCACACCATTTACGCTACCTGAAGTAAGAACGACCATACAAAGTATTAACAAAAATAAAGTTCCTGGTCATGACGAAATCTTTAACATTGAACCATTGTACCACAAGTCCCGGGCTGTTGTTGTTAAAGTGTGATCCGGTAAGTCAGCCGCTCATCTTATCTGGGACAGTGTTTTGGTGCCTTTTCTGTATTCCATCTTCAAAACGGAACTTCCTATCCTACATGTAGTATAACCTCATCCAATATGCTTATTGCGTCATTTGCCGACAATATTAGCGTATCTAATTGTGTAAGTGCGAGTATGAGGCAGCAGCGTTTTTCAAATATATCTGCATATCTTTGAAGTTTGAGCGATAAGATGAGACAGTATACTCAATAGCGATAAGTGGATAAATATATGATTTTTCCTAAGGAGTGCACAACTTATCCGGTTATATTTCTTACAGCACAGCTATGCGTCAAGCCATCAAAGCAAAACTTCTTGGAGGTTGGAGTTGCCTAAACTAAAAAATCTGTACTGGCTATTAAATAATAGAAGCAAAGGGCCTGTCTGTCAGCAAATTATTGCACCAACAAGCAGTTACACTATCAAAATTTGGCAAGGTCGAATCGCAAATGGATTAAAACCTTCCAAAACAAAACTGGTTGCGATTGGTATGCTAGCACCTCTACCTTACATAGGAAATCTATTTAGCAAACATCGAGGAAGAAATTCTCTAATTCTCCAGTAGATTGTTGGTCCATAGTCTCGACCCTTGGCCTCTACAAAATACATGGAAACTTCGTCACTTTAGACATCTCCTCCTCTTGTCGAAAGTTAAATTCCATCTCTGAGATCTTTGCCCTCGAGATGTTGAACAAAAATATGTATATATGTACCAGCGTACACGGCTTCTTTGCATTCCTTTTGGAATGGTCGACTATCGTCGAGAATGATTTCTTTCAAGTTAATTTTTTTGATTTATCATGGCATGCACCTTTTTTTAGTTGATCCCGCACAATCAATTGTATTACTATTTTATGAGACCACATTACAATATGTATCTAGTGACTATAGATTTTTCTGATATCTTTTGCCGGATATGAGTTGAATTTTGAAGGAAACCAAGCCCAGCATAATATTCAGTCACGGAACACACTCTGCACCGATAACGCTCTGCCCTATCATAGACAGTCTTCGCTTACAATATCTCTTCCAGTACTCTCTTCGAAACTTTTGCTCTCAAATAATCTACATTACTCTCTCCCTATTACATTCACTTTCCTAGCCTTCCTAGAACACTCTTCCTAATTCAAAAAAAAAAAAATAACCGTATTACATTCAGTTATTATTACGATTAACTTCTTCTTCAAAGTATTAGAAAAATAAAAATATAGATGAATTAAATCGGTAAAGTCGTTCTGAAATTATGATGGAGTGACCAACGGAAATATGGATTTATTTATACAGTGTATCATGCTTATTTGCAAATTTTACTAAATATATCGACTTAATACAATCTGCACATGAATTTCTTACTAGTAGATAGACCCATTTTGATATATTAAGGCTATCAAATGGGTAGAGTAGATTTTGGAGAATTAAACATGGAGAAACTCATCATGGTGAGCTAACTCTTGACTGTGCAGATATTTCATAATATGTCACAAACGCGGTATATTTTGGAGTCAGATAGGCTAATGTTAAGATGGTATCTGATTTAAGTATTCATTGATATTGTAGCCAAGTATTCTGTTATTATTTTTACTGAGCAAAAGTAGTGAAGTGTCCTTTGTTGGCCAGTGATATAAATTTAGCATCCTTTCAATTCTATTCCTATCTGTTTTGTGTTTATTGTAGGCCATTCTGAGCGAACCGCTTTCAATGAAACACTCTGTCCACTCATTGCCTTCATGTTCTAGTACCGAATGTAACATAAGTGTTATATTTTGAACCAAATCACAAGATCTTGACTAAATTTATATGGGATCACCACTATATCGCCTACCTAATAAAAAAAAACTATGAATATATGGACAATCTCTTAATTTCTTTGAAATACACAAATTAGATTTCGAAGTTTTATAAATACAAATCAAAATTTTCCATTCCATCTGACCCACATTGTAATATTTATGCTGAGTATACACGAGACAAGTTCTAAGTGTTTTTGCAAGTGTACACTTAGAATGACGCTTCACGCCAACTCAAGCGCAATCAGATCAACTTTAAAGGAAAACTTCATTAAAGCAACTAACCCAAAAAACCAAAATTGTAAACTATTACAAATAATTATCAAATAAATAAAATCAAATTGTAAGTCTTAGCGCAAAGAAAACTTTATTTTTTTGTTTTGCGCAGTATGAGTGGAAATAAATTGAATTCTAAAAGCAGACAATATTGACGACAATGATATTTGGAGCAAATTGAAAATAGACTTTTTATATTTACTCAACCGTAAAAATGCAAATTTCAAGTAGCAAATATCACATACAAAAGTAATTAAGGCAAACAAAAGTTTAAACAAATACGACACGACACACCCAGTCAAAAAGTTGTTCTATATGAGAATATAGCTGGAACAAATTAAGAATGACGAAATGCCCTCCAAATTATACACAGATGTCAATTTGCAAATTTAAAAGCTTAGACGAAATAATAAATAGTATAATAAAATAAGAAAATGTCTAAATTAAAAACGCATTTGATTTGGAAATGAATCAAATATTTTTAGAGATAGTTTGAGATATTTTTTTTATGTTAATGTTTCTTGTTAAAAATAGATGAAACAAGAAAGAACGCTGCAGTCAAGTGTGTACGACTTCAAGATAGCCTGTATCATGAAAATTTAATTTAAAATTTTAGATTAGGATTAGTGAAAGATACAAATAAATTTGTCGTCTCAAGTTGAAGGCATTACTGCAAAAAACGCTGAAGGCGCATAATGTATTCGAGACACCAGAAGAGCTAGAACAACGCCAGGACGTCTTAGCGCTGCTGAGTAAACTTGTCAAGCAATGGATTAAAGGCGTATTCATGGCACAACATATGATGGAAGCGGCTGCAGAACGTATGGGTCGTAAAATATTCACCTTTGGTTCATATGGACTAGGTGTACACGAGCAGGGCTCCACTATCGATGCGCTGTGTGTAAAACAATGTAATATTGAGCCGGATGATTTCCTTAATGGTTTCTTTAACCAGCTGAAGGCCATGCCGGAGGTTAGCAAGTGTCACGCCTTTGAAGCGGAGGAGGCTTACGTGTCAGTAATTAAGCTGCGTCTCGCAAACAAGGAGATACCCGACGACTTTGAACTGGCAGATACTTCGTTGCTCGACAATATCGATGACCATTCGGCGCGGAGCATGAATTGCTGTCGTGTTATAAATGCTACACTGGAACTAGTGCCAAATAAAGAGAACTTTCGCTTGGCACTAGGATTCTTTGGCGGCATTACCTGGACCAAGCTCATGGCGAGCTTCTGTCAATTTTATCCGCATGCCACCGCATCGACGCTTGTGATGCAATTTTTTGGGTCTGGTCGCACTGGAAATGGCAAAATCCGGTGCTATTGTGTAAACCGGAAGAAGCCCAACTAGTTTCGCATCTGCGAAATTGCTCTCATCTGATGCCTGTTATAACACCTGCCTATCCGCATAAGAATGCTACATCTAATGTCTCTGAATTAACACGCACGATTATTACGAATGAAATGAAAGCTGCTTGGATTTTGGAACTGGGCAAGGCTACTATGGCAAGTCTCTTCAAAACGCCTTCATTCTTCTGTAATTACACATATTTCCTCATGGTAATGGGCAGTTCAGTAAATTAACAGCATCAATCTACCTGGGCCGGCTTTATCAAATCAAAATTGCGAACGCTGATCACCAGTTTGGATTGTGTTCAACATATATCACATGCCCAGCTGCATCCGCTGAAATTCGATTATGATGAACAATCAACTGAGACCTGTTACATCTACATATCTGTAACATACAATAACACAGATTTAATATACCATTTTGCTTTATAGTTACAGGGTATAACAGGTTCGAAGAAATATTATTGTATGACAAGATGCATCCTGTCTTTAAATTTTATGAATATTACATGAAAAATTAATTTCTTGTAGCACTTTTGAACTATATGCAGGCGCAGTGCCCTATATTTAAAATTTTATGGTGTGAGAAATATTATAAACATTTTGTACATATATTTTTCTACTTTGAGAACCAAACGATAAACAGTAGTTGGGTATATTTCCCTTAACTTGAAATGCAGTCAGACAATATCTCATTTGTCCGCTGCGCTTGTTTGTTTATATTGGTCGCCATGGGTTGCAATCTAAAAGATATCCATTGTAAGTATCTACATATGCTGCGGCAAGTGTCGGCTGAGTTTGCAACACAGCTGGATAGAAAACGCATTAGTGAACTAGCAGCTTTGAATAATATGTATTTCAATGCTGACCATTGTTTCGAACTAGAATACAAAAATTGCATTTAAGCAAGTTTATCATTTTTTAAGTGGATTGTTTAGCCTTTGGAGGAAACTTGAGCACAGTCGGTCATAGCTATTTGAAAAGTTAAGCACTTTTAAAGTGGATCTTTATATATTATGTGACCTAGCTATATTGTATAAACAAAATAAAGCACTTAATTATTCAAAGATAGAAGCGTTTAAAATATAAATAGCTTCTAAAACTCATTCAGCGAATGTTTAACTTTTGTAAAAGTCAAATATAAAGCGTAGATACAATTATTTGCTGATCTTTGTAAAGCTAAAGTATTACTTAGATAAGACTGACTTGACAGTATGTCTGTCTGTCTCAAGTAGATATGACAAAAGACGAGTTTACACATAGGGTATAAGCAAATAACAACAACAATGCTAAGATAAGTAATATATTTAGTAACAACAATTAAATAACAATAGAGCAGTCTGTATTCTTCAACTTTTAAGCTTATTTATGCTCGATCTGTAAATGAGTTATCACACAAAAGTTGTTTAGCTTGAGACAGACAATTGTAAACAATTACTGAAAGCGTTGCACTAGCTAAAGGAGTGATGAGTACTTTGAATGATGTATGTATACCCACCTAATAGTACGTAACCTGATTACAAAAATTTTCGAATAGAGTTGATTGAACTCCACAAAAGTGAACAAATATGAAAAAAATAGAACGTTTGTTTATCGCGTCTTTAAATATTTACGTTGTAAGAGTTTGTCTGTTCGCAGCTCATCATTACTGAACTCAATTAATCGAAACGAATTTAATTTTATATAAGTTAAAATAAATAATCAACTTCTATGCTATCAAAAACTTCCGTGTGATTCATGAGCTGTTTGCACATTTACTTGTAAATGAGTTTTAAAAATGTGAACTGCAATGCGGTTTATATTTATTTATAAATAAAAAATAAAAGGAAAGCCTAGACTTAATTTACATATTGTATAAACAAAGTAACTATTGTCTTCAATAATAGTGATCAATGAAGTCGGTAACAGAATTAGTTACGAAAACAACAACAAAAGCTAGTTTGTCAGATAACATCCTTTTAGTTTGAATTCCGTAAGCCCCATGGAACGCCAGAACAGCTGAATAGGGTAGTAAACTTTAACGTAGACGGATATAAAGCCAAAGAGTACGTGGATGCCTCTTAACTTGACCTTTGATCGAGTGTGACATGATGTTCTCTTATTTAAACTCATGGGTATACTGTCGCCTCAGCTTTTCTTACTAGGACAAAATTTTTTGACAGATAAGAGTTTCTTCGTTGTTCTGTATAGGAGAGCAATCAAGGCTGGTTTGCTACAAGCAAGTGAACTAGGGTCAACGCTTAACTCACTGTTCACCAGCGATATGCCCAGAGACTCTTTGAAACATATAGATAACCGGGATGATCTAATGATCGCCACATTTGCTGACGGTACAGCCATCCTGAACCACAGCGAAAAGATACGCAAAGTGGGTTGGCTGTTGAGCAGCAAAAACAAGAAAGGAAGTGCACCTGCCTGGCGGTACGGAATACAAATCTATGACATTGCTGCTAGGTCGCATCTGGTAAAGATCAGAGTCCTCCAAGCAAAGGTACTCTGGAACTTTTCGAGCGCTCCTTGGTATATGCAAACAGCGAATCTTGTGAGAGACTCCAATGTTCCCAAAGTTGGAAATGTTCTTAACAAAAAGGCGTACTTATTTAATGATAGTCTATATCTATTATAAAAAATTACAATTACAAAGACTTTACCATTCCCGAGATTCGTAAGCTGTATACTCCAATTTTTTTTTTATATTATTTTATTTATTGAATCTTCTCTTCAAATGAGACTAAAAATAATTTTCTTACACTGAGCCTCCGGCTGGAGACTTATGTAGGTACAGCGACCCAAAGAGAGTATTACAGGGCTGGGAGGTAATTTCTTCGGAGTCGTGTTTGGTTATTTTGTAGGGTTAGAGAACTTGCTAGTGGGTGTGAGTGAGAATTGAGTTTGCATTCATAGTACAGCTTGAAGCGATTTATATCAGGTGCGAATATACCAGAGTGCACCAATCAGAGTTCTTTTTGATTGAGCACTTTGCACTAGATTTACATTACTGGCACCTACATTGCCCCATAATTGTGAGTCGTATATCCAAATAGGCTTTTTTATGGAGTTGTAAAAGACTTTGTAGTCTAAGCATTAGAGGCTGCCCTTTAATTTATAAAACAGTATTGGAAGTTGGTTTTTAGCTTTATATGTGTCCTTTGTTTGTTTTCAATATGTTTACGATGATTTAACCTTATTTCGAGATGAATACCGAGATGCACGACGTCTCAAACACTAAAGGACCGAATATAAAAATTCTTTTACTATTGATATGCTACATTATACCAGAGCAATAAGCCCTCATATAAGCGATAAACAAAATTCAACATATCTTAATTTATATTTGAAGTACGGGGATGATATTTGATACGTGCTAATGAGATCGGGGACAGTAGTTATTATATAAATAGTCAGATATATGATATATCTTTCTTAAGTTTGAATGAATACAACCATACAATATGAACATAAATGAGACATATGTAAATTACAAAATGTTATTTCACATTCGATATATAAATTAGTCAATTTTTAAAACAGCCAAACGACTGCTCGAAATATCAGCGAACTTCTTTAATATGTTATAGTACAAATTTTAATGCGATTTGTTATTTTTTATAAGAGAAATAATATTTATTATATGTTATGAAATGTTTAGTTTATTTTTTTTTAGTAAGTTTAGCCAATTGTGGAATTGTGGCATATTTAAAGCTAAATTAAATATTAATTATCATGCAGCAATTCAGGAACTTCAACGAAGAAATAAAACTTAAAAATTCTTACCAAAAAGCGCCCAAGGAATAACGTTTATTCGGTGTGTTCGTCTCCGACGCATTGCCGGTATTTCGAAATATGCCCGACATGATGATGCGTTATGACATTTGTGAATTGCCGATATTTTCTTTATATATAGTTTTTATGCTTTATTTTTTTTATATATATATATTTTTTGACTAATTAAAGCTTTGTTGTTTTTTTGTTTTTGTTTTTGTTTTTACTTTGGTGCGTTTCAAAAATTCTTTTTCACAGACTTTGGTGTAAATTGACTAAACAATATTTTTTTACTGTCTTTCTTTGGTTTGAAGTGCAACAAATATTTTTAATGTTTCACTTTTTTTCAGTTTTCAATTGTCTTTGAAATTCTCCGCTTTACACTTTTTACTTTGTTTTGAAGAAGTAGCTATAACTCCGCAGCTGCAACAAAATTGCGAATGTCTTTGGCACAAAATTTTACGTTTAGATTTATTTTGACGTTGTCGACGATTTGCACAGCGCCGCATGCTAATTAGGACTGCGCCAAGGCAAAATTGCCGCCAAAAATCTTACGCTGCAACATTTGTGAAATTTGTGTTCGCTGTGTACGCTACACCACTTGGCACTTGTTTCGTCTCCTCCACAATTATTTAATTGCACGCACTCAATGCAGCGTTAATTTTGTAGAAAATTACGTGTACGTCGCGTGTTTGTGTATGCGTGTTGGTTATTATTGGGAACCATGAAGAGGTTTGTTCTATGACTCACTGTATTGAGTTGGTTATTCTTTTTTATTTTTTTCAAAGGCCAAAATCCGTGTGCATTCGCTGTTTTTTTTTTTATCTAATTTCGGGAAGAAGAACATTTTTGGAGTCATTAGCTATGAGAAAGCAGATAAATAAAATTGAAAAACATTTCGATTTGCTTCGTGTAATTTGCGCGTTCAATCGGTGCAAAACTTATTCAATCAACAGCAGACTTAATATACACATTTAAATAGCTGAAAATAAACAGACCTGTACCTTCATTCGTCTGGGAGACGCCGCTTCTTTTAGTGGACCGTGGACCGTCCACACAGAAACACAATTGTCAACGTCAATTATGCATCGCTTTTCTTTTAGTTGTTGCATTTAAAATTTGCAATTTGGGTCGTTTAAACTTTTGAATAGCTACATACATACGCTGCTCTTGTCTTTTTGGCAACTTGGCAGCAGCTTCTGCCTCCTATCTGAAAAAAATGATTCTCATTGTATCTTTGCGATGCCGTCGCTTAGTCAGTTCATATTGCATCAATTTTGCGCCCACTTGTAAATGAAAGCAAAAGTAAAAATCGTATTTTTTCCCCGCCATTTGTGTATAAAAAAATACGAATTTTTTAACACAACAGAATCTTTTAATGGAAGACAATTGCAATTTGGCGGTAGAGTCTAGACAAGAACGATTGTGCAAAACTTTTATGATCGATTGCAGATTCTTTACAAACAAAGTTAAATACATTTTATACCCTATAACAGTAAGGTAAAAAAGTATATACAGTTTCACACACTCAAATCGTTGTCAGAACCCTTTAATAAAAAGAAGAAGTTTCAGGCAGGGAATTGCTCTGTCGTGCGATTTTTTCAATCTTTTGATGGAATACATGCTACGCCAGTGCTCGTACATACAGAGTATGTCGGGCTCGATCTTCCAAAAAGAAGGGATGCTGCTTGCGTATGCGGATGATATTGATATCATTGGAGAGCCAGCAAGGCATTCCCAGAGATTGAACAACAGTCTCGGCTCATGGGTGAATAAAGACAAGACGAAGTACTTGTTGTTTTTATTTTTAAGGAGACGACCAAGCACGCGTTGTAATGACCAGGTAGAGAGAGATCTCACCATACATTCATAACAATTGGCGCCAGCGCGCAGAGGGCTACAACAGCTGTTTCGCCTTCCTGAATACAGAACGACGGTTGACGGCCACTTAAGTAAATTTGTATTATGAGAATTTCGCCAATTATAATTCTCATAAAGTTTTAAAAATATTGGAACGCAATTTTCATATTTTAGGATAGATGCATTATACCTATACTGCTATTATGCGGGAGTGTACTAAATAACTTCCCCAAGTTCCATGGCGATCGAATCAATAGTGTAGTAATTTATAAAAGACAGATATACAGACACACATACATTAATTTTCATATGTATGTATAGATAGATAATTGATATTGTATAAATTGTACATTTTTATTGATAACGATTTGAGCGTCTAAAAATGAAGCTGTTAAGAAATTATTGAGTTCATATTTTGCCTAAATATTGTGAATTTTGAAAAGTCATATTTGACTGATAACCCAAATTATAATTTCGAAACAATAATATTGCACAAAAAAATAAATCATTTAGGACCACTTACACGTGACAACTGACGAAATAAAATATTTAAGTCTTATAACCTAAATCATCTATCAACATATTCATTTATTTGAATAGACAACGAAATATTTTCTAAAAAAAAGTAACAAAAGTGGCGCACGTTTGCATCAATGATGAAGAAAATCTTGCGCCAATTAATGCTAAAATATTTTCGACAAAACATTTTCTTTTATATATCACACAAAATTTAGATATGTATCTAGTAGCCAGGCGGCAGCACTTACATTTCTTATTTTTCCGCCTTTACACAAAACTCACAGACGGACGAGGACACCACAAATATATAAAAATTTTCACGTGTGGGTTTCGTTTTGTCTTCTCATAAAATAAATATCTCTCGGAAAATTTTTAAGCAAATTAAACACAAAGTGACACAAGAATATTTTCTATGTTTTCAGCACAAACGAATTTTATTTTCGGAAATGAGCGCAAATTGTTTTATATTTTTTGACAAAGTGGAAAAGTATTAATTGTATGCAATAATGAAGAAAAATGAGACCAGCTGCGATAGCAAATATTTCTTTTAAACTAAATCGTACTAAAAAAGTCAAGGAAAACAATAATCGAATCGGGTTTGTTTGGGCCAAATAATAGCTATGGTTACTAGATGTGTAAAGGAATTTTTTTGTTATATGTATTTGCTTTAGCAACAAGCTTGAAATGTATATACAGAAGCTAGGTAAACAAATATGCCATGCAACAGGTAGATTCAATGCGGCAAATACTGCATTGTTAAAAAATACTCGTATGTAAATGATATAACAGTTCGAATATTCAAATGAACTTTCAGTTTCTTTATAAAAAATTTCTCCTTGAAGTTTTGGCAACATTCCAAATGTCAACAACTAACAATAGCTTGGCGGAATGTGTGATACCCTGTACAGAAACATGGAAAATGTACATACGCTTAAAGATCATTTAACTCCGTATATAAATTAACTCCGTAATCAATATACTAAAAAAATAATTTATATGCAATATTAAAGATAACCCTTTAACAAAATTGAGTAGTTGTAGGGTTATCTTGTGACAAATGGACCAGTATGTGCTAAGCTATTTTCATCGTGTCTGTTCTAAGCTATCTTGAATATATTTACTGCTGAAATGTCAAATAAAATGCAAGCTGTTTGCACAAATGCAATACCATATAGTCTTCATGTGTATACAACTCCAACTAAATATTATACTTCCTATCGTTCAATACAGATCAAAGTCGTTTGCTGTCCAACAACATCAAAGACTTCACAGAAAGCCAGAAACTTTGTGTTTTCCTTCGTATGACATGCAATTTTAAACCTACATGGAAGAAGTATCAATTTGAATGTTCTGTTTATTTTTTGTGGTCATTGCTTTGGTCCGAGTTGCAGCAAATGTTTATAAATTCATTAGCCAACATGAAGATAAAAAGGGGTCTAAAATTAACCAAATCTTAGCCACTTGAGAAAATAAACAAGCTATAAATATTATTGTAGCACACTTGAAATGCACTTTGGACTTGGTTGATTGATAAAATTGTGTTGCATAAATTCGGTTCTAAATGTTCCTTCAGAATAAGTTATGTCATAGAATTTTACCGGTGAAACATAATTCTTTTTGAATTCGGAGGAAATCGTACACAATTCTTTAATTGTAGCTTTGTGCTTATAAATTTTAGGAAATGCAACTTCCATATTCTATTTATAAAGAAAAAACTAAAAAGTATTGATGGTGCACAAAAAATTTTTTAAACAAAGCTTGTTTATTAGAATTTTTTTTATATCCTAGAAATTTTATTGTAACTTCTCTAAAATTTTGCCAGGCTACTTTCTCGACCATAATCATATGCTGTCTTCAAATTTAGTATATCTCAAAAGTTCTCTTATCTGCGGCCCTTTCAAAACGCCTCTTTTTAATTTCGCTTCTGACAATTTGGGGAACTTTTCGAAAAAGTTATGTACCCTTTCGAAAAGCTTTACTTTAAGTAGTTCTTATTACTTTAATAAATTCCTTTACAAGACTCAGTTTTATATGAAGCGGAGGAAGAATTACTTTGTTGTTGGATATTTGGCTCTCTTTTAGATCATAGTTATAACCTAGAGTTAAACTTTTTCTAAGTGGCCAATTATTTTGCACATAATGGTTGTCGCGGGCTCTACTATCCGATTTACATAAAAAACATGGGTATTTTGTAAAACCGCTTTGTCATCTTCAGTTTCTGGAGCTAAATTTTTTTCTTTTAATTTTGACGCTATTAGTTCATAATGTGCTGCGTCTGGAACATATCATTTAACTATGTGCTTGAATAAAACCATTAGTCTCATCGCTTGACTCTTATGATGTTTCATCATCAATCATTTCTATATCCTCAGTGTCATCAGCAACTAGAACTTTGTCGGTAGAAATATTACCTTTCCTATATTTTGTCTAGGTTCAAGAAGATTTTGTGCTTGAGTTGTGCCCAAAAGTATTTGTTAAACAAAAATAGCAATCTTTCAAAAGTTCGTTGCTTATGTTTCTGCAAATCCAAAGAACATTTTAAGCATATCTCTTTTGGATTCCAATTATTGACCGTTGTACTAGTTTTTATAACAAAAAACTATCTATAAATGGATTTAAGTACATCTGCAAATTTGTTTCGACCCTTCTTGACAACGTATTCTCCACAAACGATACAGAACTTAGCTTCCTGCAGCTTAGCTGCAGTTGCCTGTTGACGACGAATGCGGGCCTGCTTGCTAAATTATTGATCAAAGCGTTGGTAGATTCGCCATTTAGATCCAAATATATGCAGAACATATGTTCATTTAAATTAAGTCGGGATCAAAGATAGTTTATATGTTGCTTAACAGCCTATATCAAAGCTGACTGACGAATTTTGACAGTTTAGATGTCTACTGACGTGATTGGAGGCCGACTAGGGCGAAACAATGGTGGCGGATCTCTGCTGACTTGAGTATGCTGGAAAGTCTTCAGTTTTCTTCATATCAACCAGAATAAATGTGAACTGTATTATGATGCCATATTATTCAAATTGCGAATACGAAAGATTTTTTGATAACAACAAATAAGCTGGTATTAGCCAGAGTCTTAATACTTGCGAACAACTGTATGAAATACTTTGCGGCTTTGGAGGTATTGGAAAGAAGGACTTCTAATCTATCATAGTTCATTGCTAAATTGTTGTACTGAGCTGGTCATTTTATGCAGGTGGCACAAGATCCTAACAGCTGCCTAATGTGACCATAATCAAAAGAAGGTAAGTATAATTGGTAATTTAATTCGTTGTTCATAAAAATGTCTGTCCATTAGTTGCCATTCAAGCTTGTTCAGGACTACAGTCTCTATCAAAACCAACTGACAGAAATTGTTAGATATTATTAACATAGATTCTAGGTACTTAAATTGTACAAAGAACACAATGGAAAATTTATTCAAGTACAAACTAACAAGCGCCACTATATGTAGATATAGCACATAGATAGATCAAGGTGAGAACATTAAACGAACAACTGAATTACAAGAGGCATACATTGTAGTGCACATTTAAGGCCAATGCAGACATTGAATTTCAATTACCTGCTGTTGTCGGGTAGTCGGGCTGCAACCGTTTAGACTGGCGTTTATGGTTTGACACCTACCTGATAAAGAGTGAAAAAATTCGATAAACCAGAGAACAATATGCGCTGCAGGTAGGCGCAATTAACAGGTGATTTTCCTATCACGAAAGAACAAAACGATTCATGTTTTCTTTTCTTTATAAGATGCATTGCAGTCTACAAGATAATACAATTTTTCGCACCTTACTAGTATAGGCTTTTATAATATACTATTTTGTATAAATATTATTGAAGAGATACTTAAAATTTTATGCTACTGTTAACCTTAAAGAATTGTGGTTTTTAAATCGAACATATGCATTTGATCTTTCATTACAGACATATTTTTGGTTTATTTGGTTAAACTAGAAACGAAGGCTCTTTGAGTAAAAAACTATTTAGTAGAATTGCTGTTGTACACTTTCAATTTTTCTCCTTCTTAATTTTAAACAACAAATTTTCAACTAAAGCTAATACAAGTTAATAGTTATATAAGAAAAACTACAACGCAATTAAAATAAACAGCAGCAAACTAGAATTACAAAATTGTGCAGTGGTTTCGCCTTTTAAGATACAATCACGTATTGAATAAGTTCGAACTTGATATATGTGCGAGCGCCTTTAGCTAACAACTAATCCAATTACAACATCGCTAAATAGAAAATAGAAAAAATAGAAAAAAAAAAAAGCGAATGTCAACTGGAATTGTAAACTTCTA
Source organism: Leucophenga maculata (assembly GCA_035044805.1). Taxonomy (NCBI): domain Eukaryota; kingdom Metazoa; phylum Arthropoda; class Insecta; order Diptera; family Drosophilidae; genus Leucophenga; species Leucophenga maculata. The sequence goes on along the minus strand of JAWNNP010002893.1, from coordinate 442,976 downwards.
CAAAAATAGATTAAACAACAAAAGGCAATTTAATAGTAGCAGATGCACGTCCATCGAACTATGGGAACAAAATCATGTAAACAATGCATTTTCGCTCGAATAGCGACACTTTGAATCGAATAACGCTTAAAATACAATAAATCGAACAGATATTTGTTATCTTAAATAATTCGAGCGCTAAAAAAAGTATTTTCACGAACAACTGTTGCTATTTTTTAGTCATTTAAGCGCTAAATGGAATTCTCTATAAAAAGACGTTCATTGTTCGGCGTTGAAAATGGCATTAATTCGCATATGAAAAAAAATAAATAAATTCTCGTGAAAATATTGCTAATTGAGATATTAAAGTATGTATGTACTTATATATATATATATGTATATAGTAGTTAAATTGTGCTAATGTTAGCAACACAAAACATACGACTTAGATATGGAAATTGTTTAAATTAAACGAAATCGTAATATCATGATGAGGAAGCTTTTAGGATACATGGAAAGTGTTTATAATAATGAAATGGAAAGACAGGAAAAATGTTTAAAAATGTAACAATATTAAGTAAAAGATACACATAAAACCGAGATAGAACACTGCAGTAGAGTGTGCTTATTTTTGAGATACTCGGTACCTTATTTGAACAATAGTTTGTTTGGGCTACTATATTCTCTGGTTATGTTGAATATTTTATTACAAAATATTTCTTATAAAATCGCCAAAATAGGGAAAGGTTTTGTATGGGAGCTACCGACTGCTCCGGGAAACCTCTCCGATTTCTATTTTGCGCTAAGCAAGCAAATTATAAGTAAAGCTCTATCTTGGAAGACGGAAGCTCTATCTCAAGATCTATAAGACGCCCGCTCGGTGCTACTAAACCGGCATGTACTGTGATTGCGTCAGATGAAACTGCGTTGGAAGTCTTTGAGAGGAATATTCTCCGTCGGTGACGAGTTTAGGTCCCGTACAAACCGATGAGGTTGACATAGTCCAGCGCATAAAATTTCAGCGGCTGCACTGAGCTGGTCACCTCTTTCGAATGGATGAAAGAGCTTCAGTACGCATGGTTTACATGACCGAACGTCAGTTGAAGTCCATCTAAGTAAATAAGTAAGACTTACACACTATATGCAAGACGTATAAAATTTCAAAAATGTGAAACTTTCCAAAGATAACATTTCTAAATTGAATGACTTCATCAATTAGAATAGAATACAAACGAACTCAGTCATACAAACAAGATTAAACAAATTTATTAAAAAATGTTTATATATATATGTATATGTATATACATATATACATATATAATAAATATTTGTCACTTTTACCAAGAAGTCTTGTTTGTATAAATATTTTTATTTGACCAGAATTATTCATGAGCAAATTATGAGAAAATATTTGTACTGCATTAAGTACTTAGTTTTGAACTTAGCGATAATTTTTTATCTATGAACGTAAGATTTTAGCCATATATACTTAAGTTTACTATAATTTAATTTCTATTTGAAAAGTAATGGCATTTGCAACAGCTGCAACAACGTAACTGTACACATTTGGGAATATGTTGGAATATGTTTTTGGAATATGTTGCAAACTGGTTTCGTTGTACAGAATTTAGCTTGAATCCGCCCCTATAGTGTGTGCGTCTCAATGTTGGGTGTTAAGTGTGCGTTTTGTAGGAATGCAGGATGATCGCGCACAGAATACTTAAAAAAAATAGTAGGGGATGAAAAGAGCGTAGAGTGCATTTTTAAGTTTCTAAAATATTGTTATATATCGAATATTATATAATCCTTTTTGATGAATTTCACAAACAAAACAGAACAACAAAATTGAACTAAACATCAAATTTGGCTGCTTCAAATTTATTTATTTATTGTTTTCTTTTTTTTTTATCAACTAGGCAAATGTGTGCTGCCAAACCTCTCCTTATTATCGATAAAAATAAAATTAGTCGTGTCTCCGAAACTGTTTTACATTGATGATTGAGATTTGGTACATATATAAAGTATATTGCTAGAACTGAAGAAGGACAATGCTACATTTTTCCATACAAGTAAAAAAACCAACTAGCCAGACTTCAGCAACTAAATGAAGCAAATGGATGGGTCTTAAAAATTTGTATTTTTATTATTAATAAATTTCTATGGCCTAATATGGAATTATTTATTAGAAAGGAGCTAACATATTTCAAATCGAATAAAGTAATTTTAACAATAATTCTTAGTTCTCAGCTTAAAAAAAAAATACATTTTCTAAATCATTGCAATACATCAAGGATAATGCAGTCATGAATCATGCAAAAATCCTACTGGTGGTCATGACTCATCTTTGTTTATTGTTGTATCCCAAAAAAAAAGGAAAAAGAGCACAAAGAGATTAAAAAAAAAAACCAAATTGGAGCGTGCAGTTTACAAATTTAGTGGAATCCTGACATTTAACGGAACAACAAAGAAATTAATCATTAACAAAGAAAGTATGCTACGCTCCCAGAGAACGAGAAAAGAGAAGAGCGACAGAAATTACAGCTGAGAACGCAATGTGCGTCATTGCAGTGCAACCGAGAGGAGGCTGCGTAAACACAAATTCTACAAGACGCAGATGAACAACAGTGGAGAAACCACAACAAAAAGTTATGCCAACTGTAAGAATGTTTGGAGAGAAATAAAATAATAATTATAAGTAACAATTGCTGATAAAAAAAAAACACAGAAGAAAATATTCCGCAAGCATATTTTGCAACCGATTGATAACGCAAATCAATACAATACGAAGCAAATTAAATGTAAATTTTAAATATATATAAAAACGCATTTTCCAGCGTTTAATGAAGAGAAAAGCAAAACTTACTGCGCTGACAATGCGTTTGTTGTTTTTGTTGTTGCTGCACATGCATAAAACATATTTTTATTTTTCCACATGCAATGATGCTGTAGTACTTGCTTCGTTGTTGTTTTTGTTTTTGTTCTTATGTTTTCCTTTACATACTATGTACTTTGTTTTTATGTGCCCTTCTTTTTATATGTATATGAACTTTCGTTGTTGTTTTTCTTTTATCACTTTTACTTTACGCTTTCACACTGAGTTGCATTAATCAATTTCAATTGAAATAAATTAAAACACAAAAACAAAATTCAAATGAAGAAAATAAGCAGCACATATATAATTGTATACTATATAAGTCACACACACAAAGGCAATATAGCAAAAACAGAAAAAGATGCTTAAGATTTTCTTTTTGGCATCGCTCAGCAGCAAAACAAGTGCTAATATTTATAAAGTCCAAGCAAAATGTTGCAGCAATGAAAATTATATATATTTGTATTGGAAAGAAAAGTTATAGCGCGCGCGACTATTTTTCTTTTTCTTTAAATTTCAAAATCAAACAAAAAATACGAACGCGCACACAATTTCAAAAACAAATTCTAGTTGGCTGCTGCTAATGTTGTTTTTTTTGTTGATTACAAAACTAAAAACACATGAAATATATTCGATTTCAATGCGGTTGTTTCTTTTGTATCTCGAACTATATGTATGTACGTCTGCATGTATTTATTCAAGCAGACAAACAGCAAACCCCGAATAAACTTTTTAAACGTCTAATCAAACTGAAAGCAGGAACAGAACTAAAGAATTGAGAACCAAACCAACCATATGTATGCGCTAGTAGGCTCCGAGAGAGAATGTGAGCATAATAACAATAGAGAAAGAGAGACAAAATTGCGGCGTGCAATGGGGTGGTATGAAATGCATACAGTGAAAACACACTTTAGTGTACAAATTAAAATATCAGCTGTACAGGTTTTTGTTAAATACAATAAAAACAAATTTTCAACATAACTAATATGTATTATTTTTATAAATTGTTTATAAATCTAAATCGTTTTTTGGTGGCTGGGTATTTAAATGTTGCGAGCTTTTAGTTGTTGTCTTTACTGTACTTCATTAATTTTTGTAATCTTTTGTGGAAATTTTGAAAATAATAATGACAGAGCACGTGGCATAGGAAGATTTGTAATTATACAAATAAAAATTGTACTTATGCAAAGAATATTCATATGTAGGTACATATATAGATACATATTTCAATATGTATAAAAAGAAAACAGACAAATCGGATACCAAACAATAATTTTATACTTATTTATTATAAAACTCAGATCACTCATTCAATCCCAAAACCCTGCCATAGTGAGCTATTTAGTATTTAACTATTTTATCAGTAGCCGCAGAGAAAGTTGATTCCTGGATAGTAGTTTGGGCCGCAAATCAGCAAATTGTTAAAGCATATCTATTACAATTTGTTAAATACAAAAATAAAAAACAACTGGAAAAATAGGAAGTGCCACGCATTCTTAAAAGATAAAAACAAAAGAGCAATCTGAGTTCATTGGTTCTGGACAATTAAAACCTACATTTATACTGAATAAAATTGCTACATTACAGACATATGTCGAGCTCAAATATATCGGATAACACTGAACGAAGGCTAAAATCAATGCAAACGAATGGATACACATACATATATCAGAACATAAATATATGCTATGCACATATGCACAAAAATTTAAGTAAACAAACTGTTTGAACAATATAAGAAATCTGTCACAATTGGTGTCAAGTTGCCACTTTCCAAATATGTTCTACAAATCAAATGAGATTTTTTCCAAACCAAATAATAAGAAAATTTATATTCTGCATTATAGATATTATTAGAGCGAATTTTTATTTTATTTTATGTAGTTTAACTATATCTGAAGTAGCCAAATGTACAACTCATAATTTATCATTAGAACGCTCAACGGACATACAAACCCAAGTTTATAAAAAGTAGTGTTTAGTCTGTATGCCGGCAACAATTGAGCCGAAGTCAACTGGCGTCATTATCTGCTACCATGCTGTGCAACAGCATTAAAAACTATGTGGGATGTCGAGTTTGAAACTGAATACTGCACAACAATACAAATAAAAAGTAGGAAAAGTCAAACTGCAACGCATATGTTCGAATAGGGGATGCATATTGATGGATTAATTGTCGATAGCACCCTGCTATACAAAACTGTGACATGTGTTAACTACAGAAAAAAAGGAAAAATAATAAAAAAATATTTACTATTTCTATACTAACCTCAAAATAGTAAAAAAAAATTTAATAGACAAGCGTGAGCCAACTTCGTCAAATTAGAATTGGAAACAATTAAGGGAAAAAATAATAGAAGGTTAATAGAACAAATTAGTAACAGAAATATAATTAGAAAGTCAGACAATGGATATATATAAACGCATCTCATACACAAGGCTAGAAGCTTGATAATAATTCGCACCGGAATACAAAACACGTGTCTCAGTAGCTGTCTAATACTTTTTATTAAAAGATAATTGATAACTATTTTCAGTTCACATTAAAAAATGTATAAATATATCCGTTACTTATAATTCTTAAAGCTAATATGAAAATAAATCTAGCTACCTGAAAATTTTCCTTTATAATGTAGTAAAATTTATTGAAAACTAGCAGCAGTTATAACACTCATAGCTACTGACAGGTTTAAAATTTATCTGTTGCATGAACTCAATAGATAAGGCTTAGACCGATGGTTAGTTGCGAACATAGAAAGTTTTACCGAATATTATTATGCACACAATTTTACGTGTGCAACAGTTAAAGTAAATTTTTTTTATTGCAACTGTTAGGGGGTTAAAATGGGTCAACTAGATAACAAACAAAACCTTTGAATCACTATAATTGTAAACAATTCAATATATTGTCTGCTATTTAATGCATTCATAATATTTGGAAATGTAGAGAAGTTGTAAACAGATAAGTAGGTGTCATGTGATGAGTAATAGTTAGTACTTCTACGCTCTAGAAATCGCATAATGTGCTAAAGTTGTTTTATGTTTTATACAAATTTAAAAATTAGCATTGGGTTTGTTTTCAGGTTCAGAAGTAAGCTTAATGCAATAAGAATACTAAATCTATACAAAATAATATAATCCATAGACGGTCTAACATACATTCTTAGATCGTTTTCGGACTCCAAGTACACATATATTTACATTAGACTGTCCGATCCCAAGACCTCTCAAAATTTGAGTAATTGGCCGTAGATTACCAAAATAGTTTAAAAAATAAAATAAAACTATGTCTTTAGTACTCTACCGCCCTTCAAAGTTGTGAAAAGTTTCCATTTTCCTGGATCGACTCGAAAGGAACGAGTTATTCAACTAATTCAATCAAGGTAAATGTTTAATAGCTGTTGAAAAGAAACTTGCGGCTAGATTAACGAAACGAAAGCAGAAATAAAAGGAAGATTCAATAAGGGCTGCAAAAAATTCGTGATCTACACAAGCAATCAATTCTGTCCCAGCAAATTGTGCTGATGATCCGGAGTGTGTATCTTCCTTAGAAACATATGACATAACAAATACAACCCCGACAAACATGACCTCGAATGAGACACCATAGAGTTCAATGGTCAATCTGAATTGCCGTTGCCAACGTGATCTGCTGCTGCTGTTGCCTCTGTGGTTTTAGTTGACGTCGGATTGATTTTTACCGGAAATTTAACTACAGTTTTTGATAAAAACAAAATCCACAGAGCTGTGTCTAAAGCACGAAGAAAAACTATTAAAGATATTGAACATGTTGCTATAAAAAGCATATATGTATGTACTTTGATGGATGAAAAGAAAAGACTCTAATAAATGAGAAAATAAGGGATTGTTACCATCGAAAAGAAGTAGCAGACGCCAAGTTGTGACACTGCTAAGGAAATTTTAACGTCGATCACAACTTTATTAAGAGGGAATTTAGATGACGTATTTTGCGTTGGATGTGACAGAACTCCAAATAACACCGTTTGGAAAGGTGGCGTGATTAAATATTTAGAGGAGTTTTTGCAGAGACTGTTACAATGACGTATTTGTATGCTTCATGCCAATGAGTTACACTTTTACCATTTATTCTTGACTTTAGATGTTTGCGTTTCGGGACATATGCACATTCGGGAGCTAACATTTCAAAGAATAATCAAAGCTAAAGAAGCTGCAGTATATTCTTGTCTTTTCTTCTCACACATAATCTGTGAAGTGTATTCTAGAGTTGGCTTTAGTAGAACCAGACTGCAATCTCGATCAGAATTGACAAATTTTGACCACAAAAATAAGTTTTAATATTAATTTTTTATTATTTATTATAAGCTTCTAACTAATATTTCAACTAATATTTGTTTTGAGGGTAGTCCCAGAACAATAGACAATCTCTCAATACGAACATTGCAGTGGGGCCCACGCCGAGAATCGTGAAGAATATTAGTAAATTGGTATTGAACGCCAACCGATTGAAAGTGGACGATCTGACTAAAAACAATCCCATAAAAAAACACATTGACTGTTGGTAAAGATTCGTCCTATTTTCAGCATTATAATGAATACCTCGTCTGAAGAATGCTTCATATTTTAAGGCTATCAAAGCATCAACTCATTTTTTTGATATCTTAATGTGAATTGAAGTACTGTTCAGATAGGCCAAGTGGTATACAGAAGGAAAAATGTTGGCGGATGAAATAAGACTTTTCAATTGAGTATTACCAAAAATGTTCCATGCGAAGTCGTAAATGTGAATCAGCAATATCATGTAGGAGCATATTTTTGTCCTGTTTGGATAAGTATTTAGTGCGACTTACACAGCTCCAAGCCGATACAACTATTTCGTTATTATTTATTTTTTGTTTTATCACAGTGGAGAAACTTTTTAACACCAGTGAAGATGCAGTGAAGAAATGGTAACAAAATCTCCTTAATTTGTATTATTTCCAATGGTTTTAAATAATAAATAATGCATGTTGTATGATTCCGAACGTAAGTGTAAGTTCTTGTGGCATTTGTCAACCGTATTAAGCATTCCATATAAGTACATAACCCCATACAAGTATGCCTAATATTTCTGAGTATTTCTAAAGATTTCGTACAAATCCAAGGTTTAAGGAAGTACAGTATATGTCAAGTGTGTTCCACTGCAATGCACTTTCTAGTTATATAGTCTTAATCTAAAATCGTCAATTGTTAAGTAAAATAAATGGCTTATAATGTCCAAATCGATTAAAATTATTTTAAATAGCTTTAATAAAAAATGAGTTAACCATTTTTTTTTTTGTTATAAGTTATTAGCACTTAAACACGTTTGCCACACATGAAGACCAGGATACGAAATTCAAAATGCCTTTGTTGTAGATCACGCTGTGCGAACAAGATGTACAGAATGCCAAGATGAACGGCGCCGAGGAAACAACACCACCGCTTCCCGTGTCAAATTTTATTGCTCCGATTTTTGCTTTTTTTTTTGTTATTTCGTTATGCTTGATTGGAAATAATTCAAGCGACGGAGGGCGTAAACCAGTCAGTCAGTCAACCAACCAATTGAAGCAATTTCAGAGCGTTGACATACTGCGTAAGCAATTTCATACTGCTCTGAGATGTAGTGAAATATAAAACATATATGTATATATGTATGTTAATGGATAAGAAAGTCATCGATCGCGTTTTGCTTGAGAAAGCATTACACAACTTACCAAGCAGGCTGAGGCATCAAAAGGCCTATACTTGGGAAGTGCCTGGCAGAAGTAGTAATTTATATGATTTATATAAGTATTTTCGTTAAATATAATATTGTAACTATTCAATTGAAAACGCATGCATACAGAGCACATCAAAGTGTTACGCGTGCAAACGTTTTTTGCTTTTATCTTGTGCGGCATCTATGCAAATCTAGAAAAAGCAACACCCTCTTCCATACTTACTCTTGGCTGTAAGTGATGACACACGACAGCATGAACGGCGTATAATGTCGCCAAAAGAACACCGGTGGCGACCGATTTTTACGATAAATGAGCGCACGCAAAGTGTTTATTAATAAATTTTACATTTGGTTGTTTGCCAAAATGTGTTTTTTAACTCAGTTGTACAGGATTTGCTAAAGTGGATTTGCTGTACTTTTGCCGAAACTTCAAAAGAATTGTTGCAATGAGAAGTTAAGACAGCGGCGCACTTGGTGGCATTGTATTATGATGGTTCAATGAAAGAAAATTTAAGCAGAAGAGTAGCAAGAACAGCTGTTTGAATTGCAAACCATTGCAAAATACCTGTTAGCTTGGCAGAGTCCTTAAAACGTTTATTCAAACACAACGGTCAAGATACTTACATATAAAAAAAAAAAATTTATATTGCATGTATGTGTGTATAAACTGTATAAAAGTAGGAAGAAAAAAGCGCTAATACTCACTCATCTATACGTTTGGATAGCGCCTCAGCCAAATTACGCAGCACTTTCGGATCTATTTCATTAGCGCCATTCTCTTCGAGAAAACTTGTCACCGTCTCAATCAAACTAATTTCAGTCAACGAATGTACATCGTAGAAATTTCGTGGCGCCTGCGCGGAGGCTTCAAGCGGCGAGGATGTAGACGACGCTGCAGCTTCTGCTGTTGTATTGTCTTTTTGCGAACTTTTCACACTCATATTCAATATATTTTAACACAAACGAATTGAATATTACTGCTACGTTAAATCACTTAAATGTTTTGTTAATAACAATTAAAAGGCAAAAACAGTTTAAATTTAAATATTAAACAAGAAACACGCATACACAAAACTTTGCGTCAAAAAAAGCGCGGTCTTACCAATTAAATTAGCACTGGTTGTAGTGTTGGTAAATGTTGAAAACTATATATTACAACACTGCTATTATGAAATTTGCCAACCAAAACAATGTTATACGCCAATCAAAATGTCAAAACTATCAATATTGCACATCACTACTGCTGCAAAAGCAGGACAAGACGATAAGAAACAATTATTTGCATTTTATTTAGATAAAAAAAGTGGCACGGCACTATGCTTAAGCGTAATTAATACAACAAAACTTCAATGCATAAGTAAAATAACAACGCGCTGCAGCATTGACGCTGAAAAGCAATACCAGCACAGCAGTTTGAAACCAAAGAGCACGAAAACGGTTGCAATCGAAATGTTTACGACACTGAAAAAGAAAATTAAGGAGGAGACCGGCTCCGATATAGCCAGTAGCGGCGCTGCCGCTAGCATACAGCCACATCAGCGTTTGATAAACCACCTTAACAATAACAACAACAACAATCGTATGCGTAGCCGCTTTTCATCGACGTTGAGCGTCAATTCGAATGTTGATGATATAGGTGGGGTAGGTGGCGCAGAGGTAATTCGGTATAATATAAAACATATGCGCGTTATAATTAAACAATTGTTTTTATTTTTGTTTTCATATATATATGTACTTTCATAGACTGAGTCACAGTTGTGCCATTTGCGTAGTCAGTGCAATGAGTTAACCACCAAGGTTGCTAGTCTAAGTATCAATTTGCAACAGTTGCAAGAAGAGAAAATCCGAGTAGAGAAAACCAATGAAATACTTCTGGAGAGCGTGAAAGTAGCGCAAACACAAAAGGATCTCTATTGCGAGGATCAAGAGAAAATACAAAATCTACAGCAGCATGAAATCGAAAAACTAAAAAGCTTACTATCTTTTCGTGAACAAGAAGCTGTAGATCGCTTAAGCGGCATGCGTCAGACACAACAACAGATTGAACATTTAACGTTGGAGCTGGAACGCCTAAAACCCATGGAACCGCTGGTTGAGGACTTACGAGATGAACTTCAGCAATTACAACATGCAGCGCAACAGGAACGAAATCAGCTTAGTACTACGCTTGCAGCGGTACAGGAAGAGAATCGACATTTGAAGATGCGTATAAAGATTGTCGATGAAGCGCGCCTGGAAACGCTGACATCACTGAACGCCGAAGAAAAGATGCACGCTTTCATGATGGAACGCAGATTACTTGAACAGCATTTGGAAGAAGCACAACTGCAGTTGTCCGATATTAAATCATCTTGGAGCGGACAAAATCTAGCTTTAGAGACGCAAGTTAGTCGTTTGTCGAAACAGGTGGCTGAAGAAACTACCGAAAAACGAAAAGCATTAAAAACACGCGACGATGCCAACGAAAAGATTAAAACACTAGAATTTGATTTGCAAAAGACGGAGGACGAAATAAAGCAACGCGATAATAAGGTGCGTCTTAAAAGCATAAAATTACTAACAAACCTTTCTAAAAAATGTTTAATTCATCGTTAACAGATAAAACTACTCGAAGAGGAAATCGATGAACTGAACTCAGCACTCAAGGAATGTCGCGAAGACAACGAACAGCAAATACTCTTTGAGCGCAATAAAGCAGTGAGTATGCCCACGCAACTACAGGATTTAGATTTGCAATGGGATATTTAATTTACTGAAATATTTAAATACACAATATTTATTTTGCAACGCATGCATGCCAAAGCTTATTAATTAATATACACGCAAACATTTTTAAACGCATTGTTACTAATTCTCCCAATTGATTGATTAATTATTACTGAACCTTTGTTAAATTTGTACAAATATTTATAAACTTTTATGTGCCTATAATTTTATTAAACTATTCAATATTTGCATGAAAATATAATTATTCACAATGTTTTATTTTATACTTTGTTTAAAGGATGATATAAGGATGACACAGAGTGTCATCCGTCCATCTTGTAGTATACATAACCATTTTAAAACAAAATTATTTTTCCTTTTAATAATTATTGCTTGCATTAACCAACACAGGAGACGCTCGAAACCGAATCGAAAGATCTCAAATCTCGACTCGAATCAGCAGAAGAACGTTTCACTGACTACGCGGCCAATGCCGAGCAGGTGGCACATAGACTGCGCGAACAAAATGCAACACATCAAGCGCAACTAAACGAAGCACAAACGCAGTTAGAAAGCGAACGGGAAGAGAAACTAACTGCGCTGCTGCGCAATGCGGAAATCTCACAAAGCGAAGAATTGCTGAAAAAGGAACTGCGCATGGAGCGCGATGAGTCAAACGAGTTGCACGAGAAGATTGAAAAAATCGAAGCAGAGTTAAAGGTACGAGAAACAGCAATGGATGCTAGCCGAAAGGAGTGCGACGAATTAAAAGCTATAGCAAACGCAGATGCAACATTAGCGCAGCAAGTGGAAGAACTGCAACTGCAATTGAGCGAAAAGAATAAGAACATAAAAATGTTGAATCAACGTTTGACGGATCTAAAGAAAACACTGCAAAAGGAATTTCGACACACATCACTGGAGTCAGTTGGCAGTGCAACAGCTGGCGGAGGTGTAGTTGGTGAATATAATGGTGCAAGTATTAAATGCTTTACCTCTACGACATCAACGACGCCATTGATAGCTGCAACGGACAGCGCAATTTTAAATATATCTAATCAACCGTTAATAATGAACGGCAGCATCATTATGGATGAGGTTAATTTCAAATATCTGAAACATGTCATCGTTAAGTTCTTAACTAGTCGTGAGGTGCGTTTAGCAATGAAACTTTCGTTAGTAATTTGCTATTTATAAATTATAAATTCTTCTTGATTTGCAGGTAGAGGCACGTCATTTAATACGCGCAGTCGCCACATTGCTGCAGTTGACAACAGATGAAGAAAAACTGCTCCACGATACGCTCAACTGGAAGATGAGCTGGTTTGGTTCGAAACCTAACCATGGTAGTGGACAGCATGCCTTTTCGATACCACCAAGTTAATGCCGAGCGTTACGAGCAATTTAAAATCTATGCGCTGCAATATTTCGACTGTCTAATGATTCGAGTTAAGGCTACCGATTTTTTGATTAAAAGATGAAGTTCTTCCTGCCCCACAATTTAACGAATACATATTAGTCCATATACTTATATAGATCTTAACGCTAAACTTGTGCACTAGTTTATATTGTTCAATTTAGGCAGATTTATATTATTTGAGTTGACACTGTTGACAATATTCTTTTTCACCGCATTCCATTCGTATGTGATCTCTGTGGTATTTATATTTCGTCCTCTTTTTTTTTGTTTGTTATATATATACATTCCATGCAATTTCTATTAGATTATTATTAATGTGCAATTTTACGTTGTTTATTGTTGTGATTTATATATTTTTAATAAAATTTGTGAAAAGTTTTATTGCATAAAATTTTTAGCAAACGATATAGTTTATATTTTTAAATCAAATGTGCAGCGAAGAAGGGGTCCTAGTAAACATTTATTCAGCAGTAAACTCACAGGAATAATGCTTGCATCCTAACATACCAGGTGTACCTGCTGGAACAAAACATTACCAATATTTTCGGGGGTATCAAGGTAATAAAATTCAGGCAGTTTTACAGCAACATAATCATTGGTAATCAATCCCTACAGTCTTCCAAGAAGGCTCTCGAACATTAACAAATGCTTGGTCAGCCTAAGACGTCTTTAACTATTTAAGATGATATTGGTAGTTATTTTTATTTATTACAGATAAATAAATACATAAAAACTGCAGAATTGTGATAAAATACAATAAAAAATGCTTGCCTAATATTTATTATTGATTAGAAAGAGCATTAGTAATATTTTTAGGTACAAACTATAAAAAAAAACAGTCAATAGTGTATTTTCAAATATAAACAGAAACTTCAAATCTAGTTAACCTGTCGACGTCATTCACAATTGTTCCATTAACTTATACAACCCGCACACAACACTGAATTGACGATTGTCGTTTTCATTCGTTTGATTTCTAGCACTGTAACACGTGTAAGGTTATGTCACACGCTCAGCTGTAAAGAATGTCTCTTGTTAGAAGTAATTGTGCGAAAATTGCTATTGGCTGGTTAGTTTTGAAATTCATGTCTACATAAAAATATGAAAATAAAATAAGTTTTATTTATTGTTTGTTTTTATATACAGGACCGTTTTAACTGTTGGTGGCATCTACGCATTCGTACTGTCAAAGAACTCTGTTGATAAGCGTCGTATTGAGAGTATGCAAGTACGTGATCGCATGAAAAAGGCAAACCAGGGCGAATACGTACCAATTACGGACAGACGTTTCGGCGCATAAGCAACTCGAGCCACTACCACAACACGTTGCATTTAGTTAAGCACACATTTTTTAATAAAGCACACATACTGACATAACGTACCAAGATGGCCATGCCACAGATTAGCGCCGCCGATCAGGCAAAACTGCAAATAATGCAAGAAATGGAAATTGAAATGATGTCCGATTTATATAATCGCATGACAACTGCTTGCCACAAGAAGTGCATTCCGCCGCGTTACGGCGAAGCAGATTTGGGTAAGTAACATGTAAATTACCGGCCGGTTAAACAATACTCTTCACACATAGTACATTAAACTTGACGCACAGTTTAAATTAGACTAAAAGAGACATAAGGTATCTCAAATTGCATTTATATTTCATGAGTTCCATCAATCCTACAAAAAGTAACTTGGATTTAATAATGTCGCTTCTACAAGATAGACAAGTCTTACATTGTAATTTTTATTATACTCTGTTCCCATGGGGATAAATTCTACACAACGTTTGTACAAATGTGTATAACAAGCGTCAAAAAGCGTGACGGACCCCGTGAAGTATATATGTACATATGTTATTAATCAGCATCAAAAGTCGAGTCGATATAGACATGTCCGGCTGTATGGCTCTCCGTAATTTGCATAATTATTTTCTCTTATTCATTCTTCAGATAAATTCTATTCAAAGAAGAAGCTTACCATGCAAACCTACGAATTCTGAGTTTTTATATGAAAAAATTTTAATTCAAGGAACATCAAATTTGGGTTACCTTTAATCCTTATCAATTTAGATCCAAATCTGACCATTAAAAGGGGTACCCCCGTATAAATTTTTACATTTCTGAGTTTTTTTTATGAAAATTTGTTTTTTATTGTTATGTTAGAAACGCAAACTTAGGTTTAAGAAAATCTTCCATATAGGCCAAGATCATACCACTAGAAATGAAAGCCTTCTTAGAAATCGTTAGGAACAGGGTATTTCGTAGTGGAGACCAATCGAGTGCAGCGTTCTTTGCTTGTTACCTTATGGTAAAAGCGTGCAATCAGTTAATGCCAGATATCTGGCAAACACTATTTTTTAAACTTTTACTGAGTGATGAAGCTTATTGGTTCCATCAACGTAAAACAATTTCATTTATTAAAATTATTCTCTCTCTTACAGGAAAAGGCGAAATGGTCTGCATCGATCGCTGTGTCGCTAAATACCTGGATATACACGAGAAAATTGGCAAGAAACTTACGTCCATGTCCATGCAGGACGATGAACTAATGAAACGTATGACCAGTTAAATAAATAAATTTCATGTGTTGTTTTTTTAGTTTACATATTACATTTTACTGTAATTTACAAATTTTGTATAGCCAACATTGGCTTTGCAATGTCTACGTTAGACGCTCATACGCAAACGAAAAAATTACTTCTTAAGCGTGTTGAAACAATAAATTCGAAGCCATTGATTCGCTAACTAAATAATTTGGTTTTTTTTTTTTGTTTCAATGGATATGTACTGATAATTTTGTTCCTATATTCAAAAATTTGTTATAAAACGTGACAACTCCGGCAACATCATAGACAAATCCTCAATATTTGTTTCCTGCGCACTTTCATCCGTTGTATCCAATTCACTTGTTTTGACGCTGTTTGCCCAATCGGATGATGTATGTTCTTCTTGATCGCCCAATTGTGCATCATCATCATTAACATCAGCGGCACCATTATTATTGTCAGCAGCATCGCCCAATGCTGTTAATACTAAACCACCACCGGTTACGCGTTGAGACGTACCATCGTCAGCTAAATCAATATAGAGATTTGTCTGTTGCAAAGCTAATGTTTGCAGTTCCGGCGCCAGACATATCGGATTATCACAGAGATTCAACATGCGTAAATGTTGCAATTCCTCCAGCAGTTCGTTTGATGGCAACTCATCAATGCAGTTATCGTTCAGAAAGACAAATTTTAAGTTCGGCATGGATGACAGCATGTGCGGCACACGACTTAAACGATTTGATTTCACATTAAAATGTACCAACTTTTCGAGCAATGCACATTCCACAGGGATTTCGGTTAATTCATTAGTATCCAATGTTAGCCAGCGTAACTTTGACAGGCCGCAAATACTCGGTGGTATTGATTTTAATTTATTACCCCTGGCACCCAGCGTCTCAAGTTTCTCACAGCAGCTCAGCTCACCGGGCAGTTCTAGCAGTCCAGTGTTGTTGCACCACAACGTTTCCAACATGGCCAGTTCGCCGATTTGTGCTGGCAGATATGCAATGTTGTTGCAGCTTACATTTAGAAAACGTAAATTTATCAAGAGGCAAATACATTGCGGAAAGGAATCTAGCTGATTATAGTCCAATGTCAGCACTTGTAATCTTGTCAGGTTACCAATAGTATCGGGTATCTGCAGATAAACCGAGAGATTAGTCAAATTGATAAATATATCAGAAACTAATATACAAACCGTTTTCAAAATGTTCTGATTCAAAAAGAGCTTCATAAGCGTCTCACATTTTTCGATCAGCTTTGGTACCTCTGACATCTGAAAATGTGACAAGTTGAGCGTGAAGGCCCTATTGCTGATTGCCTCCTCGCAATTGGCCAAAATGTAGTTATTGCGAAAGAATCGACAAACGGCATTCATGGCGTGATCTTCTGCGTTGCACTTCGCCACGTTGATTTGTCTAGTTCACTTTAGAGAATTTTAATGCTTCTAATTGCAACGCCACGCGTAGATCACAATTAGTTATTGTTTTTATAAAAATGTTTTTATTGTCCAACAAATGTTTTTTTTTTTTCAATAATTTTCTAACTAGTCTGCCTAAAACATGCCAAATAATTTTTGTAAATATTTCTAATTTTACTGCTTCTAAATTGCTAACAATGAGAGTGAATGAGTATTCCTGCTCAATTCTTCTCTGCTTTTATTTTATTTTGCTAAATTTAGTTACGGTTCTTTCGCTCATTTTTAAGATATGGCATTTGTTGGAATTATCTAAGAACGCAATTTGTTTATAACAGAGAGGAACAGAACAAGCTTATATTAATAGTATAATTAATTATATATAAAAAAATAACAATGTTGTCAGTCGAAGAAATTAATTTATGTTGTAAGGTGTCCTTAATCACTTGCCTTTATCCGCCCGTTGTGCCGGCTAGATAGATGTCCATTGCTTCCTTATTTAAGTGCACAGTTTGCTGACGTCGTGGCGCTGGTTGTATGTGTGGCAGCCGTCTGCCATTCAGTACATTTATTCCCAGCGTTTCATCACTTTCGCTGCTAGTGTCTGCTGCTACGTGATGAGTTGTTGTTATATCTTCACTTTCGCTGCTAGTGTTAGCTAAAACAGTGCGCTTAGCTGCCGGCTGTGCACCAGATTCATCGCGTTTTCTTTTGTTTGTCTCTTTCGCTGCCTGTCGTTTAGCTGCTGCTGCACTAGTTGTTGGTCCTTCACTCGATGTATCCGATAATCCAGACCGTTGTGATTCTGGTATAGTCCCCACTGGCATACGTCTTTCAAGCGACTCTTCCGTAGTCGTTACATTTAACTCCTGACTAGATAATTGTGATCCAGCCTGTGCACGTCTTTTAAGCGACTCTTCCGTAGTCGATGTCAACTCCTGGCTGGATGTTATCGAAGAAACGGTGAGTGCACTTTTCTGTTTGCGTTTAGCTACTTTAAGACGGTAAGATTTTTTAAGAGTTTCATAGCAGCTTTGACAAACGAGCGTCGTCGATAAGAAATTAACGTTGATGCGCCGCGCTAAGTTCAACAAATATTCTTCGCGTATGGTTGTGTGTTCATCAGCAAGGGCGTGTGAGCTGTGCAAACCGCAGTACCGGCGAACCCCTTGAAATTTTTTTGTCATTGCTGTATAATTGCGTTTTGATGGATGCAGTATAAATTGTTTTGTATATGTCTGTTGTCGTGAATTGCCTTAATTTAAATCCATGGCGTGTCAGAAAACATTTATACGTACATTTCGCGCGCATTCTTTGTAAACACAATTAAATTCTTCTTCTTATAAAACTTCATTCGCTTGAAACAATGACATTTAATGCTAAAAAATACCAAATTACCCTACAAATGAGCGAAGGTGCAACGAAACAATCGAGCAAATCTGGGTGCTGCTAGTTTACGTGTAATTCAGCATAAATACATATTACAATTAATCCCAATTATATTTTATTTATTTTTTCAGAAAATATAGTATGAAGAATATTTTCAACTCGTTTCCACCGACCGAATTACTTACTTACTTAAATGGCCTTCGACCCTCTTTCGGTCATGACCACATTTAAGAAGGCACACCAGCTTCCGACCGAATTAACCATTTTCTATTGTTCAGATTTATTTTTGTGTTTCAATAATTTCAAAAAGAAAGCTATACAATATGACTATAGAATAGAATATAGATCTAGTCATATAGAAGATATAGCGTATGCAAGTATATATCTATATTGACGTATGCATACAAAAAGTTACTTCCAGTTAAACAAAGAAGTAGGAGTACACATACACTCTTGTTTGGCAATTTTATACCTTGGAAGTGTAAAATGCAAAAAGATGTCCCCAAAAAAATATATACATATATATTAAATTGAATATTGATATGTCTAAGCAATCATTCCAAACTTAAGAAATGAAGCAACACAGCGTTACAGCGCAAAGGACCATTTTAAATAGTTTTCAAGCTTTGGTTCCATCAAAGTTAACTCAATTTCATGCATTTTTTCCAATTTGAATGTTTCGATAGAAAGCTGATGATTGTAGTGAATCACATTATTTTAATTTTTACATGGTATATTTAAAAATATTCCTTTTTATTTCAAATAAACTCACAATACGAATTTTATTCCCACCAAACAATAGATAGATAGTATGAATTAATTACTTCTTCTGTTTTTTCTTTTCGTTTTCTTCTTCCTTCTCTTTTTCGATAACAGCAACATATTCTAATATAGTTTTACGCTCCAGCATCTTAACTGGCTTGCGGTCTTCCATTACAGCTATCTCAAGATTATTTTGTCCAGTTTGTGCAACTTCTAAAAGTGCTTTGATGGCCAATTTGACGGTACCATTTTCGGTGGAGAGATCAGCCGCATCGTAGTTTTTTTCGAAGAAATCGCGCACTGTCTTAGCAGAGCGTCCGGTGGCATTGGCCTTCCATTCGTAGAAAATGCCAGAGGGTTCAGTCTGGAAGAGGTGTGGTGAGCCATCTGCATCAAAGCCGCCGATAAGACACGATATACCAAATGGACGTCTACCGTTGCTCTGGGTATATTTTTGTTTTAGCTGTGCAACGAATCTGGTTATGTACTCCAAGGTAACTTGGTCCTCTACATTCAAGCGATGGCTCTGGCACTCCAGTTGTGCACGATTTATAAGAATACGCGCATCCGCTGTTAGACCAGCAAAAGCCATCACAACATGCTTATCCAGTGGACAGATTTTACGCACACTGCGATCCTCTTGAAGTTTGGCCACCGATTTCTTTTCCACTCCGAGCACCACGCATGTACCACCGCGAACGCCGACTGCCGTGGAACCTTTGCGCACTGCTTCTTGTGCATACTCCACTTGTAATAAATGCCCGTCTGGCGAAAAGATGGTAACAGCTCTATCGTATCGTGAACCCATTTTTGATAAGTATTTGGTTAATTTTTCTTCAAATAAAAACAAAAGACGACTTTGTGAAACCAATGAAGCACAAACAACCGGCCAGCACAGATCAAGTACAAAATTTGCTTGTCAGCTTTGCTCTTCCTCTTTATTGTCAATCGCCTGGAATGAAAATATTGCTTTGATCTTCTTCTTAACTACAGCCTAAATAAATTCAATACACAATGCAGCCCTATTTACATTGTCGACAGCACAAGTATTTTTCGTTTGAATCTGAAAATCGACTTATATTGCAAAACTAACTCATTCTTTATTTATGATAAAAATGTTCTTATTAAAAACAAAAATCAGAGAAATTAGTTCAGAAAATTAGTTGATTTGCAATGTTAATAATCGTTGAATGTAATGGTGAAATAGCTTTGTGCACTTTATATATTCGTGCCTCTATTTCTTGACTTTATTGATTTGACTGTAACTTAGTCTCAGGTGTTTCTGCCATGGATATAAAACTTATTCAAACATTCGTTTGAAACATAACCAAGATTCTGCTTTTTTTTGTTCATTTGTGAGTATTTGCGGTGCCCATCTTGACCTTAGTTTTATCATATCTAAAGAATAAAGTCAATATGCGTTATTTAAATACCTACCATCATTTCTAGTTCGCTCACTTTTAATGTACGTTAACTACAAAATCAACTTCCACCATATTTACGTACTTTCGGGTGAATTAAAGAAATTTTTAAAGTATTCTTTAATTTGAATGCCCTTAATTGAAAAAAGCCTACTTTACGAACATATATAATAAAAGCTGCTTGGTTGAGCAACAGCTTCTAAGTATGTACCCCCATTGCCGCTATATTGTATGGACTGAAATGACCTTTGCAGTCACAATGCCTGCAGTAAAAAGTGGCTGTACTGTCGATAGTTTAAACAACACTTCAATACCATAAAAATTAGCTATTTTCTCGTTTCTCTCTCTCTTCGCTATTCTCTCTCTATGAATATGACTTTTAGTAAATATGCTCGTCTGTACAAGTTTATAAGTGCAGACGAGAAGTAATGCCAATTTTCGCTTTGTACTTTGCTTAGAATGTTGATAACAAATTAGTATAAATTGTCTATAATTTAAAAAAATACAACTAAAACAAAATACTTTAATAAGCGAATTTGAATAATAATTTTTTTGTGTTTCCACTATTTTTGCACAAGTGGACAGCGCCATATGATAATATTGTTATGCCATCTCTTTCTACAGGAGACGCTGTACTGGCACTGAAAAATAATAATTTGCTGCAACAATAAAATTCATTTCTTGTGTAAAATATAAAGTTGCAATGTATGCAAATAATAGATCGAATGCATCGAATACCAGATGGTCAAATCCGAATAATAATTCACACTATTCCTCAATTGATCTGACTGGTGAAGGAAGAGGAGATAATTTTGCGAGTACTGAACGGCGGGCGCAGCAATCACGGCAATATTCACATCCAGAAGCACATTATGCTGCTGGTGCTTTTATGTATAATCAGCAGAACCAACAACATCGCAACAATGTCGCCAGTAATTATGACGAGCAGCTACCCAATAAACGAAATCGACGTGCGGCAGCTAAAGTATTAAACCGTTTAGCAGGTGCAACCGAAGTCGGTCTAAACGATGCGGATCGTACATCACTAGCATGGGCGACGCAAATCGCTGGTAGATCTAAAGCACATCAAATGGAGACATCGGGTGAAAACGGTTCACAATATTGGCACATTGGAGAAGTCTCATCGCAAAGACCATCATTATCGCCGCACAGAGCGCGTATTAGACAAGATGTAGCATCAAATGTAGGCGCATATTCAAGATTGGAAAATATTAGAGTGACAACACTTGTGGAACCTAACGATGTACCATATACTAGAAGGTCTGGGCCGAGTTCAACAATACAAACTGTCACAAATCAAAACGAAACAGAAAGACCAACTCCAAATCGTAACACATCAAGTAGGATATCTCCAAATAGGCATGCAAGACCATATACCAACGCAACTGAACGTTTAAGTTCCTATTCAAGTGGAAGAAATCCTACAAATCCAAACACATCAGTGCGCTCAGCTCCAAATCAGCAATCAACTGCAAGGCATGTTCAAAATCAGCACACAGCGAAAAATGCATACAATTCACTTAAATCGAGTCGAACTGCACCAAATGCAACCGCATCAAACAGATCTGCACCAAATCCAACTGCTTCAAAATCCTACATTCCCACTTCAAATGCATTTGGCTCCACAAAACAATTGTCGCAACAATTCCAAACGCATGAGTCACGATACAGTAATAGCAATATTCGAGTACTAACACCGAAAGATACTACCTCTACGAATATTGCGCCTGCACCACCAACTATAAGCTCGGAACGTACAATGCACAGCACCAACGATGAACCAATTGTTAAACGCAGCAAAACAGAGAGCGACAAATCAAAGCCGAAATTAGAAATAACCGATGAAGCGTTTCCTGGACAAATTGTTTTAGCCGTTTTTGATGACAGTCAAGCGGATAACTTTATTTCAAGTGCTAATTGGAAACAAATCGAATTTAAACTATTGAAAATATTTATTGGTGTTGTTAAGGAATGTCCTGGCAAGGCGCCCACTTGTCGCGATTATGGTTGGTATGACAATCGCATTAAGTTGATTGCATGCGCCGATCAACGTTCTGCCGATCTCTATATCATTGCAGTATCACGTCTCGGTGAAGTATGGCCTGGTGCACAGATAAAAGTAACTGCACGCAATGAAGTACTATGTCCGCCGCGTGCTAGTGCATTGCTGCCAGCAATACCGGAAGCGCCGCAAGAAATACTCGAGATTATACAGCTGAGCAATCCGGATATACCCATTACAGCATGGAAAGTTATAAGAGTGGATGAACCAAAAGGAAATAATCGTAATGTTACTTTTACGCTTAACCGTAAGTCGTTAAGTATATTGGCATCCAAAGGTGGAGTGCTGAACTATGGGTTTACATCAATTACCATGGAAGTTTTTAAACAAGATGAAATACAGCAAACCGCAACTAATGCTCCCGCAAACATTGTCAATAAGCCAAAGTTGGTAAATGTTACCAATTCCATTGTTCCCATACAAAAACTAAGAGCAAAAACTTGGCTGCCGTATACACCAAGCGATCCAGAGCAAATTTTACGTATGTTAAAATTGTGTAATCCAAAGTTGCCTACAAACAATTGGAGCATCATCAGAGTAATGCAACCGGTAGGTGCCATACGCCTGGTATTTCTCTACATGAATGTTGAATCGTTTGACATGCTTAAAACTTCGGATGGCATAATCAATTATGCATTTGGCAAAACCAAATTACATATGAATAAAGTTGATATGGATGCAATAGAACATCAAAGAAGTAATAAAACATAGACAGCAATGCAAATCGAGTGCAGATTATGTTGTAGAGGTGAGTTGACTTATGAAGTTAAAAATAAATTAATATAATGATTTACATCTTGTTTTTAGGAAGAACTTCATCTTTAACACGTTTAATGAGCCACAATTAAATTAAAACATAGACAGCAATGCAAATCGAGTGCAGATTATGTTGTAGAGGTGAGTTAACTTATGAAGTTAAAAATAAATTAATATAATGATTTACATCTTGTTTTTAGGAAGAACTTCATCTTTAACAGGTTTAATAAGCAACAAGTGTGTACATATTACGTTACACATTAATAATAGCTTCAAGACACATCATGGATTATTCTCAGTACGATGGCAGGACCATTGTACCGGAATATACTGCAAGACTATGTGCAGTATACAATAATAAATGGTTTTATGTTTGATATAAAACTTTAATAAATGAATAAAATAAAAAACAGAAATAATAAAAAGCATGAAAACCCACTAAACACTGCGATGAGCATGAACACATTATTATAATGTATAAAACTTTATTAAATAAATAACAATAATAGTTTTCTCTTTTTTACAAAATAATAACATGTTACTACAGATATTTCAAACACAATAAGAACGTATGAAGTTTGTATATCTGATCGAGTCAAACATTATTGAAAATCTTCTAATAGCGTAAAATTTTTAAATGATTGAATTGATTTTTTGATTTAACATATTGCATCTCAATAAATTAAAAAATTATAAGCTCATTTAAATTTAATCAATATTCAAAGCTTCTGATTATAAGGTTAAATCGCTTGAAAGAGAGATGAGTTAAGCATGTCAAAATGAGCCGGAAAAAACTTTGAAAACATTTTAAACAATAATGTAAATTTATAATTTTTTTTGTTTAATTTCTTACAATGTGTTTAACACTGCATATTATTGGCTACTTCGTATTTAGTTTTTTCTCCAGCAACTCGTTTCTTATGCTGTTGACGCACAATACCATAAATAGCTACAATAATTGCTACGGCTAGTATTAGGCAACTGAGTACAAACCACGGATAAAAACCAGGATATGGATGCACTGATTCATCTGTTTCTTCAGTTTCCCATTCCTCAGTGATATTCGTTGTGCCGTTTGATTGCTGTAGTTTTGACGATTTTCGCTGTTCTTTAAAAACGGATGCCGTCGCAATATTTGCGGATTCGAGCGTTTCAAAGACGGGTTCAGTGCTATCGATACCAATAAATACAGCTTCACCATGTTTTAACTCTTGCTTAAAGTATTTAATGCCAGAACCAAAGTATTCAAAGATTTCGGCACTGAAAACGCGTTGTTGTTCTGCCCATTGACCAATGATATCCACCTTAACCTCACTTTGCGCATCCATATGACGGCCGAAGAATGCTTTCTGTAAGATAAGATACATAATTAAAAAAGTAGCAAATGTTTAATTACAAATTAAACTTACCTCTTTAATATTCACGCCACCAACACCATTATTATCCAATTCCAATACAGAAAACTTATGCTCGAGTAATAATGGCAGCTTCTTCATATGCGCATCATTGGCCCATATAGCGCTCATATTGAGTCTAATCTTTTCAACATATGCATAGTTTAAACTACCATAAATGGGTTTACGTTCACGTCCTGTATTTCGCAGCACCGATTTACCCAGCATGGTTTTGTAACTGTTGGTAACATTACGCCACGGCAGATAGGTTACATTACGTAATTCGTACATCAGCGGCTCTATCTCCACAAGCACATTGATATTATCATCCAGGCTATACTATATGATTAAGAAATATATTATTCAAAGGTTGTTATTGGGACAATCCGTTTAATAAATCATAAAAAATAATCGCACTATTTTATAAATTCAAAAGCTGTTTTAAAGATTATTAACCCAAGTGAGCAATACTATATAATATAACATTGGCTTAGTATATGTATCAATGTTTTATAATTGAAGTTCCATTAAACTATGCCCAGAAAATGGTTTCGAATTTTAGTTTTTTCAAAAATCTTTTAATATACTTGTATTAGTTCAAACTTCGCTCGAATTCACAGCATACTTACAAAATTATCCTCGAAGATCATAACAGTGCAGCTGAAAAACTCTTTGGATAAATTATTCAGAAGATCGGAATGTCTAAAGTGACAAAGTTCGGTGCGCTCACGATCTACGCTTGTTGCCTTGGCAATGTAGCTAAAATGCTAAACAAAAAAAGGAGGATTCATTGATACTTTATATTAAAAAACTTCGTTAATAATTAATGCACACCTCTTCTGGATTTAATTCCGAACCATAATTTCGTTGCATCATCTCAAATGGCACCCAGGCAAATAATGGGCCCGCCAATCCATCACAAATGCGCTGAAAAGACTCACGTCCACTTAATTCTCCATTATGAAGTTTAAAGTATTGATAGCCATCCCGATGTGTGACACCATGATCGGCGCACATGGTATTCATGAAACTCTCCTGCATTATAAATAGATATTTATTTAAAATCTTATCATTTTATAATATTCAAATTTAAATAAACCTATATAAAAAAGTAATATATATTATATATAAATTTGATAAGCCACAATAGTTCATTTTCTTTATCTTGATTGGCAATACAAAATATATTTTGTTGTTCCAAAAAAAAATATATTTAATTGAATAATACTTTAGTGAAGTGTCAGCAATTGGCTAAATAAATCAATTCAAAGTCTGTTCTGTCATTATGCCATTGAATTTGTCATTTAAGGATTGCACTGTACAAAACCGGATTTTTTTTGTTGGCCATTTTTGAAGTTTTGTTGTTTCAAGTGCATTTATTTCAAAGCACTTTTGGTGAAGTTTTTTTTATAAGTATTTCGAATAAAATAATTTGACTTTCAATTGAGTGTTCAGTATATATAGATAGAATAGATCTAAAGATGTAAAGAGAACCCTCAGTTTCAATGTATTTACTAAAAATTGGTCTGAGGCTGTTGTTTGTTCTGAATGGTCGAGACGATAGGCCAAACTATTATTAAGTGTAGCTCCATACTAACAGAAATCCCATTTTTAGGATTTTAATAGAGATAAACTTTTACTAGAGCCAATACTGACTTGAATGAACGGTGAAGGCTGTATGGACCTAAGCATTTATATAAAAATTCATGGTATATCCATTATTCTGAGAGACCATTCTGCCCACAGTTTATATACTTTGGTGACAACTTCAAATACGGAATAAAATATTTAAGAAATATTCCTTCTTCCTTTTAATCTTTCTGTGTATAAAAAAGAACGGTTGGCAGGGACATCATGTGTCTCTCCATTCTGTAATAGTGTGGTGGCCGTTGTCAGGCGGTAACAAGATCCAACTTGGGTTGGAAGGGGCTCGGGAATTTCAGAAAAAGTAATCGAAATTGCATCAAATCGATGTTTATGAATAGTATCACTTAGAGAAGGGTTGGGACTTTCATTTAACACAAACTTGCTGAAGAGAGAATAAGAGATTTAAATTTGAAGGCTATTGATTAAATTAAAAATTCCAGGTTGTTACATAAGACATTTCTTTAAATTTTATAAAAAAATTTATTATTTTCCTTATTACTACGAGTATTTCCATTGATTCGAAATTTAAATTTTGGAGTACATGGGATGTTGAAAGTTGAGAACTAAACTTTTGATAAACTCTATACCGCAAACAATTTAATTTTATGGTTAAAAAATATAATTGCGTGTGTACAAAATCGTTTTATAAAAAAAAAAAAATTTTAACGAAGTTCCCCGTCTCACAAACTCCATTAATTCTACAACATATACGAATTCAAGATCATATTGCCTACTCACTTTCTCCTTTTTCGTCATGGCACGTGCCATAACCTGACATCTGACCTCATCCTCAGTACTTTTGACCACATGATGTTCAAGGTCGCTTAGTAGTAAAGGTTCCATTTGTATGCAAAAATTTGGGTGCTCATCGTAACCAATTGCTAAATCGGCGGCAGACAGCAAACAAAGTATAAACACATTGAAGATAAGCGCGCGTTGTAGCATTTATGTAGCTGTTGCGATTACGTTATTTAAACTAAATAAAATCAATAACAATAAAATATAATAATTCTATATTCTATATATCACAAGCGCAATATCTAATGCCGTAGTGCACGAGTCTAATAGCGAATCAGAACTGAAATTTGTTATCGTGTAGAAGCGTTTGACAGTAAATCACTCATGCAACATTTTAACTTGACCGCGAATAGTAAAAAATAAATAAATAAATAAATAGTAAATAAATGACACATAACATACGCCATGTGTTGTCTTGTCTGTGCCCAAAATGAGAAATTTTGGTTTACAATAAATGATTAATTGTATTTGCACATATGTGTGCACTCTTTCCATTTACAATGCAAAGTGTAGACCTTATGCTCCATAGATAAGATAAAAAGTCAAAGAACGCGAAGGGTCTGGTTTAGTAGATAAGTAAAAATTCCTGTGTGTATTTTATCTTTTTTTACAAGCTAAAGTGTGCAACGAGAGTGACATAAAGTTGGCTAGTTTATTTCTAAGTTAAATAGAACTGTTAAATTGCAGTTTAAGATTTTGTACGCCCTACAGAATTTAATGACCCGACAAATTTAATAGAATGTTTAAAAAAAAAAAAATATTTACATTCTTTTGGGTTTAATTTGTATAAAAATTGGTTCATCAGCCTCTTAACAGCTAGTCTTGTGCCATTGCATAGTTGTAGTTGGTTCAGTTTGTGTCACATGATTATATCCAAGCTGAGCAAATTGTGCGCGGCCTACCTGGCTACTCCAATAAATTCAGGTAAGCAATTGAATCGATTTGACTTTGAATTTTCAAATTAAACTCATGCAAAAAGAACGAAGTCTCTATTTGTTACCGCTTCCGAGATCATTTCGTTCATACGGACGGACAACGGGTATGAACGGATACGGATATATCGTCTCCTCTATCGCTCCTGACCAAAATTTACTTTTGGTTCAGGTCCTAAAAAGCACTATACGGATGAAGTTTAAAAAGTAATAAAACAGAATATATAAAAATTTTCGTGGGAATTATACTTGTATAGAACTTTTGCAGGAAGTGGGAACGTTTCCGTAGCTCAGCTTTTATACTACGCTCCAATATGCTGTATTGTTATCCACACTTATAATTCGCAATTAGGTTATATTAAAGTATGGTGAAGAATAGTTTAATTTTGAAAAAGCCTTATTTTTAATTTTATTAATCGTTTACATATATTTTGTCTCTTTTTGAATCTTATTTGAAATAATTGGATTTTATTGTCGTATTGATTCGGTTTCAGTACAAGCGACACGTCTGTTGGTGTTTTCTTAAAATGTGAAATAATTTAGCCGCCTTTTCTATTGTTAGACATTTATAAATGATATTAGATGAACCCGATTTTGTAAGAAGAATTTACTATTAAAACCAGGATCTGTCTCAAAAGTCGCAACCCTTTTCATTATTTTTTGAGCTGTTATTGACGCATAATGCTTTTCTGGTTTTAATTTGGTCCCGGTAGCAAAAAGGGTATCAATACGCTGGCGATTGCATGGTTTAAGCAAAAGAGCGGTTAGAAATTAGTCGAGAGTCCTGCTCCTGGAATCCAACGAGAGACCGACTGCGTAGAACCTTGGGCATCTTTGTTCTTACAAAACCCAATTTATTTTTATTCAGAAACTAAACGTTGTTTATCAACATAATTTGTATCATTTGTTTTTGAAAAACATTTGAAAAATCAAGAATAAGCGGTTGAAGTTTTACTAAATGATTGGATGACAATCACGATAAGTGCGTCAAAAACTGTTCTAAAGCTTTTTAATTTTAGAAATGTTATACTTTGACTATTTAAATAATATTCGTATAACTCGATAAATTTTCTACCTATATAATCTTTGCTAGTTTATGGACTTCTAATTTATAATTTTTCCAAAGGGATACTTTAAACTAAACTTAAAGTTAGTTTATAAATATGTATATATGTACTAAGAAAAAAACATTATTTTATAGATATATAAACTATGTATTTTGCTTTTTTTTTTTTTTTTTCCTTATTTTGCTTCTTCTTTGTACAAATGTTTTTTAGATTTTGTGTTTAACAACTTCAATAAATTATGTTATTACAAACTTTGTTTAATTTTGTTTTATAAACTTCACTTTATACACAGGAATTCAATTTAAAAAGAAACAAAAAAAAAAAAGTGTATGCAACACTTTTCTATCTATTTTTATTTTTTTGGTGTTAAACTTCTTTAATTTTAAATTTCATTGAAGTTTAATTTTATGTTGAAATGTTTTGTACACATGTAAAAAATGAAGCAAGGCGAATATGCATGTACACAAAATATATTTTTTTAACAATAAAACTAAAAGCTAACATATAAAACGACGATTTGGCAATGACAGAATAACAATGTATTATATCGATGATATATGATGCAAAGTAGAGGCGCATCAGCAGTTTTTTTCCATTTTGATAACTATCCATAAAGTAGCTAAACAACTTTACAATGAAGCACTCATATGGCGAATAATTCCAAATTATCTGCAAGAAATACATTAAATTCAATTAAAGTAAAACATAAATTTATATTATTTCATTTTTACCAGCGCTGGCGTTGCTATCATCGCTACTACTTGATGGACCATCGTTATTTGAAAAATTATTATCGTCATCGTCCTCGAAATCAACATCATTATCATCATCATCATCGTCGTCATCATCATCGTCATTGTCATCATCGTCGTCATTATCACTATTTTCATCTTCATATACAGCGTCATCCATTGCCCTTATTAAATTACGCATGCGACGACTACGTAATGGGAAGCCCATAAAATTTGGACTGATTGAGAAAACTGTAAGAAAAAGATTTCAAATTATAAAAAATACTAAAATAGTTTTAACAAATAAGCTAGCTAAAGGTACTTCTACAATGCTGCATATTTTATTTTATTCAACTTATTTATAAATCTAAGTATTTACCAATTTCTGGCGAACTTCATACGGTACGAAGTTACTAACGTTCTTCTTCTTAAGGACTTGAATGTGAATATGGTTCATTGGTTTCTTGATATTTTAGTCAGGTGTGAATTCACCGAATTTGTGGCTTTGAATTCACTCAACACTCTGAAAATATACGTCTTCCATAAAAAAAATTTAAGTTTTATGAAAGCAATTGCTGGAAATCGGAAATGTCGAACTTCTTGATGCTGTCAGCGATTTTTGCCATTTTTGACCAAATATTACCCAATTTTACGCAACAATACAAGAATTAGGGTTGTTTGAGTGATCGTGCCATATTGGCTGCTAAAAACAAAGAAGCCAACGTATATTTTAATTTTTGTAAATAGAATTCTTTGGTTGGCTCACTCAATAAGCAAACCCAATCATTGGAAATTTGAGAATCAAATTTGGAATTTTTCTTATGGAAAACTTGTCTTTGCGAGTAGGAAAATCATCTGCATAATTGGATAACGCTTTACAATACCAGTAGAAATTGATTTGAAAAGTTTTCAGAAACAATAATTCTTATTTCAATATTAAATGTAGAGAGCTTCAATATACATATAAGTGTATTTCATATAGTCCTGATTTCTACTGAAGTGATTATAATTCGGATTTGCAAGAAAATGGCGTCGTCATGTCAGATCCCATTTTCGCGTTCAGTGACATCTGTTGGCAACACTCACTGGCTTTCAAGTGAGATCGATAAAACCTATATGGATAATTATATAGCATAATTTATTAGAATTAGTGTATGATGAAACATATATTATCTTCCTAGCTAAATTAAACACAAACCGGAAATGAGGGTCATGAGGTTGTACGTTTCTTGAATACTAGTTATCTGAAGAACGAATAGGAGAGTCTAAACTTGAAGGCTTCATAATTTACGGACAGACTGACCGACATATTTCTATCGACTTGACTTTTGATGTTGATAAAGAATAAATATGAGTATATACTGGCTCTGCTTATTACAAACATTTATAAAAATTCTTTTACTCTACGGTTATAGGATATAAAGAGACATCCAGTTAAAATTTTTAAACTTAAATAACGCATATATTTCTCATAAACATATATAGATATATTGTTCTAGAGCTACGTTTAGCCAACAAATCTAAAACATATCTAAAAACTCCTAAATGCATGCTTTTACATGAGTTTATGATCAAGTATTTGTTTCAATTTTAGTGAACTTCGGTAATAAACAAACAAATAAATAAATACTTTTACATTTGTTTTACTTACCATTTTCAGAGCCGCTATCTGAGGCCTCGTCATCCGAATCAGGCTCTTCATCTTCTTCTTCCTGCAAGCATAGATGATACAATATTAGTGTCTATAGCTTGCAAAGCATCACCGAGTAGTATGCTAATTTGAAATTCATCTGAAGGAGCAACACGATTACGACGACGCGTACGACGTTGACTACTATTGCGAAGACGACGATTACTATTTCGACTAAAATTTATTTGTTCTCTTGCAATATTGTCATCTACAACAGCAGGAAACGCATTGTCGTCATGGTCGTCAGTTTCATGTTGATTTGCCATTACTTGTGCGTCAGCTGCATTGCTAATGGGCGCGAGCGGTCTTAAGCTTCTTGCACCATTAATATTTGCTTCATTAGCTTCGCCATTGTTACTGTTGCGCCTAGCATTCATTGCTGCTATAAAATTATCGAAAAAGTTTCGTCTGTCAACTTGTAGTACAACATTGTTGACGCCGCCGCCGCCGCCACCATCATTAATGTTTCCAACAACAACTTCATCATTTGCAATATGATCAACACCACCGTTTATCAGTGTGCTTGAACAACGCACCTCATCCGGACGTTCGCTTTTCTTTACGCCTACAGCATAAATCTTAATAAAATTCTCCTGTTTTGATTCATGACCCGACGGACTCTCCACTAAAGCGATAAGACTGCCATTGCTGCTGACGCTCAAATCGAAAATGTTGCGTTTTACATCAATAGTTGCAATGCTTGAATAATCATATGCATCGAGAACATTAAAACTGGTATCGTAGCTATTTGTCTCATCAAAGAGCGAAAGACATTGATCATTATCAACGATTGCGCCATAAATTACATTCAACGATGAGAATTTAACAATGTCACGTTTATCCAGTATCGGCACAGTTCGTAGCAGATGAAACGTGCGTAGATCCCAAACTTCTGTGTTGGAAACAATCTATGCGGAGAGTGTAATAGAGTTTAGTAAAAAGCTTTTTATTTAAGTTAGATCTACTGCTGCTTACCTCTAAGCAATTTGGATGGAAGACACCAGATGTGGATTGATTGAATTTATCAAATTTATGTATCTCACGGCCGGAACGTACATCCCATAAAACGCCATCTTAAATAATTATTACGATAAATATGAAATCGATAAATTTAAGCAGAAATAATGAATAATTTGAAACAATTTCACGAAAAGCCGAAATCTTCCATTACAGCAAATTCTTACAATTTCTCGAAATCAGAAGTATATGTCATCTAGCCTTAAAATTATTTCAAGAACAACTCATAAATTCTACTGCAGCATTCAGATAGCGTGACATAGTCTAAATTTGTCGAATTATCCACAGTAATAGTATCTTAAACATTGATTCAAAGATATTTATACTTTTGAATTGGGATCGTTGCATCAATTGCATCATTTTAGGAAAACAGGTTCGGCTATACATACTCTTTTTTAAAAATAATATAAGCTATTCGATATTTTTGATCATTATCCTCCTTTCAATTATGTTCACTATTATCACAAACCTTATTATACACTTTTACACTATGGGTAAAAGCTATAAATATAATCTCTTAATAGATAATTCTTTTAACTACAAACTACTTCCAAAAAAGAGTTAAATGACGCTTCTTAACCTAGCGTGTAATGCTTTGAAAACCTTTTCACGAAAGTAAAAATTGAAATGGATCAGCAGCGACTTAAATCATTTCAGTTATGGTTGACTTTGATAAATTTTATAAAACCAATCTGTAATACCAACTCTCAAATTAAATTAAGCTGACTCCAGACAAAATACTTACCGGAGAGTATTAATTCATCTGTACGGCAGAATGTAGCACGGTTGGAAGTATATTGATTAGGTATGGTTGGAGTAAATGATGAAATGCTAGCACCAGTGTTAATGTCATAAAGCACAGCGCACTGAAAATAGTAAAAATTTGTCATATATAATAATGGTTAGCTCTCTAAATAGCCACTCATACTTACTTCGGTTTGTGTGCCCAGCACTTTATGGTTCGATCTGTTGGCAAACTCACAATATGCAACCGCATTCAGACGCAGCAACGAGGTGAATTCATTATCACGCATGGACCACAGCTCACTGACTGGAGATTGCCACAGACAGGATGTAAGCACCATATCGCCACTGGCAGCGGCCCGTATAAAATCAATTCGTGAATTTGCATGCAGCAATGAAGAAAATAGTTCGCTGCCGTCGTTAATATTGAAAACTTTAGCTTCACCCTGCTGTGTACCGACTACAACGAATTTCGTATTTGGCACAATATCGCAAGCGGT
Source organism: Leucophenga maculata (assembly GCA_035044805.1). Classification (NCBI taxonomy): domain Eukaryota; kingdom Metazoa; phylum Arthropoda; class Insecta; order Diptera; family Drosophilidae; genus Leucophenga; species Leucophenga maculata. The sequence continues at coordinate 409,384 of JAWNNP010002893.1, read as the reverse complement.
GAACTGTACATCATTGTAATCACTTGAGCGTATGGTACGCCATGGTGCAAAATTTGAGTGTACATAACGGCGATCGTAACGTATTGTCTCAAAGCCGGCCTGTGCACGAAAATGACGTGCAGCAAGATTCAAATTTGTACTGACCAGAGGACTTGGTTTCGGATCGGGACACTTGTGCGGCACATATAAGTCAAATTGTGGACATGTTGTTACAGGATTATTACACAACGCATGCTGATTCGTCAGATACTCAGTGACAATTGTATTCAGTGTTATGCCTTTGTTCGTTATTAATGGTGGTGATATAGACATATCATCTGTATGCGGATTAACATCATTCAGATGTCCCTTCGAGATTTGCTTCTGCAGTGAACGTTGTGTTGAGACTGAATTTGAACCACCTCCACCACTACCACCGCTGCCGCTATTAATTGAAGTAAATTGCTTATCCGTTTTGCGAATTTTAATTGGCGTAACAATTGCGTTAATGCCACCAGCGCCCGTGTAACTGCAATGTGCTGCATCCTCACAAAAACTATTGTTCGTAAAGCTTGTGTTTAGACTGTCATTGCAGCCGTAGCTATTTATGGCCATATTAACATCTTGCATGCGACTACGTAGTCTATTTCTACCAGTTGGCGTCGGTAGCACTTTATAATCGAATGGTGATTGATGGAAACTCTTCATGGTTGTCGGCTGCAGTTGTAGGCCTGCCTCTTTCTGCAACATTTGCGCTGTCTGTGACATACCCTTTGCTTCTAGATGCTCATGTATTAGTTGATATAATTGCTGCTCGTTATACATAATCTTTGTCTGCGCTATGACATTCGCTTTATGCATATTGGCTAGTGACGGATCAAGTGGATTGTTTATCGGCTTCATTTTACCAGAAATACGTTCGAGCAACTCTAGCGCATATTTCTGAAAGATAACATGTTCGGCGCGTTTCTCTTGTAGTATAGGATCACGCATAAGCGTCTGTATTTGACCGCTAGTGATCAAAGGCAATTTGCTGACAATTTGACGTACACGATCGGCACGTGCAAGACCGGCTAGCGCACGACACGCCATGCCGCGTATGCAGTCGGCATCCGTTATGGGTGTTTTTGTCTGCATTAATGAAAGTAAAACTATTATGCCATTATTTGAGCACACCGATTCCCAGACTGGTTTAATAAGCTCTTCGCTATATTTGGGATACACTTTGCTCTTTTTCGTTGAATCGCCGCCGAACACCTTTTTCAGACTATGATTGGTTCCATCCATCTGCAAATTTAAAAAAAAAAAAAAAAAAAGTTTATGAAAAATTATATTGTCCTATATAGTATGGATAAATTAAAAATTTGGTTACGAAGCTTGGTGCGTTTTTTGACAAGACTGTAGGAAGTGAGAATGTTACGAGCTCATAATATTGACTCGGACCACTGTGTTATCACAGCCATAACTTTTCATGCTATAGACTAATCGCTGTGCGGTCTATATAGTCGTCAGAACGATTTTAACTCTTTCTCGTTTATATGTTTTACTTTTGTTTTTACTCACGCGCAACAAAGGATAACAGACGCAATTACACAGTACTGCTAGCGCCGACTTTTGTACTTCAGCCTCAGTAGTAATATCACCGGCAGCAGCACCCAATATGGAACAAATGCCCGATGTAGCTGTCTTATCCGGCATATGTAGACGTTCACAGAGCGCAATAGAAACTCTTGGTAAAACACAACATATGGACACAACATCTAGCGCTGAACGTAGTGTTTCAGATCTTGAAATATGAGTAATTAGTTAGCTGTAATTTTTGAATTTAAAAATTTTTCTTACTTGTTGCCATTCCACTCATAGCAAAAGGTTATCACCTTAAGCAGCATATGTATGCCACCTAATTTCAGTAAATTATCAACAGGTTCCCAATGTGTACGCACCGATGCATTCTCTTGCAGCGTGTGTATTTGTTCACTAAGCTGATCTAGTGTCACTTTTGTAGCGACCATTTGATTAAAGCCTCCAGAAGAAGTACCACATTGTTGACGCAGAAAACTGGTGTATTTGAAATAGAAATGCGCCTCCATATAGCGTTTCAGTGCAACACAAACATGTCGCACCATCTGTCGCGAAGCACACTCAACATCATCATTATGTTCCTCATTTTCGTTTTCACGGTCGGACGGATTTAAAATTTTTAGTATGGAAATCTAAACGGTAGCGTTATAAGTAAAAATAATACTTTCTTTTATTGTTGTGTTTGTAATACAAAACATACCACATTATACAGCTTACGCAGTCCATCCTGTGCATCAAACTCATCCAATATGACTTTAAATTGAAAGCTAAAACTGAAGAACATTGTGGCGTGACACTTGCCGGAATCATGTGAACGTCCCAGTATCCAAAGTGCATAACGCACTAAATCTGTAATAACTGTTTTGGGCATAGCACAAATACGTTCCATTGCATCTTCACAGTAGGCCAAGTAGTAAAACGTTATTGAGACACCGGTGGTTGCCAAACTAGGACGTGGTACTTTAAGTAGCAACTATGAAATATAAGAAGAAATGGAAATTAATAAACAAAAAATGATAGAATAAGACCCATACATTATGACCACTATGGGTTCTTAACAGTTTATATGAATTATTATTTGCATCCTTATCAAATTTGAATTTATTATAACACTAAGATCCCATATCTGAATCATATTGTCTTTGAAAGTAACAAAGTATACATATACTGTTCTACAATTAAAATAGATTCAGCAAATCTTTTCAATAATAGTTTATGTCATAAAGGAAAATTTATTACTATAAGTAAAACTATAAAAGAGCGCAGGCAAAGTACACTATATAAAACAAATTTTTATCTTTTCGCTAAGCTAAAAACAATCATAAGTTCCATAGGTTTCAAAATGTTTGCCCTCTAAAAAAGCGTATATTTTACGGGGACCAATAATAATTGATATACCACCAATAAGCCATACATTATTGCTGCTTAATATTAATATAAGACTAAAAATTTTGAACTTCATTATGTAGACTTATTTTCTATGCATAATTAAGTCACTAAAAATAAAAAGCAAAGAAAAATATTTTATAAATTTGTGTCTATTTGCTAAGCTAACAGACGTCACCTGTTGCATTAGTGTATTGTGTACAACAACAATGAACGAGAATGAAACTTGAAACCTAATAGTGTCGTACCATTTGCGCCCGTCTTACCCACTAAGAAAGCGTGTGGATTGAAAAGCATGTAGGGAGAGATAGGCAAAATACAGACATTATATGCTTGCTTTTGTAGTTTTCGCTTGCTCATAAGTCTGATGCTACCTCACTATTCCCTTTCCCATTGTACCGATTCATCTGACGTATTGATAACAAATAATTACGTCGTTAGCTATTTTGCAATCATTTCGATCAATGAAATGTAAGCAAATAAAATATAGAGAAACGGACGGAAGTATATGACTCAATCGACTTTGTACGCCTTTCACTGTCACCTGCACATTCTAAAAACTCTGCGAGATTGTGTAGTGCTTATTTTTATAATGCATTGGAAAACATACCTCCAAGCCGCCATGTGTTATAAACTCCAGCGCGAATTTCTTGTGACATAGAAGCGATGACAAATACTTAAGCACTTCAAAAGCAAGGCACGTATCGCGGCGATCCAAATTTTCCAAGTAATTAAATATCAGCTGCATGGCATTGTTTTCAAAAATCATGCCTAGGAATTCCTGATATTCGCCCATGCTAGTTAGATATCGTATAATGTACATCTGATAGGTTTCTGGCGTTGGCGGATGTAGTGGTATATACATGCGTTTATAATACCGTGATGCAGCACCACTTGGAAATGTATCACGACTATTCTCAAGCAGTAATGACATGTTCGAATTATTGCCAACGCTGTCCAGTGTACCATTGAGTTGATGATTCTGTTGTGGTGATTGCGGCGCCGAGAAACTGCTGAATGCAGCGCTGGCACTCTCATTGGACTCATTTAATGCATTAAATGGTGTCATTGAAGTTTTGTCTTCTGTTGATGCCACGGTATTGCTACTCAGTATATCCTGTCCATTTTTATAGATTGCTTGTAGCATATGAAGACGTTTTAACATTTTCGGCACTAGGCGCGTATTCTGCTCACGATATGTAATTGCTATATCGGTAACTTCAAGTGCAGCAGCAAGTAAACCAGTGGCATAACTCTGCAATGGATCAATACTATCCTCAGCCCAGCTGTAAATACGATTTATTAGATAGTCATTTTCCGCTTGAAAGACTGCAGACGTCTCAAGACCGGGCATAATGTCGAGTATTAAACGGCAAGCGATTATATTCATTTCCAACGAGCTTTTGCGAATATTCTGACGTGTAAAGAAATTCTCACGCAAATAATCATTAACAAGCTAAGGTAATAAAAACATATAATTGTTAACGACGTTTAATAATTGTATGTAAAACCTTTACCTTATTCATAAAATGATCCTTACGGAAGAGCAGCTTTAACAGCATACCATAATGACAGCTAGGATCAGCACGATATGGATGCCGCATATCTAGCGGATCAGGATCCTTGCGCATATATACCTCCAGTTCACGCTCAAAGATTTCCGCTAAGCTGTAAATGTTTCATTACACAAACATTTGTTTTTTAAATATGCAAATAATTTCATTCAAATATACCCTCTCAGTATTGGCACCGGATCAAATCCAAGTGTGGTATGTTCAAGCTCCCATTGATTAATGATTTTTGTCATTTCCTTTTTGCATTTTGAACTTTCATCAACTTCACTATCCTGTGCATCATCGTCATCATCATCACCATCCTCTTCCTCATCTGCATTGGATTCGTTCTCACCTCCACTATTGGCATCTGCTGCCTCTTCCGGTGCAGCTGCTACTTCTTCAAATGCTGCCGGCTCGACAAACTCTGCAGCATGTACATCTTCAAAGGCTGCCGGCGCCGCCGTGTTTGCGTTATGATTCTCATCCGACACTGGTATTGCTGCTTCCGCCGGTTGATCTTCATCAGCTAACAGCATAGGTTCGTCTTGTTGTTCAGACATTGTCTGTCTTATTTGTAATTTTTTTTTTGCGTTAAACGCACGCGTTTTTTGGTAACGCCAAATTTATGTAGTAACCTATAAATAAAAATCAAATAAAGAAGCGTTTAGTCTCTTTTGGCATAATTTTGATTTGCAATTTCACAAGTAAAGTTAAAACGCGGCCGCCGCCGCATGGTTGTTTGCTGACGTACCTTCTATGCAATCTAGTTGATTCGTTGATTTCGTTTATGTTTTATTATAAATATTATTAACTAGCTATATAAATTATTGTTTTTGTTTTCCTACCGAAAGACGCTTTCAAGTTTTATAAAATTTAGTTGCTTCACTTTGCACGCGCTTCTATTTGCATCTGTCAAACTTAGTAGTCTAAAGCCTTGCCAGACTGAGCATGAAGTTTACTCTGCAGTATTTTATTGAGACAAAACGAGATATGGCATTAGAACAGAAAATTAGGGAGGTCCAAACAGTTTCTGGTGCATTTATCAAATTAATGAAATCTTAGAAATCAAATAATAAATTATATTTCTTTTGAAAATTAAAAAAGTAATACAATCGCCAATTATAATTATTTAATAGCATATTGAGATGAGCTGAACTTGATATTTAAGGTCGTGGTACCGCCCACTTTTCACCAGATAGTATTTCTCCTATAGTTTTTGCAATGTGTATCAAATCTCATACTTCTAAATAACCTTTATTGGTCAATAAAAGTCTCACCAATTCTGAGATTTAGTTGTGTAATTTTCCTAAATTGTGTTTAATTATTTTGTGTGTAGGGTGAGTTTGAAAGCGACTGGTAAACAAGTTTTTCAATATAATATATGACCACCCTGCACGTACCGAAACACTTTTTTAATTAACCACACAAGAATTGAAGAATTGACTGAATATTTGTAACCTTTGGTTAAAAATTCTAAATACATTTGCATAATTAAATTATTACAGTTTTGAATGCAATTTTGTTTAGTTTTTTTTTTTTTTAAATATTACAAGATTGCGCCTCCCCAAAACAGTAATACGGCAGCACTGCCACGCAACGCAATTCCAAACAGCTGTTCTAATATTTTCTTTTTGTATGTTTGACGCGTCAGACGTTGATGTTGTTTTCATATATTAAACGTTCATATTTTATGTAATTAAAGTTGCCGGCACATTAATAAATTGCAATTGAGGTGCATAAATCAGCAATAAAGCAGTTATAAATTTAAGTGGGTGTGGTAGCTGCGTGTAACACGAATACAAAGCCACAACAATGGGGTTTCTCTATATTTTATCATGGATATCTTTAGCCATGCAAATAACATTTATAACGCTATCAATTGGTAGGTGTAAATTGTATGTTGGAGTGCACAATATTAAAATATTAATAAATTGCTTATATATACACAGTTGCCGGTCTATATTATCTTGCTGAACTCGTTGAGGAATATACAACTGCTGCACGACGCTGCATACTTTTCATGATTAGCTTTACTATGTTTGTCTACATAATGTTAATACTTTTCGATGACTTACCATGGAGCATGATGCTCTGTGGACTGGCGGCAGAGGCTTTTCATCTCAGCATAATGCGTAATTTTCCCTTCATACGATTTTTATCATTGCCGTTCGTGGGTTCCGTGTCCTTTTTGATAATCAATCACATTTTGGCGTTTCAACATTTTACAGCGTATTATTTCCCATTTACGCAGGTGAGTTGAATGTGGTCGTTGTCAGAGAATCTTATAAAAAAAATTTTCAATATTCCTTTTAGATTTTGGCATATTTCACGGTTTGTATGTGGCTGGTGCCATTCGCTTTGTTCGTTTCACTTAGCGCCAATGACAATGTTCTGCCTACAGTTAATGAACAACGTTTAAATATGAACAGCAGTCCGGATGTAGTAAGCAATTATTTTTCACGTAACAAGAAGCACGGTTTACGTACTCTCTTCAGTTACATGAAGGATACTGTGTTGCCGGGACGAAGCAAGAAATCATTTTAGCAGTAACACAAATGCTGACATAATGTATAAAATTTTGAACGTAACGTTATTTATTTGTAATTTATATAAAATATAGAAGACATTGCATGCGCTAAAATATAAAAAAGAAATAGTGAGATAAATTAAGCACTTTTACTTGCTCAAAGCCTTTACGGTGCCATCAGCCATGCCGAAATAAGCCTTCGTTGCCATATCCACAAACAAACCAGTCTCTACAACGCCGGGTATCATTTTTATTTCGATATTAACATCGTGCCAGTTGTATTCACGTCGCGGCAGAAAACACCAATCGAGTATAAAGTTTCCATTATCCGTGACAAGCGGACCAGCTTTACTAACGCCCATGCGTAACTTTAGCTCACCATCAAATTGTTTCTTAATACGCTGCTGTATTGGAACCCAAGCCATGGGTGTTACTTCTATGGGTACGCCTTTGGTCCACTGTTCTCCCAAGCGTAGCGATTTCTTAGTGTAGTCGGCAATGACAATCATATGCTTTGAATTTGACGCAACAATCTTCTCTTGCAGCAAACAAGCACCACCACCTTTGATAAGCGTCAAGCGATGATCAACTTCATCAGCACCGTCAATTGTGACATCCACCTGTGGATAACGATCCAAATCGCCCAGTATAAGTTTATGGTCCAATATAAGCTGACGCGCTTGAAAGGATGTAGGTACACAGACAATGTGCGCTAAATCCGGCTCAGCACGTATACGTTCCGCCAGTCGTTCAGCAGCGTATATAACCGTGGAACCACTTCCAATGCCCACCACTTGCGTGCTGCTGTTTACCCAAGTGTCTACTGCCTCATTTGCGGCCAAACGTTTGGATTCTTCTTTGTTGTAAATCAGCGTATCATTCACGTCGTTTTTTGTTGGTGCCATTTTGTTGCTGTCCTTGTTATTTTGCGTTAATGGCAGTGTGTGTTTATTGCGGTTGATGTAATTGCGCGTGTAATTTAAACCCAAGCGCAAACAAACTTTAAGTGTGACGCTTGGCAACAACATGTGCAAAGTTAAACTAGTAAATATTCTCAAAGTCGCCGGTGTCACAATTCAAAACGCCACCTACTTGTGTAAAATTTTATGTGCAATTTATAGCTGTACAGAAATTGTAATTCAGCACAAAAATAATGCATGTGTAAGCAGGACAACACTATTATATTGTAATACTATGATAAAAAACACTAAAATACACCAGAAACGTTAACAATTTGAATGCAAACCAAGCGGCTAAATATTTATGTAAAGAAATAATTACTCCAACTCGAAACGTTAAAATTATTTTATAGAAAACCGTCTTCCATAATCCTTTATAACGAACAACGAATCTATTAATTGGTTGAAATTATTTTTGAGTATAGGCTGGTTTATGTTTAACATATTAACTATGTACTTTACCTCAAACTCTTTTTAAAAAATTATGACTGAAGTCTGAAGTCTGTAAAATATAGAAAACAGTTTCGATATCAAAAGTTATGAGGACTCAGAACAGGAGCTACATGATGCTGTAAAGTTCGTTCGTTGGTCTTCAAACTATAAACAATTTTATACTGTGCCAGCGCGCTATGGGTGCGTTTATATCGCACTGCTTGAGCTTTGTCGTATATCGGATCGATCGGTATGTTTTAGATCTTCGATATATTACTTACGATAATGTGCCTCTTTCACCTGAAACTGAGCGTTTGCTACGGCTTGCTGGGCAAAAAATTCTAGTTCTCGATTTAGACGAAACACTGGTACACTCCACCACTGAAGGTACAATCGAATTGAATGGAGAAGACACAGTGGTGGTCGAAAAACCAGCTGACTTTGAACTAGACGTACCAATAGAGAATAAAATAGTGCATTTTAATATTTATAAGCGGCCGCACGTTGATTTATTTCTCGAACTTGTTGCAAAATGGTACGACATCGTCATCTATACAGCCGGTTTAGAAAGTTATGCCGGTATGGTACTGGATCATCTGGACGCCGGCCGTGGCATACTGTGTCGACGTTACTATCGGCAGCACTGTCGCTTGACTTCTAATATGTTCATAAAGGATTTGACAAATATCTCGGAAGATATGGGGAATATCTGTATAGTTGACAATTCGCCGTCAGCGCTACGCATTTGCCGACAGAATGCCATAGTCATTAAGAGTTGGACGTGTGATCCGAAAGACGATGAACTTTTGAAGCTATTACCATTCCTGGATGCGTTGCGTTTCACAACAGATGTTCGCACAATTCTGTCACGCTTTGAGCATCCTATGCTCGTTGAGACTCCGTTGGAAAATCAATTAAATGAATTCTAATTATTTTGTACATATCTTATATACAAAAAGTGGTAAAAATTTAAAATTTGGATTCAGGAGATAAGTTTTTATTTTGAATGGTGTATTAATGTCCGAAGATGGTTACCGAATGAAAACAAAAAACCATCAGCGAAACAAGGAGGAGGCTTTAATAATACTATGGCGACTCTGCACCATCAAATTCAGTTCCTACAACGCACAAGTGTCGCTGATAAAATCAATGGAAATTAGTATTGGACGACCGGAGAAGGAAAGTGAACATGGACCAAACAAGGTCAAGGTGGCTCTGTTGTCGAACAACTTTTGGACAGATTCATTCAGATCATGACAAAAAACTATAATTTGTGCTACGAACTGTTAACCCATTCAGCATATTCTCCAGATTTAGCCCCATGTGGCTATTTCACATTTCCAAACCTGAAGAAATGGCTGGGCGGCAAGAAAATTGGGTCGAATTAAGAGCTCATCATTGAAAAAACGACTTTTTAGAGGACCGTGAAGAAATCTGTAGTAAGAAAGGCATATAAAAAATGGGAAAACTTTTCAATTGGTTTCTGAATCAATTTATTTCAAGAACATAGTTTATAGCTCGAGATGAGCTTATCCAAAGAATATTAAAGCTAAATAGTAAATAAAAGTTTATGCTTTCATCTTACTTCTTTGGCTACAAATGCTTCAAATGGAAAATGAAACTAAACAAAATGAAGGCGAAAAAGGAAACTGGGTGCAAAACATAGCGCAAGTCCGAAAACCAACATAACGATGTCCTAGGTGTCTGTGAAAGAGTGTGGCGCAAGTTTTGTTGGGCTGTGAATGTAAATTGTGGGCGTTTGGCATTTATTTCTATGAACTCATGGCTAACAATGCTGCAAATACAATTTACACAGGACAAAAGAATCTCAAAGTTAAACGTTTGCAACGATAATGACGAGAAATAGCTGAAAAGCGTTAAAAGCATTTATTTCTGCATTTGAAAATGGTGAGAAAGTAAAGCATTAGATGAAGTGTGCTGGAGAACGGAGAATGGAGAATGCAGAGGCTGCTGACCAACCAAAGAAGTGAAACCTCTAGCATTTAGTTTTCGGTTGCTATTGCATTTTTAGTGCTGTGAGAAATAAAATTAAATTCAAACGGAAATGCGGGGATTATCTGCGGTGCATAGTAGTAAATAGTAATTCCTTTTTTTTTTTTCTCTCTCTTTTTTGCAACCATTTGGTTCTCTTTTTTCAACGAAGGAAATTTAATATTTTAATGCACAAAGCGTGAATTGTTGCAAAGATATGGTTTGCTCTTAGGTTCTCTACTTCTACAAAGGTGATTACAGGAAGTTTGCTGATGCTTCTGACTGTGTTTGATTCTGTTGTAAGTGAAGACATTCCAACTAATGCATTTTGCGCAAAGAATTATTTCAGTTTTTATTTTTCGTTTAATTTTAAGCTGCTCAAATATACTCGTAGTAGAGTATTATGCAAATCTTTAAAAAGGAAAAATCATTTGAAAGTACTACGATTTTTGCCAGCAGTTTAATGCTTAATTAAAGAATAATAAAAAAAAAAAAATAAAGCGGATGAATTAAATTTAGGGATCTCAAATAAAAGGTGTGGACTTAAAAAAATCATAATGAAGAGAGAGTATCTTAGACAAAATGTTAAAACACAGTACATAAATCCTTATTTTGAATGGGTCCTTCATTCCTAGAGCACATCTTAATAGAAATGAGAAATCATTTAAAAGGGAGCTGGTGCTCTGTGATGTGTTAGCAAAATTTGTGAGCAATTTAAGATTTAAGATCAGCAATAAAACCAACTCCTTTTGAGTTATTTCGTCCTTATAAAATGGATTCTAGTTTAGTAAAAATTTTATTATTGCGTTTGCTGAATCAACTTTACTTTTATTTACGAAAACCAAAGGTACAAGAGCCTATTGGTTTTGTATAAATGTATGTAACAGGTAGAAATAATGATAGGAGGCCCCCCAAATTTACCCCCATTATGGTCAGGAGTGATAGAGGAGTCGATATAGCCATGTCTGTCTAATAAATAAATAGACTCTTCGTGTTTTTTGCATTCGACTAGGACTTCTCCGGAATTTTAAAAGTTTATTTTTTTTAAATTTTGCCCCTCTCCCCTTCCCCATAAAATCACCACCAAGGCTAAAAATTTTTTCGGCACAAAAAAGAGATTACGTCCTTCTTAGCCAAAATCCAAAAAGTTTATCAAAATCGGATAATAAATGACGATTTTATAAGCAATTGAATTTGAACGACCTATGATGCTTCCGTCCTCCCTTTTCTTTTCATATTATTATTCGTACAGTTAGAAAAGAGAAGGAGTACAGGGCCTCTTACAGTCGGTTATGCCTGACTGTGATTTTCCTACTTGTAAATCAATTGTATTTTGAAGAAGAACCTTTCGAATTCGCGGTTCTAAATAAATTTCTTTGGCAACAGCAACTCTGTTAACTGGCAGTCTTCGTGCGAAAATTTCACCAAATTTTTTCTATTAACGAATTTTACTTACTTTATTTTACTTACTTAGGTGGCCTTTAACCGTCATTCGGTCAAGGCCGCATTTAGGAACGCACACCAGCTGCTGTAGCTCAGCTTGCGGTTCATACGAAACTTAAAGTAATCTCCGACTCTAATAGGACCAAACGACCTGCTGAAAATCTTTCTCTCAAAGACTGTCAAAACTCTCAATCACGGTGCATGCCACTGCACCAAACAGTAGGACCGGGAGTATCAGCGTCTTCTAGATTTTGAATTTTGTCTTTCGAGAGAAGGCTTTACTTCTAATTTGTTTGCTCAGCCTAAAATAGCATCTTTTTGCAAGCGTGATTCTTAGCCTGAACATTTCGGATGCATTGAAGTTGCAATTTCCGTCGTTACTGACCGTCCAAGATGCAACGATGGCGTTCGAGATGACATCAAGTACTTCGTCTTGTCCTCATACACCGATAGACTCATGAGCCGAGACTGTTTTTCAATTTCTGAGAACGCCTGCTGACTCATCGTTCCTGGGTACCGATGATATCAATATCATCGAGCACCATCACTTCCTTTTGGAAGATCGAGCCCAGAAAAAATCGCACGACAGCGTATCGCCCTGCCTGAAACCTCCCTTGGTATCAAAATGTTCGGAGAGGTTCTTTCCTACCCTGTGTGTGTGTGTGTTAAGGTCATCATGCAGAGACGAACGCTCTTTGTCGGGATACCTATTGCATACAGAAAATCTTCGTTCGTATCGGTGTCTAGAAAGCGGCTTATGGACGACAATAAACTCATGGGTCTTTTTCAGGATTTGTCCTAATGTGAATATTTACTCATTGGTCGACTTTTTTGGTCTGAAGCCACAGTGAATCTTGTATCTGATGGAAAGAAGACTTATTCCGCGGTAGTTGGCGAAAGAAGGAGAAAGAACACTGAGATTTCAGTCATTAGGTATGCGTCCATCGGACCATTGCATGAAAGTTGGTGCATTAACTGGTGGTTCCGGTGTCATTTCTGTATCGGCGGGTTTCACTCTCGTCTTTACAGAACGCTTGAGCTTTTGATAAAATTTTCGAGCTTTATTTCTGTCACATAACCTCTCACGCCTTTCGTGCTACTTTTTTGTGAATGAAAAAGCAACTCATATGTATTTAATCGTTTGTATAAAGTTACAGGATATTTGCTCTACAACACACCAACAAAGAAATGAGCCAAATGGAATTTCAAAATTATATTAAATATTAATATTCATTTATGTAACGACTTTAGTTTACTATCTTGTGTAGGTATATGCATTCTAAACGGTTGCCGAATGCTGCCCCAGCCAGACAGCAAGCCAAATTCAATTAGACTGTTTGTAGGCCAGCATATAAATTGTATACGGATGTACATACTAAGTGAACTAGGCCAAGATACAAGTGAAAGTACACACATAATAGAAACTGAGACTATGAATGCAAAAAAATCAAACAAATCATCACCTTAAGGTAATACAATTCGCCAATTTCAGGAGGTTGCTGATAAGCACCAACTTTTATATTTTTAGACATCATTGAATCCTGAAGAATACTGAGGTAGTGATGTCTTTCCTGTTACAACTTAAGTTACTCTTATTGCCGGTTGTTCCTTGTCATCATGTGACTTGGGTTTTTGTCATGTTGTTTGCTGATGAAATTGACAAACTTTGATATGCTCAACTGTGGAAGTTCAACTGAGTCATCAAACTTACGAAGTTCGTCTAAACGAATCTGGTAGTGTAAGCCGCAAAATTTGTATCTGACGCACAAACAGATTTGTCTGTGGCTGGAAGAGTAGTTCTACGAAATACTTCTTCTGAACCAATAAAAGTTTAAACAAATCTGTCCGCTCCTTGAAAATGGTTAACTCCATAATTCTATAGAAATTCTTTGAATTAATTGTTCCGACATAATCTGAAAAAATGTGTAGTATCACATTCATCATATTATTGCATACGTAGGTCTCTGCGATTTAGTATTTATTATTTTTATTTATTTTTCTAATCTTTAAAGATGGTTTTGGCACACTTTAACACATTTAATTGAGTTGAAGATATATTTTTAATAATTAAAATAAATTAGTGATAATAAGCAACTATTTTTAGATAAAACAAAATACAATATAAACTATTTATATACAATTTTTTAACTTCTACTTAGTTCTTACCTTAAGGTTGTCTTAACGTTGACATTTATAAGTCTATAGTTGACAATAGAGATGAAGCAACACTTCTAGGCTTATAGCCAAAGGGAATTTGACATCAAACAAACAGCTACTATAAGCACTCAGCAGTTAGAATGAGCACAGCAAGCAGCTTATATACACAATATGGTAGTCATTCGTCTTCTGGTTAGGTTTACTGCCTGCTTTGCTTGCTATTTGAATTACAAACCATTCATTTCTGTAGTTATCCTGAGTAAGTAGCTACATAAGGCAATGCATTCGATGGGTGTTACCAGTATGCAAATGCATTGTGCAATCTAAATGCTAAAGAAAAAAAAAGTAACCCTGTATACTATTATAAATAAATAAATGTTTGCTGTATTTTTTATGCGATTTGTCTGCTTCTGAAGATATTCCTGCTATTACTTTTAAAACTAACAATTTGTATACTAAGCGCTACTTGATATATTTTTATGCGGAAAATGGTTTATATTTCAAGAGAACACATTATTTATTTGCATCTTCTTTCAATGTGAACAGCTACAGAAGTATTTTTATTTCAATAAGATGCTGTGGGCAGTGCTTATAGAGAAGTTTCAAGTAAAACGACTTTTCACTTTGATCAAATTAAATTTTTTAATCATTTATTAAAGTTAAATCACTTAGATAAGGTTGAATCGATATTCATAAAAAAATTTCGTGGAGAGAATTATTTTATTTCGCTGAATGGTTACTACCTCAACTTCTTGCCAAGTCTGACAACAAGTTCACCCACCTATAATATACGATTCCGATCAAAGATTAATGAAACTTATTTTGCGTTTAAATTCTTAAAGCAGCTCCTAAAATGCCAGACATGCTATTGTGATTAGAACTTCAAGCATCTCGGTTCACAAGCACCTCTATATCATTTTCTAAACTAGATATTTTTTGCCAGAAGCACCCAGAAGCTCAGCGAATCATCGATTGTGGTTTTAATGTATGTGCAACTGTTCGAAGTATCTCGTCTATGAAGAGTATGAGCTCCTATGGCTGACTTGTGTCTGATGCTTTGAAGTCGCAATCTTTTTCGTGAGGAATAATTAAACTTCTTGCTCCATTTTTTGTCATTTGTCGCAGCGATTCATGGTAACCTCTAGCAAACAATTCTCCAGAAGACCCTGCTATTTAGTTTATCTCTCTTTTGAAGTTTCTTGCGATTTCCGGACGTGATCATTAGGGACTGTCACCGCCGTCAACAAGCGTCTAGAATTTTCTAATAATGTCGTAGACCTTCATTTGGAAAAAACCATATACTGTGAATAGTATATTGAATTGGATACAAAGTTTGTACCGTCCCAAAGTTATGTGTCAGAGATTCCATGAAGTAAAAGTATTCTTGATGAGCTCGAAAAGAAAAAGAGTTGATCTAATTATGTTTCCGTATTTGTTCGTCTGAATGCATATGAATACGGGAATAAGATACTCACTTTTCAGCAAAACTTACTGAAATTCGAAATGGTGACTCTCTGGGTTTGGCATCCAGAAGTCCCATACGAACTTAAGCTAAGTTTTTTGAGCTTAACATTGGCTTATCCACTATTCTGGGAGATCCAAATTATTTAGAAGTTATTTTATTGAAATTTTATTGGAGCCAAAATTAACTTGAAACTAGAAACTCGATGCTTGGAGCTTACGATTTTATTAAATGTTGGATGGATGCTTCACATGTTTATAGATATGAGTACTCTCCATACAAAATCCCGACTATGCGAATTTTGTGAACAAAACTCTTTTTTCATACTGACTTGGAGCTTCTATATTTGATTCTACCAAGCAATTTTCAATATTTCCTACTATTTTCCTTAAATTCTCAAATGCACTAAAATCTAGTTTCAACATTTTACTGACCTTGACTTGACTTTGATGCATTTCAAACTTAAATTGCTATTCAATAATAGTTAGTAACCTACACATCTTCGATAAAGAGCAAAGCAACTCTTCAAACCTAAAGAGTAATTGAACACGTAGTACACCGGAATACTCGTATATATATAGTTTTTTTTCATTAATGGCCAGTAACTGCTGCATGGCATAGACTCCAGACAAGTTAAGCACATTGAAATTCCAGTTGCACTTCAAATGCGCTCCACGTTCCACCTAATTCCCTATACGATGTGCAAAGTAACCCAACTAACGCGGAATGCAACTGGAACTGCGACTGTCACTGCGGCTGAAGCTGTAGTTTAGCAGAAAATTAAGGACACCGGATTCTAGCAAACGGAAGTCAAAACTGCAGCCGACTTGTACGGTCGGACGGACGGACTTGTTTGAAGAAAATGCATCAGATTAACGGCGACTGGTAGCGCCACGCGTTCCCAGTTCGCATATTAGAAGCAAGTTGAGTTGCAGTGACTGAAGGCATCATGAATGCAAAAGGTTGTTAGCTTCTTTACCATCTTCTTTACCATAATCGTTCGTCGGTTCGTCGAGAATGTCACCTCTTTGGATAGTTAGCAAAATGTCACGTAGCACGTAGTATGCCGCAGCATGGTCAAACATAATGAATGGTTGTCGCTTGAGCTCACAACTAGTAGCGAATTGGCTTTGTAGTCAGTGTTACTCAGTTCTATTTCTGTGATCTGACCTGACCTGTTTCAGAGTATCTTTGATTGCACGGACAGGACACACATGATGTAAGTAAAAAAAAAAAAAAAAAAATTAAAAAAAAAAAGAAATGCTCTAACCTTTCGCAACATGTCATGTCCTGCAGCATAGAGTGAAGCAACTTAGCACCAAATGTCACATTTTGGCAAAGCATAAAGCGCCTTCATGTGCCAATGATGCACGTGACATTCGTTGCAATTTTACAAAATTTCACGAAATTTTCTATGTACATTTGAGTCTATTTCAGTTACGGTTCGCTACTTTCACATGATAAGTTCAAGGATCAAATTGATTGCATTAGTTGAGCGTTCCAGTCGTTGTGAACTTCCTTGTGTAACTGAGTATCTTTACATTGTAATGCTTGGTCAGTTTTGATTGCAATTACACACCTGAGTGTTTTTCTATACGTACATGACTTTTGTCAGGATATTTTGCTGTTCTACAATATATTTCTCAATTGTTCGCATGTCCTTTCTTTGGCAGAGTGGCATGTTGTCGCGCATTGTTTGAATTTGTCAATGCTGAAAAATTGCTTTACAATCGGTTTGCGAGAAAATATTTCTTCGATATTTTATACAAAAACGACAACCTCTAACCGGGTGTGTAAAAGCTGATTTGGTAAAATTTGAGATAGTTCAATCGCTGTATTCTTTTGCCAAGGTGTGTTGAATTTTGCTCCTTAAGTAGAACACGCTTTGCCAGCAAGGAGATGCTGAGAATCTCATTTCAGTAGGTGAACTTTGTTTGGCAGCCCTCTATTTACCTAAGGCCAATGATACCACCTTGGACCAAATCCGATACATAATGTTCTCAAAATCACTCGAAAAACTAATTTTAAATCTATTTTTTCTACCTTCATCATCGGATCCTACCAGCTGGGGCTGGAGGTGAACGGATGTTAGCTTGCTTTACACCATGAACACAAAGAATTCAGTTTCAGCTGAAATTCTCAAGACATTGTTTTGTGGATGTACGAAAGGGTATACAAATAGATATAATAGAGTTTGAGCACAATTTTAAAGTTTACACGGTTATCTTTCCCTGTTGTCTATCATCCGTTAGGTGGTCAAAATCGAGAAGAAAGCTTTAGTGAACAAGATATGCCAAGTAATATGACTGGTCATTCCCAAGCGTTTCTGGTTGTCCTCTAATACAACGTCCTCCAATTATGTTTGTGCCGTCATGTACAGCCGAAACAATCACATTGTAACAACAGAAGTTCTTCTTAACATTCACTATGCTGATTAGTAATTAAAAAAAGAAAAAAAGAAGAATACTTCTCTTAAATTGCAACCATTAGACAGACAACAAGATACCAAAGGTGTAAAAATGATGACAAAAAGAAGCTTAGCCGTTTAACCAATTCCGCCGGCTGCCACAAGCTGAAAAATTGCTTTTCAAAAGCACACACGGGGCGCAATTTATAATTTCATTAGTGCAACGCGTTCACAGCGCTGGTCTGCGTTCAGGCGATAGTCTAAAGTGTCATAGACAAAACAGCAGGAAACGAAACGCCATTGTCGCTGCTGGCATCGCCATTTTGAAAGTTAGCGGAAGTGCAGTCAAGTGCAATGACTGGGAATTAACTGATGCCAAAGCATAGAGATAGAGAGGGAGAGAGTGAATGCGAGGGTTGGACAGAAAAAACAGTAATGCCAGATGCACATTAAAATCGATTTCAATGAAATTCACTTTGACAATTTAGCGAAAAAGTTGACCTATTTTTAAACCTGCTCACACCATACTCTTTCATATTAGGTTTTATTTTTCTATGGCTATGGCTGAACTTTATGAGGTGTCCGATGTTTCCTTCGCTATGTTATATACATTTCGACATTTAAAATGTTTTTGTTAGGGAGCGGTACCTTCTAATGTTCACATTGCGATCAGTTTAACTAGTTCTGGTTGTATAAATAAATTCAAACAAATATAAAAAGATTGCAGGGAAGGGCTTTTAATCCGCTAAACAGACTGACACTGCTCTCTTTTGGGCACTAATCACAAATTTGTACTTTATACTGCAAAAGTTATGAATAAATTATAAAACTATTCGCACTCTGTCTTAATGAGTATTAGAGCCGATGCATATTTTTTTCCATCTTGTTTTCGTTCTTTTTCTTATTCTTGTTCTTCCTCTCGTTCTTGTTCACGTTCTTGTTCTCGTTCTCGTTCTTAAAAACGTTCAATCTCACGTTCTTGTTCTCGTTCTTGAAAATGTTCCTGCTCACGTTCTTGTTCTCGTTCTCGTTCTTGTTCTTGTTCTCGTTCTTGTTCTTGTTCTCGTTCTCGTTCTTGTTCTCTAATCGAAAATATTTCAAACTTGCTTTAACCCTATTTTGCATCACCGTTCAGTTCATATTTAACTGTGCTTTAATGAAACCAATTGCAACTTTTTCAGCACTATAAGCTACATTAAAGTTATCTCCAAAATTTTCCAAACTTTCGTTCTAATTTCCGCAGTTAATCAACCTAGACAACACCGAAATTCTTCCTTTGCGAACAAGTAAGCTTGTAATTGCCATAGACTGTCATTAAATTGCTTTAACGACCAAACTAAAATCGATTGGAAAAAAAAATTAAAAAAAAAAAAATTGTTCTTCAAAGAATTTACATCAGAGTGTAAAAGGCAGTCGTGCCGTAATCAAGTAATCTACTTCAAACAACGCCACAGACGGACACAGAATTGAAATGCGTTAACATTTTCAAAGCCACAGGAAGTGCACAGACAGACACAAAGTAACTCGTCCAAGTAGGCTACTCAGAAACGTATTGAAACAGCAACAGCATGAAGAACAGAAGGAGCTAAAACATTTCGAAGAGTCAAAAGTCAAAGGCAAGGTATGAAGAGAGCAACAGTGGAACATAAAGCCTACCGACAAATTGCATATGTGCAAAATGGTAGACGACATCATTTTTTTTTTTTTCAGCTAATACGCATGCAGACAGACCAACTCACTTTGTCTGTCTGTAGTATATGGCTTGATTTATACAAAGGAGCAATGTCTGGCATAGCATGGCATGAAGCGCCTTTTAATCGTTCACTCTATGAATGCCGCCCACTCACATCCGACTATTCGTTTGTAGTAGCACTGACCAAACTGGCAATCTACTCACTTTATGTCATCACTCAGAGTGCAGAGACTTGTTAAAAATCAACAGATTACATTGGCAACATCATCGAAATCGAATGCGGGGATTTATGGGAACGTGACATGTGATTTTATTTTTTTTCTAACACTAAGCCTGACTTTCTTCAGGTTTTTTTTTTTTTTGTTTTCGAATAGAAACACAAATCGGCTTACGCTGCATTTGGGCAAACATTTCGAAGAAAAAAAATATAAAAAAAGGTCTGCCTTTTGGATTGGAATGTGTTTTGCTATTTTAGCGATATACGGTAAAAAAAAGTAATCAGCGGTGATTTTATTAGATTTTATTTGTTTGAGTTGTTTTGCGAAAACTCATGAAATTTGATTTCTATTTTCGTAGCTAATCATATTCTATTTACTCGGTCAAAATCAAAAGAAATAATTAATATAAAGCTATATTGTGTACGTGGGATGGGTGGTGGTGTATCGCCACCTCCGATTTTGACCAAACTTAACAGGTTGACTTCTAATGATCCTCTTTACATGTGTACCAAAATTCATTACAGTACTTTAAATGGATGCTTAGTTATGACATTTTTTTTTTTCGCTTATATGGGGTTGGGACAACACCTCCTCCAATTTTGTCAAAATTTTAAAATAAACTTGTAAAATTCCGGAGCAGTCCTAGTCGAATGCAAAAAACACGAAGTCTCTATCTATTACCGTTTCTGAGATCCTTTCGTTCATACAGACGGACGGACGGACAGACGGACATGTCTATATAGACTCCTCTATTAATCCTGACCATAATGGTGGTAACTTTGGGGGAGTCTCCGACCATTATTTCTATCTGTTACATACATTTGCACAAAACCAATAGGCTCTTGTACCTTCGGTACAGGGCCTAATGAATGATGGCTTTTGTATGGAAAAATTTTAATAAATTCAATTGAAATATTAAATTGACTCATTTAATATATAAAAGAGAACGTCGTGCCATACTGACTCAAAAACAGTCTTGATTCCATGCTTGTCGATTGAGTTATAAAGAAGTTTTGCTTTAGAAGTTTCCTTACTATTTTTCAGTATTTTACTGACTAAGGAAAGAACGATTAGAATGGATAATTAAACGAACAGAACGCTGCACCTTGTCACGCTAATCCTTTAAGGCGTTGCATTGTTACTAATCAGACTGATTGTGTGAAGAGTATAAAAAGGAATATTCTTTAACATTTAAACTCGTTATAATTCCTCAGTTGTTTAATGCTACCGCCGCCTCTTTGCGTTTGACTATGGATAGAACACCACCATGAAGCATGCAAAATGCAAACGCAAATATGCTGGTGTCTGCATTTTCTGTGTTCCTATTACAAAATCGGCAAATTCTTTTAAGGTTTCCGTGCGACAATCAAACTGCAAAAGGCGGCTTCTTTTGATAGATGATTAGCCTGTGACACGCATTAAGTGCGGAAATAAAATATTTTCCTTTTATTTGATTGTTGTTGGCAACACTCAATAGCAGCCGCTTTTGGTAGCACTGTTATATGTGAGATATACCTTCTAGCCGTCACATTGCGTTCATTTTGATTAATATGTTTCTTCTGTTAAAATAAAAGACAGACAGACAGACAGACATACCTACATAAATATTCAGTCAACCTGGCGACCAAACAAAAAAAAGTATAATGGATCTGAGTGGTCGTAACTCTTTATGGATGTTGGCATAGTCTCCAAAAGTTGTCGGGGTCCTTCTATTGATATATGTATTTATATGTAAAGCGTACATATACATCACATTACACATTTACTTATTATAATTAATTATAATTATTTGATGACACACTTCAAACCTAAGAAACTTCTTTAATGGAAAAAAAAAAGAAGAAAAATTACCAAAATATCTTCAACACAGATTTCAATACCGCCGTCCCTTAGCTACTTATAGAAAGAACACTACACCCTAATGCCACATGAAAGCATACAAAATTAAAACGCTTTGAAAATTTGTCATCTAACAAAAAATTTGGTATCTGCACATTTTGTGCTCCTATTACAAAATCGGCAAATTCTTTTGAGGTTTCGTTGCGCCCTGGAAACTTCGGCATCATTTGATGGTTGATTAGCCAGTCACACGCATTAAGTGCGGAAGTTTTTCCGTTCCCTTTGATTGTTGTTGTGTGAATAGTAAAACAAGAAGAAATTTTGCAGTCAAGTGTGTCCGACTTCAAGACTTCGCGACTTCGCACAAAGTGGGGTAGGAGAGTCTAGTTTTACTAACTTGAAAACTTTATCTCTTATAGTACGCAAGTTTATGTTTGTCATAGAGCCAGACAGACGGATAAATAGATCTATATATATATTATACAGCAACGATTAAAATTTCAAAAAATTTACATAAAATATGTTTTTAAAGGATAATCACAGTGTCCGTCCATAGTAGCACATTATCATCCCATCACATCATTTTTCGCATACTTATTACTAATGATTATATTTGTTATATATCACAAATTAACTTTTTAATTTAAAAAAATTGTATATTTACTATGAATACATCTCCCTTCAACTTCAAAATAGAAGAAAAAAAAAACATCATTCATCTCGAAATAATTACATCGCCGCCCCTTTCAAGCTGATAGATGAACACTACATTGAACTACCACATGAAAGCGTACAAAATTAAGTTTCATTCAGAAATATTTTTGGTCTCTGCATTTTCTGTGCTCCTGTTACAAAATCGGTAAAATCGTTTGAGGTTTCATTGCGACAATAGAAGTGCATAAAGCGGCATCATTTGATGAATGATTAGCCAGCCAGTCACACGCATTAAGTGCGGAAGTATTTTCATTCCATTTGATTGTTGCCGCCGCCTTTGATATACATAAGTAAGTACATATCATGAATTTAGTGTTATCCAAGGCACGGCAAATCATCCCCCTTAATCAAGTCAACCACACCAAATATGTTGCATGCAACCCTCTTCAATGTTTGAGGTGCGGCGGCATCGTTTTATGCATGACAGCTGCCGCCGATGTTTTGTCGTGCGCCCTTCTTCACTTTGATGCTCTGCAGTAATTTAGCATAGACCCTTCGTTTTTTTTTTTTTTTTTTATGTACAAGTATTCTGCCAAGCGAATAGTTTTTCACTGAATGTGTTTCGATTGTGTCTGTGCGCCTAATAGAAAATTCACTCAATTTATGCAATGTTTTTAAAACGATTTTTGAAATGCAAGCAGAATTTAAAACGGGGAGGAAAAAAAAAAATAAAAAAATATTTGCTTAGGTAGAGTCGAAGTATTAATACTCTTCACACTTAGAAAGGAGACACCGCTGTTTGCGCCAACTACCGCGGAATAAGTCTTCAATCCATCGGTTATAAGTTTCTTTCGCGAGTATTGTGTAATAGGCTGAAGCCATATTCGCATTCACTGATAGAACTATATCAGTGTGGCTTCAGACCAAAAAAGGTCGTCCAGTGACCAAATGTTCACTTTACGCCAAATCTTGGAAAAGACCCGTAAGTTCAACAAAGACACTCACAACCTATTTTTCGATAATAAAGCCGCTTTCGACACGCCGATACGATGGAAGTTTTACGACGCCCTGTCTTCACTAGATATCCCGGCAAAGATTGTTCGTCTTTGCATATCTTACACACAAAGCGTTGTCAGGTTGTGGAAAAACCTCACTGCCCCCTTTGATACCAAAAGAGGTTTCAGGCAGGGCGATGCACTGTCGTGCGATTTTTTCAATCTTCTATTGGAATACATCCTACGCCGGTGCCCGTACAAGAACAAGACGAAGTACTTGTTGTCTTCTCGCACCCCGTCAACGCGTCTTGAACAGTCAGTGACGATGAAGAATTTCAACTTCAGTGTTGTAGAAAACTTCGTCTATCTTGGAATAGAGATAACCAGCAACAACAACGTCAGCCTGGAGATCAGGCGAAGAATCACGCTTGCGAACAGATGCTTTTTTGGGCTGAGCAAGCAAATGAGAAGTATAGCCCTCTCTCGAAAGATGAAAATAAAGATCTATAAGAAGCTGATACGCCCAGTCCAATTGTATGGCGCAGAGGCATGAACCGTGATTGAGTTGGATGAGACAGCGTTGAAAGTCTTCGAGAGGAAGATTCTTCGCAGGGTTTTTGGTCCTATTAGAGTCGTCGACGAGTTTAGGTTCCGTATGAACCGCGAGCTGTACGAGCTATTCGATAAGGTTGACATAGTCCAGCGCATAAAATTCCAGCGGCTGCACTGGGCTGTGCACCTTGTGTGAATGGATGAAAGAGCTCCAGCACGCATGGTTTACATGGGGGGCCCAAACTTGATTGGTGGACGCCGAAATAGAGGACGTCCGGGCACGCGTTGGAATGACCAGGTATGAAGAAATCTCTCCATACTTGGTATTCAAAACGACTGGCGTCAGATCGCATAAGACTATGGAGGCTGGCGCGCCTTCCTAGACGCGGCCATGACCGGTAGACGGTTGACGGCCATTTAAGGAAGTAAGTAAGTAAGATGCTGGAAAACAACATAGGCTGCTTTTTGTTAAAATCGGATCGGGCCCAACCACCATATAAAATTTTTTATATCTTTGTTTCCACTTGAGGTAGAGAGATGAAATTTGGTATAAATGTTAATGAGAACGGGAGAAGTAAGTTCCATTGGACAAGAGTGAACAGTTTGGATTTACTTGGCGCATGCGTTTTAAAGGCATCAACAGCTTCTTCGGGCGTTGAAAACCGCTGTCCGCGTAGATTATTTTTAATGTGAGCGAACAGGAAGAAGTCATTTGGTGCCAAGTCAGAGCAAGGTACGCCGGATGACCCATCAATTTGATGTTTTGAGCGTCCAAAAACTCATTTGTTACGGCCGAAGTGTGAGAGCTCGCATAATCGTGTTGAATTAAGATTCGTCTTCGTCGGTTGGTTTTCCTCAGTTAATCGAATACTTCAGGCAAACAAATGGTTGTATACCATTCAGAATTGACGGTCCTTTTTTCCACACGCAATATGTCCGGATTTCGAGAAGAAACATACAATCATTTGCTTCGATGTGCTGTGCGAGAGAGTATCTTTTGTTGGATTTTTGCTCGTCTTGAAAGACCCAGACGGTCGACTGCTGTTTTGTTTCGGGCTCATACGCATATATCCATGTTTCGTCGCTTGTCAAGAATGAGTAGACGCACTTAGTAAAAATGTATCCCGTAAGACGCCGAACAGTGCATATGTAGCCGCAGTACAGCCAATAATTGATAAAGACCCAAATCAATTAATACGTCGGAACATTTTAGAGAAGCTGAATGAGTTCATCTTCTATTTAAATGATGATGATATAAACGGATCAGACGAAGCCAAGATAATAGATCGTCCATTGTATTTATATTTCGTGTCTTCACCTTGCAACTGTTACCCGTGATATTTCACAATTGAACATCGATATCACCCACTTGACATCTTGTTCCGTCCTGGTAGGTAATTTT
This sequence comes from Leucophenga maculata, assembly GCA_035044805.1. Classification (NCBI taxonomy): domain Eukaryota; kingdom Metazoa; phylum Arthropoda; class Insecta; order Diptera; family Drosophilidae; genus Leucophenga; species Leucophenga maculata. Next base: position 384,150 of record JAWNNP010002893.1, on the reverse strand, counting down.
ATTCAGCATGAACACCTGTAGTGTGATTTCCCCTTCTTTATATCTTTTAAGTACACAATTTTAAACTTCGTATGAAGGAGACTAAAACTTCCCTACTAACGAAGCTAACCGTTTTTCTTCTTATATAATTTTAAAACTTTTGAGCATAACCAACAACAATACATTTACCGTGATATATTGTTAACATTATGGAGACATTTTTTTTTTTTGTATAAAAATTGTTGGCTATTCTGAGGATATTTTCACAATGTCATCATGCCTTCCTGAAGTGCGCTAAATGAAAAACTATTGCAGGCAATGGCATTCGTTGCACCTGCGGACACACTTGACCCAGAAAAACTCTACAGAATGCAGTAAGAAAATTATAAAAAAAAAAAAAAAATAAAATCTGTGCAGCTGTGAAAAAAGTTGGAAAACAACATGCAGCATCATCATTTTTCAAAAAAACTAAAAAAGGCGGTGGTGGTGGTGACGAAGAATGTTCCTTGTGTAAATGTTAAATGTTTGTTTCACTTGTCGCCAAAGAAAAAGAATAAACGAACTGGCAATGAGCAGAGAAGGACATTGCATTACTATACGAGTATACGAGTATGTATAAAAAATGAATAGCTTAATTAAAAGCGAAAAGTAAATGACAATGAAAAAATATAAAAACAGTATTTCGGAAGTTGAATAAACTGAAATAGTTGCGCACATACCTTTACAAAAACGAATAGAATAAACAAAACAAATTACCAGGGATAAGACTAATTTTGGTAGAGCATGGTTTTTTAAGTTTGAAAGTTTGTAACATATTAAAATTGGCATCGTGTAGCCGTATATTGTTCAGCTCGATGTCACCAGTCGATCTAGACGGAATTAAAAATACTCTTCACTGCTGTGTGAAAGTCGGATAGCATCGAGTTCTGTTGGTATTCCGATCCATTCCACAACAAAGCATTTTATAAATTTCTTCTAAAATTATTCAGAAAATATTTGTTTGAAGAACATTTTTATTGTCTATAAATGCTTACGAAGCGATTACAAAAATCTATCACACAGGATGAATCAATTGGAATTGAGTTACATTTTTTAAGCTGGCAAAAATCTCAAAAATCTCCAGAATTTGTCTCTGTTGTTGCAATCGTGTTTTATTTGAATTCTATTTATTATTTCTTTTATTTATTAAATGTATATAAAAAACTTACAAACTAATTCAATTAATGATCTTTTTTCCAACGTTCGAATTTTGGCTATGTGTTGCCGTTAAAGCTTCGACTAAACAATTCTCTAGACGATGCTTTACATCATCCAAAGATTTTGAAATTTCCACATTCGTTGAAAACTGGAATTCTAATTTATGCTTTGATGCTGTTTCAGGGCGTGAAACAAATTCAATTGAATAGTCGCTACCGCATTTGCTGAAATTAATACAAAAAAAAAAACATTTCTTTTTAAACACAATAACAAACGTTCAGCATACCTTTCCTCTGTAATTTTTTCATTTATTTTCTTAACCATTTCTTCTACTCTTATACTTTCAGCAAGATTATCCAAATAGTCGAAGGTAATTCGTATAAATATTGAGCCTCTGCTTTTAGAACGTACGGATATCCAACCTGTTAATATATATAAAAAGATATAGAAAATCTTTATTATAAAGAAAATATAAGAAAAATAAACGTACCAGGCTTAGTGCTATATATAATTGCAACTCTTTCATGTAGATGCGTTACATCGGTTTTTAGATTAGGAACAGTTTCGTCTTCGCAAGCCCAAACCGGATCAAAGTCTCCACGACAGGCATTGACGAATACAATTAAATTTGTATCGCTGAGATATTTGTTTTGCAAAAATGGTTTCACAATATCATTTTGTATGCTGTAGTAGTCGCCATCATTAGTATAAATTATATCCTCATGACCACAGCTGCCATCATTGGCATAAATTTTTTCACCCTTACCACCATGTCCCATAACAAATATTACAATGGTCTTAAACATGCTTAAATCTAAATCTATTACTAAAAAAAAAAAATATTTACTTTTAAAAATGTATTTTAATTATAATCTGTTAGGATTTTTTCTTACATGCATTCATAATTGTGCGTATTTCATATGCAGTAGCGTCCTGTTTGAATGCCAAAGGCATTTGATTTTTACGTGAATATTTTCTTATACGTCTCATATCCAGATGCGAACCTATGCGATCTTTATCATTGATTGCATTGTACTTATGATGGTTAAATACCAAAACAAGCGCTCGATTAATGCTGAAGAAATAACAACCCGCATTTGTTGTTGTATAAACATTGTAAAATATTTTCACAGATTGAAAATAATTCGATAGTGTTTTTTTATTATCTAAATTATGGAATTAGTGATATAAATTATTTTTGTAAAATTTTAGACAAAAATCATACCTGCGACATAATGAATGGCAACCCTTCGATGTACATCCTTTATAATGGTTTCACCATGTAGATCACTCCTACCGACTGTTATAATTAAGTTTCTATGATTCAAAAAATGATTTTTCAAAAACGGTTTAATAATATTAGATTCAATGCTATAATTTGAACCATCATTAGTAATAATTTGGTCGTCATCATCACCCTTAACAAATATTTGAATGGTCTTGTAGATATTTGAATCAATATATTCCACTAAAATAAAAATAGTAAATAGAAAATATTATAAAAAATATTACAAACTTATAAATTTTTTTTTGATATTACATTCAGTTATAAGCGCCCTTACTTCAATTGCAGTAGGACGCATTTTATATGTCAAGGGCGTAAAACATTTGGTTCTTTTCCGATCTATGGTACCAATTGCTGCATAGTCTGAAAAGTCACTTATTTCTACTTGCTCCACATTATCTTCTATATTCGAAAATTTTTCAAAGTAATCGAATACTTTTTGTATAGGTTCTTGGCGTAAGCATCGCAAAGCATAGTTGAGTAATTGATATCCTATATAATAATGGCCCATTCTATTCTATAAATTGAAAATATATTATAATCGTACCACTTGAAGCACCCATTTTATATATAGAATACTTACGTCTAGAGCAGACCAGATAGTCATATTATTTACAGCTGCGAAAATATGCCGAAAATCGTTTATAGATTGTAGTTCTCCATTTTCCAGTTCAAATTTTTGCATTTCGTATTTTAATCCATTATTCTATAAGGAAAAAATAAATCAATTTTACTTGCTTTAAAATATTCAATATTTACCTTAGTCAAATCTACCAATTTCTCCGAATTATATTTACGTAGAAACGGATGATCTGTAAATCGTAAACATTTATTACATAAAGCTGTAAATTTATCTATTGGAAGTACCAACCTGAAGCATCATGTCTGGTATATATAAGCAACTTCGAAACGTTCTTTAGTGACTCATTCTCCAGCATTGCTTTTGCCATTTGCTGAGCAAATTTTCTTTTTGTAAAATTTTTATGCTGTCATATAAAAAACCATAAAAGGATATTGAATTGCAAAAAAAAAAACAAAAAATTTAAATACATTAAGATCTTACTTTATCCACCATTATCACCAAACAAGCAAGCTCGCGAAAATTGCTTCTTCGAACTATGAAAAAAAAAAAAGTATCATGTAAAATCAGATTCTTGCCAGATATCTTTTTCCTGAATATATAAAAATTCTCGCTTCACAGTTTTAGTCACAATACACCTCCGAAACGGCTTGTTGAAATTTTATATGTATATTCAATAGGTCGAAGAATAGGTTTTTAACTATTTTTTGTACCCTTAAGTGATAAGGGTGGAGCACCCTAAATTTTTTTGTTGTAAATGTTAATGGGTAATGTTAATGAGTTATGGTAATGGGAAATGGTAATGTTGTAATGATAATAGGTAATGTGTAATGGAAAATAGTAAGGAAAATAGTAATGTGGTATATGTGATTGTAGTGGGTAATGGAAAATCGGTAATGGCAATGGGTGATGGGTAATAGAAAATAGGTAATGGGTAATGATAATGGGTAATAGAAAATAGGTAATGGGTAATGATAATGGGTAATGATAATGGATAATGGGTAATGGTAATAGGTAATGGCAATGAGTAATGACAATGAGTAATAGAAAGGTCCATTGGATGTGTGTAAACAGTTTTATTTTACTGACCGCGAGCGAAGCGGGCAGGGTTCAGCTACATGTTGTGAAGTGTTTTAATAAAAGAGAAACACAAAGCGTTACGGAGCAGAATATGTGGGGTTAACTAAAAATCGTATAATGCCATGATAAACCAAATATGGTAAAATTAGACTTGAAAAATATTATGCTCGGCGATACAACAAAAGGCGATTACAAAAAATAAATACAAAGAGAGGACTAAGCAACCCAAGCCGGGTCCGGTAGTAAATTATATACATACTTTATAATTAATAAATTAATAATACTTAGTACTTACGGCATGCTATCATAGGTTGGATATATTGAAATCTTTTAATTATCTTAAATTTTGGTTTATTTGTCTGAAATAAATAAAATGAATAAATTAGATTGCAAGACTTATAAAAAGTGGTTTTCAAAGCAAGTTAAACCAAAACGGCTGTAAAGTTGCAGGACATACTTATGTACAAACAGGTTTCAGTAGTACTTATATAAAGTATATAAATCTATATAAAAAGTACCAGTATTATACTTATATAAAGTACCAGTATTATACTTATATCAAGTACCAGTATTATACTTATATAAAGTACCAGTATTATACTTATATAAAGTACCAGTATTATACTTATATAAAGTACCAGTATTATACTTATATAAAGTACCAGTATTATACTTATATAAAGTACCAGTATTATACTTATATAAAGTACCAGTATTATACTTATATAAAGTACCAGTATTATACTTATATAAAGTACCAGTATTATACTTATATAAAGTACCAGTATTATACTTATATAAAGTACCAGTAGTTTGTTTTCGAGGCTTATATAAATAAAAAAGCATGTAACTAGAGCAGATGATGCACTTTTCAAATTAATATCGAAGAAGCGAACAGTAATGTAAGTCCTAGGGAAAAGTACCGAAGGTACAAGAGCCTATTGGTTTTATGCAGATGTATGTAAAAGGTAGAAATAATGTTCGAGGACCACATTATGGTCAGGAGTGATAGAGGAGTCGATATAGCCATGTTCGTCTGTCCGTCCGTATGAACGTCTCGGAAACGGTAATAGATAGAGACTTCGTGCTTTTTGCATTCGGCTAGGACTACGCCGGGTTGATTTTTAAATTTTGTCCCTCCCTCCCCCTTCCGCATAAAATCACCCGCAAGGCTTAAATATTCCTCGGCACACAAAAAAAAAAAAAAAAACAAGTAAGGAAATTTCAGTCGGGCGTAACCGACTGTAAGAGGCCCTGTACCAGTTCAGTTCGCCTAACAAACACATTAAATGTTCCCCAAGCTTATGACCAAACACATGACCACTTCTCACTGCACGACTAAGTGCCTTTTAAACCATTTTTTTATGTATGAAACGAAAAGGGAGGTCGCTCAAATTCAATTGCTTATAAAATCGTCATTTATTATCCGATTTTGATGAACTTTTCGGATTTTTGCTAAGAAGGACGATATCTCTATACTGGCATACTTACTTTTTTTTGTGCCGAAGAAATTTTTGGGTGGGTGATTTTATGGGGAAGGGGGGGGGGGGGGAGGGGCAAGTTTTTAAAATAAACTTGTATAATTCCGGAGCAGTCCTAGTCGAATGCAAAAAACACGAAGTCTCTATCTATTACCGTTTCCGAGATCCTTTCGTTCATACGGACGGCCAGACGGACAGACGGACAGACGGACATGTCTATATCGACTCCTCTATCGCTCCTGACCATAATGGGGGTAACTTTGGGGGGTCTCCGATTATTATTTCTACCTGTTACATACATTTGCACAAAACCAATAGGCTCTTGTACCTTCGGTACAGGGCCTAACAAGTAAGAAAATACAGTCAGGCGTAACCGACTGTAACAGGCCCTGTACCAGTTCAGGTCGCCTAACAAACACATTAAATGTTTCCCGAGCTTATGACCAAACACATGACCACTTCTCACTGCGCGAATATGAATGAAAAGAAAAGGGGGGTCGTTCGAATTCAATTGCTTATAAAATCGTCATTTATTATCCGATTTTGATGAACTTTTTTGATTTTGGTTTAGAAGGACGTTAACTTTATACTGGTATACAACATTTTTTTGTGCCGAAGAAATTTTTACCCTAAGGGGTGATTTTATGGGGAAGGGGGGAGGGGCAAAATTTTAAAATAAACTTGTGAAATTCCGGAGCAGTCCTAGTCGAATGCAAAAAACACGAAGTCTCTATCTATTACCGTTTCCGAGATCCTTTCGTTCATACAGACGGACGGACGGACAGACGGACATGGCTATATCGACTCCTGACCATAATGGGGGTAACTTTGGGGGGTCTCCGACAATTAGTTCTTCCTGTTACATACATTTGCACAAAACCAATAGGCTCTTGTACCTTCGGTACAGGGCCTAAAAAAAATAAGTATGCCAGTATACACACAACGTCCCTCTAAGCCAAAATGAAAAAATTTTATCGAAATCGGATGATAAATGACTATTTTATAAGCATTTGAATTTGAACAATCTATGATGCTTCCGTCCTCCCATTTCTTTTCAAACCTAAAAAAATATTTTAATATTTATTCATACAGTAAGAAATGGGAGGAGCAAAAAACATTTCGTCAGTGCCATTTTTGTTATTAAACTTCTACCTTTTTGTTTTGCACTGCTTGGTGCATAAGCTAGGCAAAGTTTAATATGTTTGTTAGGAAAGGATTTTGATCCTGATCTGGTACAGGGCCTCTTACAGTCGGTTACGCCCGACTTAAATTTTTTTACTTGTTTATGTTGAAGAATACTCTCTCAGTAACCCTAATTGGTCTGATAAAACGAATTGATCTTTCGATTTTGTCCGCACGTCGATCTATGCTCTCCATCGTTGTCCATCACAATATTATTTGTGGTTAAATTGTTTCTCCATTTTTTCCTTAAATCATTATTTTTAAATATTACTTCTCGTTTTTCGCGTATCTACATATATGCCTTTATTTTGCACAACAATGAATGCCTGCCTTGATTCAACTCGCTCTCTATGTCTATTCTCCGCTGTATCTATTATCCTCATTAATACTCCTACAATTCTTCTCTAAACTGTATAAAAAATGTGCCCATAAATCTGAGCTACAAACTTTATAGCTAATCGAGTTAACCATTCGATTATATATTGAGCAGAAACCAGGAGCTAGATCTCGGGTTCCGCTCAACTAAAGAAAGTTTTCGGTAGTTGCACCGCTTTAAAAACTTAATGAAGTCTTACATAACTCCCTCTGTAAGTCGCACGTATAGCATCTTCTGTAGCCAACTGAAATGAAAACCAATAATTAATTGATTAGAAAATTAGTCAGTAAGTCAATTCTAATAATATAACATTCAAAAGTGGGGGTTTACCCAAACTATGCAACAAGTGCAAAATAAATGAAAATCGGATTGCACTTGTCTCAAAAAATTTTGAAGCAACACATAGAGATACGGAAGGACAGAACTAGATCAAATCGTGGTGACGAGCTAAACGAGACATATAAGCTTTAGAGGGAATACGACAATTTTTATTGCTTTATATACTTTCTGATAAACTGCTAATATAATGGTGTACAAATGCATTTATTTTGGGTGGTGCTGTATTAGCTACTATAAAATATGAAATTTAGACTGAATGGTATACAATTTATGGATCGAGAAAAGTTACATTTCTACTCGATTTTATAGTTTTAAAAATTCTCAAACTTAAAAAAGTATTTGAGAAAAAAAAAATTATATTCTTGCCAGATATGTGGCACTGTCTGAACCTGCCTTAAACTGCTTACCACACGTTTCTCATTTTCATTTTCTGAAAATAAAACCAAGCATCTTGGATAATGCTCGAATTCCATTTTTGAATACGTATATATAAATAAATTCACACAAATAAGAATAAAAACTTGCAGCTTGATTGAATGTCCACAATAAACTGAAAAAGTTCCACCATGTGAAATATTTATAAATGCCTTTGGTTGTATATATATACAACAAGATTCGCAATATTGCTAAAAAGATAAACAAAAAACCAAGAAAAGACGGTATCTTCAGTAGCACCGAAGCATTAATACTCTTTACATATGATATTTTCTTCGATGCTTTATTTAATTTGGTACAAGCTGCACGAAAAAATTATAAAACAATTTATAAATATTATGTATGAAGGGTGAACTAAAAGCAAACAAACAGGAAGTACTGATAGCATTTGAGTGCAGTTTAAACGATGCCAACCAGAGAACTGCAGCGATGATGCATCGCAACAAAAAGTATACCGCATTCAAAATTGGTGTATTTTTTTATTATCCGATTAGCCACGATACTGACTCATAACATTTTTTTTTACTTAACTCAATGAGTACTTAAAATACATAGCACTCTTCTGCTTACTCAATTTTTTTTACCATAGTAGAATAATACATAGTGACGCCACTTCAACCAATCGCTCTCAAAATAGCTACATTTCAGAGAGAATAGCTACACTCAGTATGCGCTATCGTATGAAGTTATGGTTTCTTTATTCCATGTTTTTGGTAGTAAAAACAACAAAACAAAAAAAAAAAAAAAAATTGCAGTCGGGCGTAACCGACTGCAAGTGGTCCTGTACCAGTACAGGTCGCCTAACAAACACAAATGTTTCCGTAACTTATGACCAAGGAGTGCAAAACTAAAAGCTAGGAAATTATTAAGAAAAAATTATACTAACGAAAAGTATTTTGCTCCTCCCACTTTTTACTCCACCAATAAGTGCCTTATAAAAGGGAGGACGGAAGTTCAAATTCAATTTCCGAAATTTTCTGCCGAAGAAGTTTTTAGCCTTGAGGGGTGTGATTTTACGGGAAAGTGGAGAGGGGCAAAATTTACCAATAAAACCCGTCAAATACCGGCAAAGTCCTAGTCTTATGCAAAAAGAATGAAGTCTCTATCTATTAACGTTTCCGAGATCCTTTCGTTCATACCGATGAACAGACGGACGGATGTGGCTATATCGCCTGCTCTATCACTCCTGCCCATAATGGGTACCTTTGGGAGGTCTCGGACAATTATTTCTAACTGTTACATACACCACCACATAAGCCAATAGGCTCTTGTACCTTCGGTATAGGGCCGAAAAACAAACAAGGTGCTCTCTCTTTCTTACTTTCTACTACTCTTAGCTACATATATTTTGAGAGTTGCGCTACCTTTTATAATAGTACCATGACTCAGAGTATTACTACAATTTGGTGCTGGTTTCTACTCATATAGAGTTTGTGCTAAGCGTGGTACAATTATAGAAGGTAGCGCCACTCTAACAATATATGTAGCTGAGAGCAGTAGTAGTTCGCATGGAACTGCGTTTACTACATCCATTTGAATGACATTCAGTGTCATCGGAGAATGAAAGTTAGTAAGATAACAGAGGCTATAGGCATCTCAAGACTACGCATGCCGTACAAGTGTCTCGTCAACATGGCAAAAATTAATAAATTGGGCTACAAACTGCTTACCATCCAGTGAAATCTCTAGAACTATGCTGAGAAATAAAACGCTTATTTACCAAAAGAAATATCTTTTATTCAAAAATTCAATGAGTTATCAGACACCATTGATATTGCCTTGACTAAGCCATACTCTATATGATGCTTTACAACATCCAAAGATTTTGAAATTGTCTCGTTCCAACAATATTTGAATTCTAATTTATGATTTGATATAGTTTCGGGACGGGAGACAAATTCAATTGAATAATCACTGCAGCCACTGTAATTGAAGTACAAAAAAAAACCGTCTTGGTTAGTATTTGAATAGTTTATAATTGTATATGGTTATCTAACCAACCTCTTCTCCGAGATAGGATGCTGTATGCGCTTAACCATTTCCCTAACGATTATATTTTTCATGTGACTATCTAAATAGTCGAAGGCAATCTGTATAAATATTGATCCTTCGCTCTTAGAACGTATCGATATCCAACCTGATGAAACATAAATGCTTACTGTTATACAAATATTTTAAAGGAACATAAAATAGTAAGCCAACCTGGTTTAGTGCTAAACACAATAGCAACTCTTTCGTGTAAATGTTTTATATTGGTCTTAAAATTCGGCACAGTTTCGTCTTCGCAAGCCCAAACCGGATCAAAGTCTCCACGACAGGCATTGACGAATACAATTAAATTTGTATCGCTGAGATATTTGTTTTGCAAAAATGGTTTCACAATATCATTTTGTATGCTGTAGTAGTCGCCATCATTTGTATAAATTATATCTCCACTATCACCGTGTCCCATAACAAACATCACAATGGTCTTGAACATGCTCAGATCGAAATCTTTAACTGCATAAAAATAGATAAATAAAATGTTTTCAAAATTCTTTCAGATGATTACTTGCCTGCATTCATAATTGCACGTATTTCATGCGCAGTGGCGTCTTCTTTGAATGCCAAAGGCATATGTTTTCTTTTAAAATAATTTTTAATGCGTTGCATATCCAGATGAGAGCCTATGCGATCATTTTTACTGTGTCCAGTGTACTTGTGATGGTTAAAAACAATGCCCAATGCTGGATTAATGCTCAAGAAATAACAGCCTTCAGTTGTTGTTGTGTGCAGACCGAAGCAAATATTATTAGGTTTAAGTTTATGCAGTATATGTAAGCGATCTAGAGAATGAAATATATGTTCATGCAGTAAGTTATTTATGAAAGTCAGCAAATAACCCACCGCTCAAATCAGTATGTTGAATAGCAACTCTTGTATGTAAATTCGGTCTATTAATGATATTACGAAATAACAGATTGTTATCGACGGCTACAATTAAGTTTTTGTCTTTGAAATCTTCATTCTCCAAAAATGGTTCAACAATATCCGACTGTATACTGTAAGAGCCACCGAATTTGGTATAAAATTTTTCGCCATCAACACTTTGCCCCTCAATATATATAAAAATAGTTTTGTACAAACTGCTATCAATAAATTGTACTAAATTCGATAAATAGAGAAAATTTTAATTTTTGGCGTTAAGTAAAATTTCGTCCAATACTTACAACCATTTGTAATTGTGCGTACATCAATTGCTGTGGGATATATTTTGTATGTCAAGTGCATAAAATTTCCCTCTTTTAAATATCTAAAAGGTTCTATATTCAAATCAACAATGGCACGTTCCATTGTACCAATAGCAATGAAGTCTGAAGCATCATACATATCTTGCTCTTTATTATCTTCTCCTAACGAAACTGCTTGAATACTATCAAAGACTTTTTGTATAGGTTCCTTTTGAAAGCATCTTAGTATGTAGTTGATTAAAACATTACCAATGTAATGAAAATTATTTGTCTATAAAAAAAACAAAAATTTTATTATTTGCTTTTTGTTAAATTTTAAGGAATTCCTATACCATATATATAGTACATACTTACATCTAGAAAACACCAGAATGTCAAATTTTTCACATTTAAGAAATAATCATAAAAAACTTTTAAACTTCTTGGTTTATAATAATCATTGGTCAAACTGTTAATGTCAGATATATCAAATTTTTGTACGCCGTAGTTCAATCCATGGCTCTAGAAATCGAAATAACTTTCTATTGAAGCCTCTTTAATAGAATAATATTTACCTTAGTTAAATAGACAAAGTTTTTTGCTAAGGGTTTATAAACAGCTGAAAAAAAAAATTCGTATATATTTATCGAGAATATTAATATGCATGTTTGTGATATATTCACGATTTTGATAAGAGATATAGGACAACGTTCTATCTGGAGAGATTTTTTTAACAAAAATCTATTGAATATTTTAGTAGAACCACTGTGTCTTCATATACGGTAGATATGTGTAAAAGATAATAAATTTAAATCTTACGATTTCGAAAGATCTTTCCAAGACTTGTGTATTAGAAATCGCGATATCCATAATTTACCGGCCATTTTCCAAAATTCATAACTGGCTCGTAGAAATATACAAAATAATCGAATATTTTGTTAAGCATGTTGTTATCGAGCTATTGTCGAGCAGTTATCAAGCAGTTATCGCAGTATACGAATTTTTGTTGTTTTGTACTTAATTTTAAAGGTAATAAATTAAATTACTTCACAATGGTACTAAAATATTTTATATTTTTAATGACCAATTTTAAAAATACTCACCTTGTCCTTCACATCTTGTATAAATGAGTAGCTTTGACTTATACTTCAGTGAGTCATTATCCTCTAATGCCTTTGCCAAACTCCGTCCATTAACATAATTTTTCTTATAAGGAAAGTAAATTTACTTTTAGAAATTATTAAATCAAATATTATTTATAATAAAAACATACCATTCCAATAAATATCACTACACAAGCGAAATCTTGAAAGCCAGTATTTCGAACTGTAAAAATTAAAAATATATAAATTATTTAATTTCGTTAAAAGCGAGATGTATATAGATCAAATCAGCTCGTCGAGCTAATAAGAAATATATATTTTTTATACTTTGCGAGGTCGACTTAAAATGTTTTATGTGAAGGGTATAAAAATACGATTTTTTATATAAAAGTATAGAATTATTATTTAATAATTTTTACTTACTATATAATACCATATCATTGATATATGGAAATGTTTGAATCAGCTTATTTTTTGTTTCACTTAACTGGAATGAATATAGTGAATTAGATATATTTACGATATACTTGTATTAAGGAAAATAGCATAAATAATAAAAAACACTGCAATCGAAAGTTATCTTTGTTCCATATTCCTCGAAAAATATTCTTGGAACGACCCCGAAACCAAGCTTCAAAGTGCCGAATTTAAGACGCGCGTTAAGCCAAAACCCAAAATATCACGTTTGGAAATATCAAAAGTGAGAGAATGTTGATTGGATTCTACGATTCGAAGAGTTCGTTCCACCGGGCCAAACAATCAATGAATCATTTTATGTTGGCGTTTGATCCGTCGTCCAGAATATTGCCAAGAAGGCAATCGATCGACACTTTTATCAAAAATCTTTTTCACCTGATTTGGCATTATGCGACTTTTTTCTGTACGGCAAGCTGAAATTATGCATAAAAGGATGGCGCTATGCAGATGTGGAGGCCATCCAAAAAGGCGTGCAACGAGGTCGTTAAGGTCATTCTGGCCAACGAGCTAAAACACTTATTCGAAATATTATTGGATCGAGCTTATAAGTGTATTCAGTCGAAGGGAGATTACTTTGAGTTGTAGTTTTCATATTATTCCAAATGTTTGAGAAACTTTGAGACACACCTTGTATATGGTTATGCTTTGTAGTAGGTATAAATAGTATAGCTATAGATTAGTAAATACAGATAATAATTTATATATACTACTTACCGTACTTTCGTCGCCTGAATTTTTTGTATATAATACCAAACACCTTGGTTGATACTCGAATTCCATTTTTATTTTTGTTTAATGTTTGTTAAAAGTGTGTACACGGTTATAGATTTATACTCGTATTTATTGTAAATATGTTTAGTTGAATTTTATAAACGATAAAGCTTATTATTATATTTATAACCCTTCACATTAATAACAATGAGAACATGATGCATGATAAACTGACTGTTCGCAAAATACTGAAAATATTATACTTAAGGCTGATAAAAATATATTTGTATACAAGACTGTGATTCACCCATTTCAAACAAAAGTGCAATGAAAAAAAAAGGAAGCAATAAAAAAATGATATCACTAATATGAAATAATTTAAGCTTGGTCAACTACGAGATACCCTATGGTGATTAAAGCTTTTATCTTTTTTCTTTTTAATATTAACTTTTTATTGGTTTTGTGTTCGAATTTATGCATTAATTAAATTTAATCATAAGTAAATATTATGAATTTTGATTACTTGATTACTTTATAATGGTGAATAATCAATTCATTATAATTTATATTGTCTTACACGTAACGCAGTATTTGAGATTAATTATAGTATAGCCAAGTCCGTCTGATTATCTGTCTCCTTTAAGGAATTGGTTTTATATGATGATATAAAGATGTTTTATAACTGTTAGCAAACATTTTGTTAAGGCTATGGTGAAGATACGATACAAACATTCTGGGAAATGAACGGCAAAAAAACCCTTTATAGAAGCTCTGGACAAATATATGACATTGAGTTTTCTAAAAATATTTACCAAGCTTTCACAATATGTTCAACTTTGCTAGTTGTGTTTGATAAGAGTCAAGAGTTCGATAGTAGATCACTAAAGTCAGACCCAGCCGGAAATTTTTACTGCAGATAACAGTAAAGAATTCCTGCGGTTTGAACACGATAATATCTCTGGTGTTGTTACAGATGCATTTTTTTTAATAGCAAGACTGGCGTGTTAAGATTATAAATAGTTGCAATGTACTCGAAAATATCCGCATCAGTAGTTGTCCGCTCAGCAAATCGAGAAAGAAAAATATGTTGCAATAGGCTTAGGCTGATCAGCTGTTACTTTATATAAGCAACTTTAAATTCTCTAAAGGGTGTGTTGATCTTATAAGAAGTATGTACTCACTATTAACTTGTTTGCATAGCACTTATTTGTTCTAATAACGCCGTGGATTTCACAGGTAGTAGTGGCTGCTTTCAATTATAGTGGAAATTATTAAACTAGTTGTGAATCATAAACGCATTTGAATTTAAAAGTTTAGAGTAAATTCGCTTTTGCATGATATTATTTTTAATATTAGCTTGGACCATATCTGGGCACTCTTCTAGGAAATTTTCCTGGGTTTCGTTGGCTTCCAAGTAGAAGCTGTCACTTTCCATCTCCATTTAACATAAGTCTTCTAAGTCTACAATCTCTAGTCAGAAAACCTGAAACCATTATTAGAACGTTCTTCTTGAGTTCATTGCATATATCAGATATTTTTTATTGTGAGGGCATAGCAGCAGTTCCCCCTGTTGTAAGCCTTCACAGATTTACAAGGATTCTGAGTGTGTCTGGTTCAAGTCCACAAAATGGTTTCTGACCATTGAAGGAAGAGGTTTTTTCCTTTCTCGGCACATTAACAGGTACAGTACAGAGTTAGCTTTTTCAATCTTCTTAAGTTGTTTAGTTTAAGTGTTTGATAATCAGTTATTTACCCCTAATTTAATATTGTAGTTTGACGCTATATTTTTCCATTTTCTTGTCACACTACATACAAAGGTTGTCACTAGTATAAAGGGCATCCGTCAATATATTTCTTGCCCGGTTGTTGACATAGTTCTCCATGTCTCTATTATATCTTCCTATTTAAAGAATGCCTGGATGTGCAGCATTTGATTAAGAGCTACCTCGAAGACGTGAACACACTGCCCCTATTTAAGTTATTCAAGCTATTCACATTCACATTCACTTTTTTTTTTTTTTTTTTTGGAGTGCACCCACAAGTCTTCACATCAATGGCTTTGTATGTCATCATTGTCATTGTGGCTTTCTTTACGATATATACCAAAAATTTCTAATATTTTTGACCTCATTGGAAAAATCTATCAGCATGTCGTTCATCCGTATTGCTTTGAGTTATTATAATTTATAGTTCTTGCAAAAAAAAAAAACAATTGTCGCAATAGCTGGGATAATACTCTGCTTTGGAGCATCAAGTTTGTATGTTCTTGATGACCTTTTTTATTTGTTCACATATTGTGCCCTCGAATTTTTCTCTGCAATTAATTATTATCTCATCAGCCTAGGCTTAATAGTGGATGCCGTTATTTGTTAGCCGTTGTCTACAAATTTGTTAAGGTTCTTAGCGTAAAAGAGGTGAGATTTATTGGTGTGAAGAATATAGAGCAGAGCTCGCAAATAACAATTGACCGTACTTCGTTGTCCGTAAATAAGTCTCATTTACAGACTCATTAAGCAAAAAGTCAGAGAGGAACCCTTTAATTCAAGTCTTAAGTAGGTAAGTATGTCTGGGAATTCGCTGACCGTTTGGATGCGAGCGAAGAAAATACAAGTCTTCTGTGTTTGTATGCGTTTGTGCGAATAATTTTCAGGTTACAGATTTTTTCCAACAGTTTTACGCAAACGAGAGGGCAATATTGCCAAAAAACCAGTGTTCTGCTCAGAGCGAGAGCAAGTGTGCAAAGAGAAAAATGGTCAACTCTTATTTGCGAGCTCTTATTTAGAGTGAATCCGTCTTACCTACCTTCGTAATAAAAGCGAACTATGCCTTCCTCCAGCCAGTCTAGGCTATTTCACAGAATTTTTTTGGATTTGAAGTTCTATGTCTTTCTGAAAGATTTTGTCATATCTAGGAAATGAGCTAATAGCCTATCTTAAATTAATCTCCCAAATATTACTCGCTAGTTCCCCGTTTGCTCTCCTATGATTGCATTGTTGGAAGTTGCTTGGTATATTGACTTCAATGATAAGTTTATGTGATTAATTGCGTAAAGTTATCATGGAAGTTGCTTTACCTCTCTCACATGACCCCCTCCCCCCCCCCCCCTCTCCTCGTATTCATTTTGAAAGAAGATCGATTGTTCAAGAACTGAATTATAATTTTGATAATTAATTAATTTCTATCAGTTTTCTTATGATGGTCCGTTTACATGAGGATATTGGCTCAACTATCAACCAAATTCGAAGATAAATTTTTGACAGTTTGTTTGTGCGCGCATCACCTAAAAGCCTTTCATGTGAATCAAAATCGAATTACTGAAAGATAAAATACTTTATTGTGAGTAACATGTAGCGTTTATTTTATTATAATCGTCCATCAAAATCAAAAGAATTTAAAGTTAAAATATGAATAAAATTTTTAAGCTTAAATATTGCTAACGCTATTCAAACAATTTTCAAAGCTTTGACAAATTTACACTTTTGTCAGATACACATTTCCATTTTGAAATTCTATTCAAATTGCATTTAATCACTTATTTAAAGTTCTACTTGAATTTAGTAGTCGATACCATTATTTTATTAGTTTTATACTAAAATACAAATTTAAACTTAAACGCATTCAGAACTAAACAAATTGTTGGAATTTGCAATTTCAGTCTTATTTATTTCAATTGCGAATACAAATTTGTATATTAAATTCGCCCAAAACCTTTTAATTAATTTCCAAACGCTTTTAGAAATCAAATATAATTTCTGCTAACACAATTTATAATTTAAACGAAACAAGCATTTTATGCAATTTGTATTTTAGTTAGTAGTCTCGCATTTAATATGCCGATTTGTGGCAATGCAATATGAATGCGCATAATTTTTGGACACAATTTCCAAAATGAAGAGAATTTGCTCAAAATGTATAAAATTATTTAAATTGTTGCCTGCGTCTGTTTGCGAATGCAAATCGATTTTATATTTGAAAATTGCTGTCAAGTGTGAAAATGCTCAGACCGTGAAAAATGTGACATGAAAATGTGAATGGAAAATTGAAAAATAACATTTCTAAAGAAATTGAACAACCTTTGAAATAGTTTATTAAAGCTTTTTAATGCAAAATGTTTGACAGTATTTCAATTGGTTCACATCTGATAAAGAAGTGACTTAAAAAAAATTGTAGCCTTTATGACAAATTTCAAATTTCAAAATATTATCCTAAACAATCAAAGTCAAACATCTGACCTAATGTTGTTGTTGTTGGGAGCTTCTTGTGCTTCTCCAGATTTGGACTTAACACCCGTGAATATGTCAATTTTGACATCATTCGCGCACAAGAATGGCGAGTTATGGGTCTAAGCATTTGAAAAGCTATCTCGACTCAAGGGTTTAGTGGTGAATGAGGACAAGAAGAAGTATTTGAACTGTGACAATGGAAAATTTCAACTTTAGTGTTGTAGAAAACTTCATCTACCTAGGAATAGAAGTTAAGAGCAACAAAAACTTCAGCCTTAAGATCAAGCGAATAATCACACTTGCTAATAGATGAAGTTTGCATAGTCCAACCCATAAATGATAATTTATTCGGACGGAGAACCGGAAGAGGACGATCGGACACACCTATTATTGTATTTACGCAGAAGTTTGAAAGCTATCATTAACAAAATTCACCAACAAGCAGTCAGCTTTTTTTTTTTACGACATCTTACTTGGACCAAAAAAATATCAGATGTTCGTGGACCAAGGAAGAATACTCATGTTTATGCTGTGAGTTGTTGTAAATCTGCTCAGCCTGGCTTTAATTGCTTAATTAAGTCCGTTAGGATTATACAAATGGGCGTGTCAATTGCTCTATTTTATGCGCTTTTACCAGTCCATTGCATCCCAGAGTGCAGATATTATTGCAATATGGCATCCACATATTTTGCTTTCATATAATTGTTTTGCAATAAATTTACTAAGTACACCAAAGCACTGAAGCCTCCCATGCACTTTTCAAATTTGGAACCAAGAATTTCGGTGCAAGATTTCAGCATACCAAAACGTAGAAGTTTTTCGAGAGTTTTGTGATCCAAACAGTCGCTCGGCAATGTTTTTGCTATCCGCTTTTAAAGGAAATAGAGAAAAATAATTTCAACTTTCGTCATTTCGGACTATTCCTCGAAAAGTGTGACAAAGATGAAGCTCTTCATTTCAAAGTTCAAGCAGTGCAAAACAAAAAGGTAGGAAATGAATAAGAAAAAATGGTACTGATGAAAAGTATTTTGCTCCTCCCACTTCTCACTGCATGAATATGTGCCTTATAAAACATTTTTTTAATGTATGAAAAGAAAAGGGAGAACGGAAGTATCATAGGTCGTTAAAATTCAATTTCGTACAAAATCGTCATTTATTATCCGATTTTGATGAAGTTTTGGGAAAAATGGAATACTTAATTTTTTTTGTGCTGAAAAAATTTTTAGTCTTGAGGGTGATTATATGGGGAAGGGGGGAGGTGCAAAATTTTTAAATAAACTCGTCAAATTCCACCGACTCCTAGTCGAATGCAAAAAGAACGAAGTCTTTAGCTATTATCGTTTCCAAGATCCTTTCATTCATAAGGATGGACAGATGGACATGGTTATATCGACTTCTTTAACACTCCTGACTATAATGGGGGTAATTTTGGGGGTCTCCGAACATTATTTCTACCTGTTACATACATTTGCAGAAAATTATATTCTATTCTATTCTATAATAGCAACTGATCTCAACTAAAAGTCTGGCAACACTGCCAATCAAAATAAAATACAAATCGATTTGTTAGCATGCCTTGAATTTGCAATCACTTCTTTAAATACATACAAACCTTTTTTAATCAAATCTTGCGGAAATAAACTTATTTCAACAACTGGCAATGTTTAGGCCCCAGTGAACTCAGTGTTTGTGTTGTAGCCTGTGTAACATATAGAACATGGCTACCAACAAATATCTGCCTATAAAGCAACAGCTCGTGCGTTTCGATGATGTTAGCAATATATTCAAACTGATTCGACTATTTCGTGCAAATGAGTGTCTTTGGAATCCCAGTTCGGCAGCATATCACAATTTGCCGCTGAAGGAGAATGCCTGGCAGCGCATTGCTAAGCTGTTCAATGGTGAATTCACTGTGGATCAAATCAAACTACAGGTTAAGGCGCTCATGAACTACTATGAGATCGAACGTTTGGCAATAAATCGTAGCGCCATCTATGGACACGATTATGTACCAAGGCATTCGTACTACTATGAGTTGGAATTTATGAATCCTGAGAAATTATGTCAGAAGCGAACAGCACTAATTCCAACGGTATGTAAAAAAAAAAAAATGAATTTAATAATTTGTTATATACTTTGAATTTCTTGCTAGTCCGAGGACGCCATGATTGCACATGAGCCATTGAAACTTGTAAATCATGATGAAACTGCTTATATAGAGGAATGCTTGGCTAGTAGCAAGATAGATAGTAAGACACCGCTAGCCTATAGCAGCACGGATGATTGCCGTGAGCATGATATAGTGAATAGGCGTATTACCGCGGACAATACTGCAGTCATACCTGGACGTAGATGTAAGTAGATACAAGTAGAGAGCTTGTTTAATTTAAAATTTTGTAATATTTTACAGCCACAAATCCAACTAATGTTCATTTTCAACTTGATGATTGGCTTAGTTGCCATTCGCATGGTGAGCTTCCTGCCATAGAAACAGCTAATCAGTGTCCTTTTCTACCTACTATGGCTATGAATGCATCTCAGACTATCGTTGGCAAATATTACACCGACTATGAAATCTTTCAATATTCACATCATGATCTATTGGGTGGTGAGGATGAACCAGAATACCAAACTGATGATGCTAGAAAATGTGCGCACTATGCGCTTAGCATTGAAGAGGATAAAAACTTTAATGCACGTCCATCACGTAGAGAAGAGTTGCCATATAGTTTTTATCGTGATCTTGCTGCACCAGCGGCACGTGCAATGCGTAGAACATCGGGTGCACAGGAACATAGTAAACCAAAGCAGCAGCGTTCACGTCAGAATACAACAACTATGCAAAAATCACCTATGACCAGATCAGATGTCTATGATTGTGGCTGTGATATAAGCGCTTTGTGTAAAACATTTAACGCGCGTCAGGAGCATCAAATGCCACAGCAAAAAATTAGTAACAGGAATGATAATCCGTATGTAGTGATTGGTTATAAGTCTATACCTGTTAGAGAACAAAGATCTGTGGAAGAATGCCCAGAAGATTGTCCAAATGCAATGCGACAGCGTAGAAGTTTAGCCAAATGCCCAAAAGAATGCCCGAATGCAATGAGACAGCGAAGAAATATAGAAGTATGTCCAGAAGATTGTCCAACTGCAATGCGACAGCGTGCTGCTGCACGGCGCGTAATTGAAGAGCGTGCACGTGCGCAGTTATATAGCATGGAGCCAACGAAAGCAACGTGTAATTATGAATATGATGAAAATGGAGAGTTTGTGCCGTACAGCAGAAACGTACCGAAAATGAATGACTATGATTATATAATGAAGGATACTGCAACTTCGCGACAAGCTGAACGAACTGAAGATTTGAATCGTAACGCACCAATAAGAAATGGTCAAAGAAGCGCACAAAAGACCACACGAAGCATACGTGAGCAACCAGCAAAGAGAGTTGAAAACAATGAACCATATTTCGAACATACTACTCCAGCACCATTAAGAACAGAAACTCAGAAGCAACCGAAATCAATGGAGAATGCTAGAACTAAACGTCCGTTAGATCGAACAGAAGAACCAGGTTCAGAAGCTGATATGCGCCAGCCAACGCAAAATAGAACTAATGGGCGTCGTTCCAAATCAGTAGAAAGTCATGAAAATATTTACGATACAAGAAGATCGCCGGAGTCAGATAAGGGACAACAACAAATGAAAACAAACCGTGAAGCAAGAGCTACAACTTCTGATGAAGATGATGCATACGTGCGCAGACAAGAGCAAAATAGAACTAATGGGCGTCGTTCCAAATCAGAAGAAAGTCATGAAAATACTAACGAAACAAGAAGATCGTCGAAATCAGATAACCGAACACAACCAACGAGACCAAGTCGTGATGCAAGAGCTACAACTTCTGATGAGCATGTTGCAGCTGAAACTCACAAAAATAATTCCAATACAAGAAGATTGTCGAAATCAGATGACAGAACACAACCAACGAGACCAAGTCGTGATGTAAGAACTACATCTTCTGATGAGACTGATGCAGACGAGGTGCAATCAACCGTCACTCGGTACGAACAACCAAACAAAAAAAATGTGGTTAATCGAAGACCAATGGAAACAGAAGCTGAAGACAATATATTTGATACAAATATAACTGTAAAATCTAATACTCCACAAGCTACGAGAAGTCATCGCACTTCAAGAACTGCACCAACAATTGATACAAATGATCAAAGGCAACAGCAGCCAAGCACTACACAACGATACGATGAAGATTCTAGAAAAGCAACCGGTAAACGAGCAGAAAGTTTCGACATTGAAGTTAATGAAGGACAAGAGAAAGTAATAAGAGAACCAAGCACTGAGACACCTAAGGATGCTAAAAGACCAACACAAGAAAAAAACCGAAAAGAAAACGATGCACAATTTGGAAAATCTGTTGACGATCCTCTTTGCATATGTGATGACAAATGTCAGGTGTCAGAAGCAGAAGACAACTTGTCCGATTGTATTTGTGAACGAAGAATCGAGATTGCTACACCAACTTATCCAGAGGAATGTGATGAGAATTGTGGCAGATTACCGTCAATTAATCGCATCGATAGAATTGCAGCATGCAGAGGTAATGCGGCGAAAGGTGCATGTCTAAGTGAATGCGATCTACGGCATACTTTAAAAGAAAGTCAAAAGGATGCGCAAAAACCGAAACAATTGAGGGAAAACTCTTTGCATAGCACATCACCAAGTACGAAAGCAAAAGAAGAAGATCAACAGCAAAGTCAAGAACAGTCGAAAAATACTTCTCACGAGTCACAGAAAAGTAGAGGTCAAACACAATCTAGTGAACGCAGTTTAAAAAGAGATCACTCACAAACCGAACTTAAACAGCAACAAACGTTGAATGATAAATTAACAGATAGAGAAAAGAAACAAATTCCAAGAGATGGCTCACAGTGCGAGCTCTATGATGAGTGTGTACAACGAAAATATGAACAACAGCGTTCTAGAAATCGTACACCATTAAAATCGAAGACGAAGCAGGAACGTATGTGTTGCATAGAAACTTGTGAAGCACTCACACAGTTCGATTGCGAATATCAAAAGGCAAAATTTCTACAAATGATGGCACGCCAGGCAATGGAAAAGAAAAGGGAGGAACAAGAAATATTGCGAAAACGTGCCGCACGTAGAAGTAACTCGTGTAAGTGTGAGAAAAAACCAACACGTCCACAGATCTCTGCTGATCTTAAATACGGCACTTGTTGTAACAGAAACCGACGTAATTTTATGGGCAAAAAATCAAGAGTCAGCGCATCTCCAATTGCATACGATCAAAAAGATGAAGATGGTACCAAGGTGGTGCTCATGCGAGAAACGGATTTAACTGATCACGAAACAACAATTTGTGACATGGAAAATTGTCCGAACCAATGTTTATTATTGCCACACCGTTCAAAGGCCACGTTCGAGCTGTGTACCTACGAGTCGGATGTACTCTTGAAAATTATACCGAATTCCGCATTGGATCTGCCCAAAGAGGAACAAGTGAAGAGTCAAGCGCATGTAAGACGTCTGTATGATCAAGAGAGTGATAAAACGCGCTATCCGAGAGTTGAATGCTACTGTAACAATCTGAATGAGCAGCAAAGTGAGGAGCGAGTTGAGTTACTTGAAAATAAAAGTAGAGGCAAAGCGCAAGCAATGTGTGAGTCAGCTTGCCTAATATTTGCTAAAACTAAGCAAGGGTATACTTCCGACGAGACTAAAATTGACAAAACTACAAAGGAGCAGCGAAACTCAGCAGAGTATACGACTGCACAAACACAGAGAAATCAAAATGCGAAAATGGCTTCGGGAAATGCTAAACCAGCTACGCAAGTCTATGAATTGATCTGTGCTTGTGATGACGAAGAAAATATGAGTCCTGCAAATGAACAAAATATTGAACCAAATGTTGAGAATTATGAGTCGTTAGAATTAGTTATAGTTGATAAAACAGCGGCTAGAAGTAAGTCCCAAGAAGCAAAACGTAATAGAGAAAAGCAAAACACTTCAAAGGGTTATAGTCATGAATCCTTTGAATGTACAAACGAATGCGCTGTATGTAAAACATTGAACACTGATGGCAAAAGAGAAAGTAATACAAAATCGAGTAAGTTGAAATCTGAACATGCTACAAAGTGTGATTGTGGCCCCGGCGAAGTGTGCGATTATTGTCCATATGCGAACATTGAAACGGAACTTGATCAAGTCTTTCTATCGGAAAATAATGTAAATAAAATAACAAAAAGTCTCAAACATGAAAAATCTAAGCAAAGCAGATATAGCGCACAGAAAACAGATACGAAAAAATACAAAGATTGTGAATGTGACCCATATGATGAAAATATGGACCTGCATGAACTGAAATCGCAGGGGCGTAGACGACAGTTAGCTAAGAGCAATGAAGAACACAGCTCTGTCTCGGATTATGAAAATGCACCAAAAAATCGCCAACGCGGTGAACATAGACCATATCCAAGTAAGACTGCAAATGCTCATCATAGATCAAGATCTTTAACAAGAGGCCCAGATGATTGTAATTGTTCCGATTTTAAAACTGATACACAAAGTGATGAGACTTACAGCGATTATTATGGAAATAGAAGAGCAAGAGGGCGAAGATCACGTCCAGAAAGTCAACCTAGAGCTGATTCGCATGAACGCGAAAGATCGCAAAGCCGCAATAGAAGCAAGTATTATAGTGATAACGATGAAGCGAATTATGACGCACGATATAATCGAGAACGCCAAGTTAGTAGTAGACATAAATCTCGAACACGTAGTAAAAGTGAATACGATGGTGATAGAAGTGAGTCCGATTATGATTCTAGGTATAAGCGGCAAGCAGCACGGGAACGTGATCAACATAGAAGAGACAACAATACAACACAGCACCATGAACAACATAGTAGTAGAACACAAAGATCGCATGACCAAAGTCGTAGTGCATCTGTGCATAATAGTGATACGGATTATGAAGCACATAGTAGCGCAAAACGCTATGATCGTAGAGCTCATTCCGCTTCTAGAAGTAGAGACAGATCCTTTGATAATTTCCAGCAGCAGCATGAATGTGATGAATCCACTTGCAAGTACGGCACAATGTCTATGAGAAATGAAAGTGAAAGACGCAAGAAGAACATAAGAACGCGTAGTTTCGACCGACATAATAGCTGTGATGATTCGAACTGTCAATACAGTATGATGTCAAATCATAGCTTTAATAGAGTAAGAGATCATCAGACTAGATCAGAACGAACTAAACAATGGAGCAGAAGATCGAGTGAAAACGATACATCGATGTCTGAGGGTAGAGCACACCATTCACCGAGATCACAACGCTTAAGAAATGCTGAAACTTCGCCAACGCATAAAAATAAATTAAGAAATAGGCACAGAGAAGCTGCACATTCAATTACTACCGAAGAAAGATCTACGTGTACATGTGACGATGAAGTAGCGGAGTCTATTAAGCAGAGAGCCAATCAACTAGAAAGTTCGAGAATTGCATTTTGTGATTCATCGTGTGGTGGCCTAGAAGTGGTTGGTAGCACTAAACCGCTTTTTGAGCGAAAAAGAAGACAAAGAAGAAAGGGCTGTGTTTGTGATTCGCAGATAGATTGTGATGATTGCACATGTGATTATGAGTCCGGAAAATCTGGTTATGAATCCGGAAAATCGATTGAACAAGGAGCCAGTCAGTTGCAGAGTTCGAAGAGTGAAGTTTGTGATATTGTATGCATTGAATTAGATGTGATTGGTGAAGCTAAGCCATTGACAAAAGTTGAGCCACGCAATTATTCTGCTCATACGAAAACTGCTTGTGAGAACTCTACATGTGAGTATACTAAAGGAAAATTGAACGAAATGGTCGACCTTGATGAAGTTCAATCAAGCAACAGAGCGAGAAAAGAAGATTGCGTATGTGATACCGCAATAGAATGTGCTGATTGTACTTGTGAAGTTGAACAAAATATTAATCGAAGTGAGGAGAGCAAGCAACCGATTAAAGTTGAAGGCAGAAAGAAAGATTCTGTTGATGCTGATATAGAATGTGACTGTACATGTGATAATGTAAACGAAAATACTGATGCAGAAAAACTGAATGCCACAGAAAAACCAAACGATTCAATGGCGGAAAGAAAGCTGCTTGAAAAAAATAAAAGTAGAACAGCGAATTGTGATTGCGATGTCAATTTAGAATGTGACGATTGTAATTGTGATACAGAGCCTGTAAAGTCCTTTCAACGTGCAGAGCCTAATACGCAAGGAAAGCCGACAAGCGGAGTTGAAAGCAATAATGAGGTATGCAATTGTGATTCAAAACTAGGCTGCCCATGTGATACTGAACCAAGTACGTATGATGAAACATCTTCTGCGTCCAAACCAAAACCGGCAGGAGCAGGAAATGTGCCCAAAGAGATAACGAATAGACAAGAAAACTGCGACTGTGATCCGATAATAGAATGCGATGATTGTACGTGTGATAAGAAGCAAGAAGAGCCAAAGCAAAGAGCGCAAGACCAAGGCAATTTGGATCAACGATCTTCTCGGCCTAAAGTAAAACCAGCAGATCAAACATCTAGAAGGGAGACAACAAAAGCAGAAAGAGGTAGAGCAAGAGACTGCGACTGCGATCCTAAAATAGAATGTGATGATTGTACGTGTGATGGGAAGCCTGAAGAGACAAAGCAAAGAGCGCAAGACCAAGGCAATTTGGATCAACGATCTTCTCAGCCTAAAGCAAAACCAGCAGATCAAACATCTAGAAGGGAGACACCAAAAGCAGAAAGAGGTAGAGCAAGAGACTGCGACTGCGATCCTAAAATAGAATGTGATGATTGTACGTGTGATGGGGAGCCTGAAAAGCCAAAGCAAAGAGCCCAAGACCAAGGCTATTTGGATCAACGATCTTCTCGGCCTAAAGCAAAACCAGCAGATCAAACATCTAGAAGGGAGACACCAAAAGCAGAAAGAGGTAGAACAAGAGACTGCGACTGCGATCCTAAAATAGAATGTGATGATTGTACGTGTGATGGGGAGCCCGGAAAGCCAAAACAAAGAGCGCATGATTCTAAGCCCATATCTACATTACCAAATTCTCAGAAAAAGCCGATAAGAGAAGGTGAAAGCATGAAATGTAATTGCGATCCTAACTTAGGTTGCACATGTGATGCTGATCAACGATCTTCTCGGCCTAAAGCAAACCCAGCAGATCAAACATCTAGAAGGGAGACACCAAAAGCAGAAAGAGGTAGAGCAAGAGACTGCGACTGCGATCCTAAAATAGAATGTGATGATTGTACGTGTGATGGGGAGCCTGAAAAGTCAAAGCAAAGAGCGCAAGACCAAGGCAATTTGGATCAACGAGCTTCCCGGCCTAAAGCAAGACCAGCAGATCAAACATCTAGAAGGGAGACACCAAAAGCAGAAAGAGGTAGAGCAAGAGACTGCGACTGTGATCCGAGAATAGAATGTGATGATTGTACATGTGATGCAGAATTTGGAAATATAAAGCAAAGAGGCAATGATTCCAAACCCATGTCAAAATTAACAAATTCTCAAAGAAAGCCAACAAGAGAAGATGATTCCAAAAGAATGAAATGTAACTGCAATCCCAACTTAGGTTGCACATGTGATGATGGCAATTCTGATCAACGATCTTCTCGGCCAAAAGCAAAGCTAGAAGATCAAACATCTAGAAGGGAGGCACCAACAGAAGCTAGAGGTAGAGTAACAGACTGCGGTTGCAAAGAATGTGCTTGTTGCTTGTGTGATGAAGAGCCTGCAAAGTCCGTCCAACGGGCACGTAAAACCAAACCGATTCGAACAATAACAAAACCTCAAAGAAAGCCAAGCAAAAGAGATGTAAGTAAAGCTTTGGAGTGTTACAGTGACTCAAAACCGAAACCAACTGATTGTATATGCGATGCTAAGTCTGTGAAATCCGAGCAACCTACCCAAAACTCAAAACCCAAAACAACAGTTTCAAATGCGCAAAGAAAAGCAGGAGTTGAAGTTAAAGCTGAGTCCGGGCCTGGCAAGCCAAATCAAAGTCCTAAAGTGAAACCAACAGTTTCTGGTGCGGAGCGAAATTCATCAAAAGAAAATAAAAATCGAGCAGCGAACTGTGATTTGAAAATAAAATGTGAAGAAGACTGTGGTGCTAAGTCTGTGAAGTCCGAGCAACCAACTAAAAATTCAAAATCAACAGCTTCAAATGCGCAAAAAAAGCCTATAACAGGGGTGGAGAAAAAAGCTGAGACTGGGATTGGTAAGTCTGATATGCCTAAAACAAAACCAACAGTTTCTGGTACTGAAAGAAGTTCGCCAAAAGAAGATAAGATTAGAAAATCAAACTGTGATTGCGATCCCAAACTGAAGAGTGATGAAAACAAGAAGTCCGATCAGCGTGCAAATAATTCGAAACCAATACCAACAGTTACTAATGCGCAAAGAAAGCCAGCTACTGGAGGAAGCAATAAAATAAGTTGCTGTCAATGCGATCCGAAATTAGAATCTGACGATGCTAAGACCGATAAAGGAACACAAAAGCTAAAAAACTCGGGGCAAGTAGTACAACCAGTAGTACCGCGAATTGGAAAAAACGTTACAGAACCAAATAAACAACAGAAATCAGATAAAGAAACTGCAAAATCAGATAATCGTTCTAACAATTCGAAGGCATTACCAAAAACCTTCGCTGAAGAGAGAAATAGAAAACTTGAATGCTACTGCGACATTGAAAGTCAAGGAATTGAGTCTGGGCGTGGTAAAGCCAATGAACGTTCCAAAGATTCGAAGCCATTACCCAAAACCTCTGCTGCGGAGAGAAATAGAAAACTTGAATGCTACTGCGACGCTGAAAGTAATGGAGTTGAGTCTGGGAAAGATAAAGCTAATGATCGCACCAAAGATTCGAAGCCATTACCCAAAACCTCTGCTGCGGAGAGAAATAGAAAGCTTGAATGCTACTGCGACGCTGAAAGTGATGGGAAATGTAAAGCCAAAATTTCGAAGCCATTACCGAAAACTTCCGCAACAGAGAGAAATAGAATCACCGATTGCAATTGCAATGCTGAAAGTGATAGTGTTCCATCAGAGAGTAGTACTATCGAGGATAAGTCAAAACAATTACCAAAACCCTTCGAATGTGTTTGCGAAGTTGTAAGTGAACTCGATTGCGAAGAAAAGAGAACACCACAGTGTAATTGTGATTCCAATGAAGACAGTCATAGTAGCAATTTGAATACGGAAAATAAACACAAATCAATGAACAGTAAAGAAAATGTAGAGCCTCCACAAAAGTCACCGGCACAAAGTGTAAGATCCAAAAAGGTGATGCCCTCGGGTTGTGTTTGCCCATTGCAGCCACAGAGCAAGCCGCAACCGCAAAATGAGACAACTTCAACTTCTCAAAAATCGAAGTCGTATAAACAATGTAACGATTGCGATCCAAAAATTGAATGTGGAAAGGGCATTTGCGAAAATGAAATGAAGAAAAATATGGATGGAACTATTGAAAAAAAACCAAATCTTACTGAAAAAGTTTTGGTTAACGATACTAAGAAGAGCCAATTGGAGAAAGATTGTCTTTGTGGCAATTCAAATCATTGTATCTGCGAATATTTACTGGAGACTTCCAAGTGTGTCGTTGGAAACGAGCAACAGAAAGGCACGAAGGTGTGTGATAAATGCAAAAGGAATGTTGCACAGTGCCTTTGTGGTACGCTGACAGCGGGGAAAAAATCAAATAAAGCGCCATATAATGATGCTGTAGGTATGCATATTTCATTTAATAGAGACAACTTTATATAATTTTTTTTTTCTAATTTTTGATTTCAGAAGTAATATCAAGCAAAGAAGTTAATGATGAACAGTATACATGTCCGCAGTCGACTGTTCAATGGGCTGATTGGCGGCAAGGTTATTGCGATTGTTGCCAAGCAACAACGTTTTTAATAAAGGAAGATAACAATGGTGCCGAGAAATATTGTTTAGAGATGCAAACTTTAGCAATGAATGAGGCAAAGAACTGTGAATACTATTTTGATTCCGAATCGAGTTATTTGAGCGAACATTTATCAACGAAAACAATGTTTCCTGCAGCAGAGCTTAGGGAGCAAAATTGGTCTCAAGATGAAACTTCAGAAACAGAGTTAATACAGTTAACCAATAGTGAAAATTTAGCAACCAAGATAGTTTCCGAACCCAAGGAAGTAGAATGTGCCGCAACAAAATTAGCTGAAAGCGAGCCAAACGAAACTGAAAGTGTTAAAAGTGGTTCATACCTTTATATATTACCATTACTCAAAGAGGAGCTCACTTGTGATTGTATTGATGCCATATTAACACAGTCAAGTCGTGCAACATTGCGCAATGTTAACGAATCCAGTCAAACGTTAGATGAAACTCGAAAGGAAGATTGTGATATTTCAAATTGTTCTGCACAAACGGTTAATGAATCAATGTCCCATGAAACTTCACCACAGATTTCAAACGATCAAATTCGTGCCAATCCAAGAACCAAGGGCGGTTCATATACTAATAGGCTTCCACCACTAAGCGAACGTCAGCTAGTTTTATTAAATTATCTGCAGCAGAATACTTTTTCGGAGAATGGCAATGCGGAGAAATTTTATGAAGAAATCAATAGGGAAATCAATTCAAAAGATCATATATATATAATACCACCCATTATAGCGGAGAGCAAGTTGCATATGCAAAGTCAACTGAAAGCCAAGCAAAAAGCTCCTGCCAAGAAGATTCAAATTGTACGCAAAGTGAAGGTCTCACTCGAAACGGGACGCCGACAATCGGTTATAGTTGAGCCTAGAACTAGTGGTGACAGCATGCAACAACAGGCATTGAAAATGTTTAGAGAAATTTTCAATAAGGCTGGTAATATGGCACAAAGTCAACAAAATGTCTCGATTTCCGAGGAACCTATAGTTCGACATTTACCACCTTGCCGCATTACATTGAATAGTCCTTTAAAAGGTCATAGAACAATTACTTTGCCATATCCGAAACCAAAACAAAGATTTGATTTATCGTATAGTTCGCCTAAGAAGGTTAAGATACTATATCCACCAATAAAAGGTTGGGTAGCATCAAAATATTCTATGCAAGCTTCAACAACGCGCAATGTTGTTGCTGAAGAACTGGAGAAGGCTTCGAAGAAAAGCGCTTGAACTAAAAAAACTGGGGAAACATGCCATGACTTGAATGAAATTTATAAAGTTCAAAATTAAAATAGTTAACTGGAATTTTTTAATAGAAATCTCTAAATTTAATAATAAACTAAAAAATATGAAACGAATTCTTACAAAATATTATTCCTATTTTTTCTGCAATATTTGTTGTCGAAGTAACTATAAAGGAACATCAAAGTCTTCATCTTCACTTTGATTTGTTTCTGTTGGAGTGAAGTCATCCATTTTAACAGCTAGTAACAATAGATGCCTTTTGAATTTAAATGTCAATATTATTCATTGTAACTGAGGCACGAAACAATGGTGTGACCATTCTCTGAAGATGTCTACAGTCATCTATACACTCTTAGTGTTCCTGTAGTCTACCTGGATGTAATACGACTTAATAGAATGCGGCTTCTTTGCACGGCCAATTATTAATGGTTCGACTTTATGCTGAACAGTTGCATTAGTGCAGGCAAGAAAAGTTATTCTGACCTTTTCTGCTTTTCTCCCCGGAGCGGTTTTTTTCAGCTTGGCTGACATAAGTTCTTTCAGGAAGCATCTTTCCGAAAGAACTTGTAAATTTGCGTTGCTTCTCGTGTGCTTCTCTATTATATTAATCCATTATGTACCAGCAAAAAGGATGTTAAACTGATAAGCCATAAGTCTTTGTGGTTACATCGTTCCTTCATGCCATTCGAGATAAAAATAACCCTAACCTAGATATATTAAGTCTACTCTTGGAGTTGTTGTAACGCATTTTGACCATGATTAGGCTCATGTAGAAGGCTCCTAAATGCAGAATAAATAGATCCCAAGGCATAACA
Source organism: Leucophenga maculata (assembly GCA_035044805.1). NCBI lineage: Eukaryota > Metazoa > Arthropoda > Insecta > Diptera > Drosophilidae > Leucophenga > Leucophenga maculata. The sequence goes on along the minus strand of JAWNNP010002893.1, from coordinate 352,428 downwards.
TAATACAAATTGGAACACCTACCGTTGACTGAACGAGAATTGGTTATGGGGTGTTGCCAATTTAGTTCAATGATCTACAAAAAGCTGGAAGAAGGTGGTAGAGACTCGCAACAGGTGCGGTATTACTTCGTGCGATGTTGTTGTAGTCGAAAAATGAAAATTATATGAAAGGAGAAGCATTAGCCACAGTGCATCAAGCTGTTTTAAGTCACCGAAGTGAGTCATTGAACTTGAGCACTAGAACCCAAATGAGGACTTGTACATTAAGAAACCAACTAAGAATTCGAGTGGCAGTGTTAGTACTTAAAATAATAAAACTAATGCCTTATCCCCTAGGAAATCCCTTAGAATAGTCTTGTTTTTGTATGAAAAACTTTTATTTATGTTGTCAAAATGGCTAGAAACACGAAATTTAGTTTACTTTACAATAATCTTTATCAAATATTTTATTTAGGTGCAGATCTGAGCACTAAAAATGCTAGCCACCATAGAAATCTGTACAATTTTTCTGAGTTTTTGTATGAAAAATTGTTTATTATTGTTTTTTTTTTATGAATGTATGATTCTAAGAAATTATGCCATATAGGCCAAGATCGCACCATTAGATATGGTAAGCCTTCAAATAAATCATTACGAATAGGATAACTTGTAGTCGTGGTCACTCGACTGCATCATTCTTTCTTGCTAATTTGTACATTTTATCAATGTTGACCTGACGACCTACTCTACAATAAATAACACATAGCATAATAAATGTAATTAGTTACAAATATTTATTAAACATTTTATGTTGCGCTACTTTAATTATATCTGCGTAGCTAAAAAATAATTTCCCATTGCTCATATTTAATTAGTGCAATTAATTTATTTTTAATTGACACATTTTCAACAAGCACATCAAATATTTGCATTGAAATACGTTGACAGTTCTGTAATTAAAATTTATTTAAAATCATGGAAATTTCTTCTTTTTTTTTAATAATAAATTAAATAAAACTTTTTGTGTAGTATTCGAAATGTAAATGTGGAATATAAGTTGCTTATGCTATGCCTTTAAGCTTCATTGGTGACCTTTGAAAAATAAATAATAATTTCTATTTGGTATATAAGAAAGTTTTCGGTTAGTGACATATTCTCCATACAACTTCTTGGCAGAAAAAGAAATTAATTTAAGAAAAATTCGTGATGCATTCAACTAAACAGTTGGAGGAGTTTGCTATGCGATTGCGATTGATACTTTTTCCAAAAGAAGTTTTTCCATCTATTTCTGATATTAAAATCGAAAAAAATATGTTTTTTTTAAAATTTTTTTAATTTACACAAAACTATGAACAAATTTTAGACATTCATTCGATATTTTATTCAAAAAATTTATTTACACAAAATTTAATTGTAAAAATTTTTGAATGGACCTTAGCAATGCCGGCAAGCTTTAAAGTGGCGTTCATTACCTGACTTTCCAACAACATAATCGGACATAAACCATTGCGCATCCAGCTCCAACCAGAAGCATCAAACAAAAATTAAATAGAAAATCAAATTCACGAACTACAGTTCTCTGAAGACACACAATATGGCAAATAGAGAAAAGATTCTACAGACGGAGCTGGAGCAGCGCATGGATGCCGGATATGTAACATACGATTGGTCAAATACGGAAATAATCAAAGAGCGCGAGATACGTACCATATATTATCTAACCAAAGAGGAGGAACGTCAATTAGAAGAAGAAAGAAATGAACGCAAAGTTGCTGAGTCTACGCAGACTGATGCTGTAAACTCTGCCGATATACAGCATTCTGGAAGCAGCTTGTGGCAGCGTTTGCGTGGCTCACTAATGAGGCTGAGTTTCAAACGTATTCCGAAACATTTAATATTTATTGCATGCAGCATTTTGATATGTGCCTACTTGGTATATGGAACAAGCGAGACTTCTTTGTGGAATTTTGAGATATAGAAAGTTAATAAAAAAAAAAAGGCAAATAAATGACCAAGATCCAATGAAAGACTTCACAGATGCGCCTAATACCGTAAACCCATGGAAATAAAAACTAATGGAAAACACCACAAAATGCTTCCAGTAAAAAATAATTTAGTGACTGGATTGCTTTTGTTTCGATTAGCTTTAGAACATTGGGACATGTCAAAATTATAAAAAAAATGTTATCTAATATTGTGAAACAATAATAAAGTACAGAACTGATATAATTTGTTGTATTATAAAACAGAATGAGAGCTTACAAATACTTTATATTCGCATCTCCTATACAAACTGGCAACAAGAAGATCCCTCACCTTAGGCATGAAAATTTAATTCCAAAACTTGTTGTACTGCAAAAAAATTATGGTAATGCAACGAAGTACTTGTACGAATTCACTCCACGAATAATAGAACATTTTTTTATGTATGCAAAGAAAAGAGAGGACGGAAGTTTCGTAGGTCGTTCAAATTCAATCGCTTCCGACTTTGATTAAGTTTTGGGATTTTGGCTTAGAGAGACATTATCTTTATACTGGTATATTTATTTTTTTTGTGCCGAAAAAATTTGTATCCATGTTGGGGATATTATGGGTAAGGGGTAGTAGTGGCAAAATTTAAAATAAATTTGTAGCATTCCGGCGAAGTCCTAGTGGAATGCAAAAAGAACGAAGTCTCTATCTATTATCGTTTCCGAGATCCTTTCGTTCATACGGTCGAACAGACGGTCAGACGGACATATATATGGACTCCTATATCACTCCTGATCATAATGGGGGCAACTTTGGGGGTCTTCTACCATTATTTCTACCTGTTACATACATTTGCACAAAACCAATAGGTACCTTTGGTACAGGGCCTAAAAATAAAAGCAGTGTAAGTCGAACTGACTAACAATGCCTGTCTAGGGTTACTCCTTTTGAAAGTTAATTGAATCAATTCACATTGAATAAATATTTCTGCACCAAAAATTAAAGTAAACTCGCCGACTTCTTAGTTAGTAATCTGCCAAATGGCCTTAAATCTTCAGCGACATGTAAATATTTAGGCTGTGAAGACATTACGCCTCCTTAGCCTCCTGATCGGCCGCCAATTTGGCAGAGTGCGAGCCAATCTATTGCAGTGCGTATTCAGTCTTGCGCTATACCGATTAGTCTTGCTCCTCAAGCGGAGTTTCCTATGAAGCGTTCTGGTGTCGCGGACAATTTGCTCCTTAATTGTTTTCAAGCGGAGATCCCTGTGGGGCTTGCTGCTCCGAACGAACCATGGACAATCGCTGATCATCCGCAGGGCTTTTTTTTTGCATTAGCTGGATGCGATTACGGTGAGTTTTGGCACAAACACCGCACAGCTGCACTCCGTACCTCCAAATGGGAGCTATCTTGCAGCGCAGGGCCAGTTTGTTTCGTCTATTTACCAGCCAGTAGAGCTGCCTCATTCTGTGGTGACAACGGGTGACCAAGTTTTGATTCAACCCTTTGTCCAGCGTCAGCCCAAGGTATCTGATCTCATTTGCTTGCTTGAGGTCAGTAAGACATTGGGAGGACTACGTTAATGTACTTGGCCGGATTTATAATAGTTTCATGCCAAATTTTAAAATAAAATCGTAAAATTCCTAGTCGAATGCAAAAAGAACGAAGTCTCTATCTATTACCGTTTCCGAGATCCTTTCGTTCATACGGACGGCCATACGGGCAATCGGACAGACGGACATGGCTATATCGACTCCTCTATCGGTAATGGGGATAAACTTGGGGGGTCTCCGACCATTTTTTCTATCTGTTACATACATTTGCAAATCAAAGGACTTTATTGAAGCCGGCATGGTAATCAGCTCGGGTACATTGAATCCAAGTAGGAATTCTTCATAGATTGTTATGGATGGTCTTGAGCGCGGAGTAGTATGTGAGAAACTCTTTAATCATACAAATCATATATCTTAAGAAAGGCGAATATATATATTTGTTCTTGATCAACTTATCGAGACGAGTCGATATAGACAACACCGTTTGACACAAAGATTTATTTTATTGCAGTCGAATAGTCCTCATACAAACAGTCATAGAGATAAACGGCTATTGCGAATGGTCTTATATAGCTGATCAAGCATATATATATATATATATATATATGTATCTATGCTCTATAGAGTCTGTAACGCCTACTCTTGAGTGTTTTAGTATTCAAATACAGTACAGAATTTATGTAGAGAATAAAATTTAAATACAAAACTTTAATATTTTTTCAATATTTGCAATACTCGCAGCGTAGCTACATACTTTCCACGCAAATTTTTGAAGTTCAACGACAGATGTCAATGTTTGCTTTCGAAGCAATTCAAAACATAAAATATGCAACGTTTAATATTTTATTGAAATTTATTAGCTATAAGGTGTAAATGCTCTCAACGGTGTGCATACTTGGGTTGCTTGTTGTCAAAGTAAAGCAAAGCCGCCAGATATTATTTTTTGTTTTGTTTTGAAGTTCATAAATTATAAATTATTTACAGAATAAAAAAAAAAAAACTCTGCTGCCGGCTTTGGCTTCAAGTCTGTATATATGTATATATTGAAAATAAACTGCAATTTATGAATTTTTTATGACGCTTAATGTACAAGCAAAACGACAACAACAATATTTACCTGTACATTATTTCAGATAAATATCAATGGGCAGCAGCAGCAGGAGCAAGGAATGGTGCTGTTATCCTTATAACTACAATTTGTACGCATAGCTGTGTGCGCATCACAACATAAATTTGACAACAATGTGGTTTACTTATACAGGACTCTATGACAAGGACATGTGTTGCATGTTCAATATATGTATGTAGCAACTCATATATTCTTGGTATAGAGCTAAGTTGTTTATTTGCATTTAAAGTAACTTAATTTCTATTTAATTTATGAGAATTTTATTAAATTGTTTTCAAATAGAAAACTTAAAATTATTTAATTTTTCATTATAAATTGTTTAAATTCGCTTTTGATGCCATAATTCCTTAGTTTGTAAATGTATTTTAAATAATGTTTTAAATAGATTTTGTACCCTAACCAAATTTTGTAAATATATTCTAGTATTAAACTAGTCGATTACCATTTGCAATCGATTACAATTAGTAATCGGTTAGAAATCGGAATTCAAACGATTTGAAACCGGAATTTTAAATGTTTTACTTTTCACGAACAGACATGAATGATCTTGAGTAGAAAAATGTATACATAGTAAATCATTGTAAATTGCCTATAAAGAACCTAAAAAAAAACCTTATATCAAAGCTAAAAATTAAAGTTTTTAGAATTTAATTTAAATTTAAAATAAACAATGTTCGCTGAAATTACTTAATTCGTAGATAGCAACGAGAACTCTGACGTTGCACAAACCTTGCGTGACAGTAAAATTTCGCAAAACTTTCAAGTTTTATTAAAAAGACAAACCGCAAAATTCTTCAAAAGTTTATGCGATAATTCCAGACTAGCAAAAACATGACAGGCGCTACGTGAGCGCAAAAAATGACGTGCCAAGTGCTTGGAATAAACTTTTGCGACAGCTTAATTTTGTCGACAATTTATATGTGTGTAAGGAAAAAAAAAAATATTAACTTAAGTATAAACGAAGCTTTCATACACTTCGTAAATCCGACAGAACTTTTTTAATGTAGAAGGAAAATATTGCGAACTAAGACAATAAAACCGACAAACAAACAGAAAACAATTGGGGTGTGTAGGAACGGCAGGTATGTTGGTCGAAAATTTTCTTAATTTGATTTATAGAAGTCGGTAGAGATGTATCTTCTGCGTATGCTTTACATGTCAGAGGAAGCTCAGTGTACATTATTTACATGAAAAGTTGGTATATGCTCGGACTGAAGGTTTGGTGAAATGCATTTTAGTGCAAAGCAAATAAAATAAAATAAAATAAAATAACTAAAAAATGTATTATTAGAATTTTTGTTTATTTTTTTTTAATTAATTAACAATTTTGCTGTATCTTACACTAAGCTCAATAAAATAGTCCACACTGATGCAGATTGGATTATATATGGCAAACTCATATTGCCAAGCCCGGATTGACGATCAGGTAGGTTTTTCTGTGTGTTTGGTGGGATTAGCAGGGAATCAACTACTATGAGCTGCTCCACTATGGCCAAACGCTCAATTCGGTCCTCTATTGTGAACAACTTGAATGCTTGAAGGCAGCAATCGCCTAGAAGCTGCCATCTTTGGCCATTAGGAGAGCACAAACTTCGATTGCGAGTTCCTTATGCATCCACCTTATAGTCCAGACCTGGCACCATCGGATTACCATCTCTTCCAGTCAATGTCGCACCATTTAGCTGGCAAGAAATTGGACTCAAAAGAGGCTTGCTTTTGTGCCAATAGGGAAGCAAGCTTCTATGAGCAGGGCATATTGAAGTTGGAATCTCGTTGGGGGTTATTTGAACTAAATCCGATGATTTTACGCAATCTTATGAAGATTTGAAATAAAGGCGAAAATACGAACGACTTTTGGTTCCAAAATATATGTTGAAAACACGTTGCACTTGTTACAGGGTACCATGCCAAACTGATGATCCAGAATGACACACTGAAAGTCCATTCTTGGAGAAAAAAAAATTCTTTCAAATATTTTGAAGTCAGTACTATTGGTCTGCATATCTCAACCCGATTATCTGGGTATCGGTATTATAACAATCACAGTGCACTTCTAGTGGAATGAGCAGAACTAAGAAAAAATTGTATTCCGTTATATACAGAGGCTCTCTTTCTATTGAGAAGCTTTACATGTTACCGGACTACGTTCAGAGCGATATGTTTCATAACGCTCATTGTTGTTGCAGCTTTTTTTTTTTTGTATCAACAACTTTTTGAACTCGGTAACCATTCTAAGCAAGACTAAATATTTCCGCTAATTCCGACTTATGACGACGCAGTTTGCGCTTTTGTCTAAAAAAATTCTTGACATCAATTTTTAAATGAGACCTGGTTGGCGAAGTCAGCAGTTTCATTGGTGCTACGGGTCAGCTGCTCGACCGCATCATCTACATCCTCAGCAGTAAAAGTTTAAACATAAACAATTTTTCCGTCAATATTTTCAAAGTATTCATTTCTCTATTCGTCGATATTTGATTTAGACAGAAATGCATGCAGACAGACGGACGAATATGGATTATATACTTAGATGGCCCGACCATCGATTGCGGTAATCCATCCCAGTTTATTCTCTATTAAGTCTGCCATCAAATAAGTTTTAGTAACCATGTGTGCTGTAGTCGAATAAGACGAGCGGCCCAATGCAGTCGCTGAAACTTTATGCGCTGGACTATATCATCCTACGAAAATTTCCGAAAATTACTGCAATAAGTCCAAAAATATGGCGAATAATTTTTCTTGAAGACTATTTTCATCTAGTTTAAGTAGGGTTCAAACTTCTGCGCTGGCCCTGGACTATCATTTTAATTTTTATTTTTGTCATACGAGAAAGGGCTTTTAATTTGCTTTGTGTGCCCATGTAGTAGATATTAGCAAGACTGAATCTTCCAGGCTTACGTGGTTGCTGCTGGATATTTACTATCCTAGGTAGACAAAGTGTTCTAAAGGACTGAAGTTAAAGATGGTGGCATGCGAGAAGATACGAAGTTCGACGTATTGCCTTTTTTCACCATTCAACACATTAGTCGTGACTGATTTTCAAAACTCCGAGAGAGCTGCCACATTCTGTAATATGTAGCCCGACATATTCTCTATGTAATAATCTATATCCCAACAGATAAAAAAAAAAACTGCACGTTAGCGAGTCAACATCTCCACATCTGTAGCTATCAAAGGGCTCGGAGAGGTTATTTTTCATCCTAACGATGTTTTGTGTGAGCGATAACGTCAATTTTCAAATACGAAAAATTTTGCTGTGATATTTAGTTCAGATGGGACAAACAGCGGGGTCTCATTTTAAAAAATTGGGCAGTGAACAATTTCCAGAAGTTATCCTAATCATTGTGCATGTACTTAACGGTCCATATATTCCATAAAAGTTTAAGCATACTCAGCTGGCAGCTCATTAAAGCCTGTCGTTTGATTTTCAGTTTTTAAGTAACCTACTTGACCTCGATATAGTCCGGCAGTTCAACATTAAAGCCTTTATTAAGTTGTGGAACTGGTGTCATTTTTTTACTGGCGGCATTGTATCCACCCCCTACAAGTAAGTTAGAGAAGTGACTTTTAATATTCCGGTTGATTCCTGTGTTTCCAGTTTTCCAGGCTAAAAAACTTCGGTCGGAAGCTAGACCTTTTGATAGAATTTTCGAGCTAACTTTATCTCTAGACATGTTGAAATCTGGAGCTGTTAACTGTCATGCTTCGACCAGTGGCAAGCCTCACTTAGACATTCTCCTTGATTCATTTCCTCCCAATTTAGACGTTGAAATCGTGCCTTAACAGAGCGGAAAATGGAGAAGAGAAGGTTTAGTTTAATACTTACCACGAAACCACATTTAAATTCGTGCCTACTCTCATGGCAGCTATGGTAGATACAAGACGAAGTTTTGGTCCTATCGAGCTGAATATTTGCATCTGTAAATCATGGTCTCTAAATTGTATCTGAGGCTTTTTTGTGTCTTCATTGGTGTGAATTGTTTTGCGATGCTGAGTTTCAAGCGCAGCATACGAGCCACAATTTAAGGGAGTGATTAATCGCTTTCTTTCAATTTGCTCACCTCTAAAGGGGTTTTCATTCAAGGATACGTGTCCTAATAGTAGTTTAAGAGCTGCTTGGGCCGTTTGGGAAAAAAATCTATCTATCTATCTATGTATACTCCTTTATAGGAAGTCAAACCATTCAACCGATTGAGCTGAAATTCACAGACGAACTTCAGTTCAGCCAGGGAATGGTTTCTTTCCCCTCCCAATGCAAGCGATAAATAAAATTCATCATGTCTTTGCATCCATTTGAGGTAAAGGGATAAAATTTGGTATATTTGTTAAGGGGACCGCAATGTGTAAGATCTATTGAAAAAGATGGGAGGATTTAGGTGTCTATAAAGAACATACATGCAGAGTGCCTGGTATCGCAAGTATAATAGTAGTTTTCTCAAGTCTATAAGTGCTATAAATCACTTTGAACGAAATGAATAATATGAATATTTATTTAAAATTTTATTTTCAAGCTGTGAAATGCAAACAAATACTTCCTTATACGGATGCAGCTAATAATTTAAAACTCAAATTCAACTCAGATTTATTAACCTACACACATATCAGACAATTCAATCAAAACATTTGTTGTGACATTTCATTTCAATTCGAAAGTATTTGAACAAATGTGCGGAAAAACAACTGAGAGTGTTTTAGTTGAGTTGTGTGAATAGATTATACCCTGCATATGTATATTCATTTCTAACAGGCACATTCTGCTTTACACTTTCTTGTAGATTTTCACAAAAATAATTCCAAATCGAAATTGCAAATATTTCAAGTTCAAGATGTGAATTTGACAGAAATATAGAGAAAAGCAGTGTAAATTATTTCAAATCGCCATAACATGCCAAAACGTGAAATATTCAACATTCTAACGAATTCATTTTCGCAAAATCATAACGAAAGTGATAACCGGAACTGTTCGGTATAAGAAAGAGTTCCTTGATATCTAATTTTAGTTGTCTCAGAGATTTAATAGCAAAGCGTGTACAGTATATAGCATATATGTGTGTTCGTATGAGAGTATATGCGGTGTATGTGAGCCTTATAATACCCTCTTCAGTATGTATATGTTGTTTTGAAGAAGGCAACGAATAGCCTTTAAATTGTAGTAAGACATTTTAATTTATATTTATTAAAAAACGTTTGTATACAATTTTTTATATATAAGTAGTTAAAGGGTATTCAAGCTTTGGCTTTGACTAATATTTTTTCATAAAACAACATCAAGTGAAACTGCCCGTAAGCGATTTTGAGAGTACAGTACAGAGTAAAGTTGACTCAAAAGCCGAGTATAATGGTCAATCAATGCAAGTAGTTTACCTTATGCTACACGCAATGATAAATCTACTTTGAGATACAATATTTCACTTGACAGGCTGGCTGGCAGCGTATAGAGAACATGGGAGAGTCATAGCTTAGCAGTCTATAGAGCTGATCACCTCGTTGATCTTGTGCTATATAAATAAGGAAAAAGTTCAGCACGCGTGAATTAATTGTTTCGCGTACTTAAAAGCATGAACACGCATAAAAATCCAAACGAAACCAAGTGAAGTGAAATTAAAAATTGAAAAAAGAAAAACAATAACTATTCAAATTTGAAGTTTGAAGAAAAAATTATGTACAAAGTGTTATAGAAAAGGGGGAAAAAAAATTTTAGTTTAAAATGGATGACGCACAGCAAATGAATGCTACACAAGATAATGGAACTTCCCCAAACTATGGACATAGACGTCAACCAGCCTTAGGCAAGGCTATGCCTGTTACAGCGCTACTGCTCAATCTACCCGAATTAAAACAACGCACAAGTCATCTTCGCAGTGGTGCTGACGCTGTCTCATCTTACGAAAGTCCTCCACTTTATTTTAACATTGAGCATGAGACAGATGCTGCGGCCAGTAGCAGCTGCAATTCCTCAGAAGCCGACGAAGATGAGTACAAGAACTTGGAACTGCAATATGAACTTTTAGAATCAGAAAATAATAGTGTTGCAAGCAGTGTAGAACTTCAAGCCTATGCTGAAGAAGCGCAATGCCTCATGCTAGCCGATGGCAACGAACGTAATGGCGATCGTAATTGTGAAGATGATGATTCCGGTTTATGTGGTGCAAAGCCAAATGGTGCATATACACCATGTCTCAGTTGTACACAAATTGGAAGAAGTGAACTAACAGTACGTGATAGTGCCATCAATGAAATGTGTCGTCGTTTGTGTACAGATGAATGTCGTTTACGTTTAAGTTTGGCTGGTTTTAGACCACCAGCTAAGCAACCACCTTTAGTTATACAACGTAAAAAATTTCTAAAACAATTGCCTGCTTCGTATACGGATAGTGATTTAACAGATGAGCAGCATGCCAACTCCTACAATTCGCAAGCCAATGAGTTGAACGTATTCAAGGATTTTCATGAACAGTCGTCAGCTGAAATTGCGGAAGCACTTGCCAAGACCTCGGCAATGACCTCAACAACGCGCATTAAACAACGTCTGGCAGCACGAAAACTGGAAATCGATTTGGAGAACGCAGACGCAGTCGCAGATCAGTCCATTTTAGAGGTCAATACTGTCACAGGTGATACTGATCGCAGTGTATTGGGTGTGGTCAGTGCTGGTGCTGAGTTTGATGTTGCATTAACTGCATTTAATGATTATGTACCGCCGCGTGAATTATTGCTTTATCTGGTGAGGTGAGTAGTTGTTGCATTAATTTATTTGAATTCTACAAAATGAAATTATTCCACATAGATCTTAGCTGCAAAAAATACGATTTTAAAAATCGTGAGATTTTAAAAATCAGAATTTCCAGAAAAACTTCATAGAAAACAAAAAAAAAAAATTAGGTTTCTGCACATTAAACTATTTAATATAAACTTCCTCCACAAAAAGTTCCTCCATATATATTTTGTTTGCACAAAATTCATTCAGTTAAACTTTTTTTGTAACAACCTTACTCAAATTTACTTCCTCCATATAAACTTCTCCCAATTACACTTTCTCTATATGAAAAACCGCCTTGAAAACTTCTTTTAAAAAAAAAAACACTTCTTCCACTGTATTAATTTACTTCAATAATTCTTTTTCTACATAAATATTCTTCAAATAAACTTGCTCCACAAAAAACTTGTTCGCCATAAACATCTCCATATTATACCACTTTTAGGGATGCAAAATTTGTATGATTTACTAAATCTGCATTATTATAATTTGAACTAATAGGGGAGTGTTATTAGATTGTTATAATTTAAATAATTTTAAATGCTTCTTGACTTCATGCCTTCGATATTGTACCTGAGTTCCTCTCATAAAAACAATCACATGGTGAGTTGGCCAACCCATCGACTTATTTCTCGAGATACTGTTACCGAAGTCCGTATTCGATAGGTTTAACCAGTCTTTGAATACGCCACGGAAGTGAACTACTATTGGTGAAATTTCGACGATTTCAAATAGCAACAGTTCTTGAATTAATTTGATCTTGTAAGCTTGTAGACCAAGAAAATATGTCTCGATATGGTTTCAGAGATTCTCTATTCCTGTGAAATATGCGGAATTGAAAGATTTTGTTCATTTCGAACTGTAGCACTGCGAAGCAAATGGTCGCCGAATGGGTCATGTGGCCTCTATTCCGCTTAAAGTCTTTGCAGAAATTCGCAAAACTAACCGCCGAAGAGGAATTACCCTCCAGCACGATTATACAAGTTCTCACTCATCGGCTTCTCCAAGACAGTTTTTCTAGCCCCCAAAATATCGAATTGAT